>CABFKC020000015.1:0-53270 GCA_901699155.2 Streptopelia turtur
AACCTTCCTTTGCTTTGGATCTTTGTCTTCAGTTCTTCTTATTTTAATATCCATTGACATCAACTGACATCTGATGGGCCTGCAGGCATGAAGCCAAGATCATGTTGTGTCTTGCACAGCGCCCCATGCCCTCTGAACCTTCCCTGCCCAGGACTCCTCACACGTTGCCCAGAGCGAGTCACACTGAGGTGTTGGCTGGTTCACGGGCTGAGATGTTGGTTTAGATGGTCACCTACAGCACAGGTGGATCCTGCCCCATCATCGCCTGCTCTGCTCCAGTCTGAAACAGAGCCCAACATCAAAATGGGATCATGAGAGAACTGAGGTTGAAGGGACCTCAGGAGTCTGCAGTCCAACCTGTCACCAACTGGGTCACACCAAGGTGTTCAAGCCTTGATTCAATCAGAGCTTTAGCAGGACTAGAGAAGTGATCATCCCTTTGTACTGGGCACTGGTGAGGCTGCTCCTTGAATCCTGGGGGCAGTTTTAGGCCCCTCATGGCAAGGAAGACATTGAGGTGCTGGAGAGAGTTCAGAGGAGGGTGACAAGGCTGGTGAAGGGTCTGGAGCACCAGTCTCACGAGGAGCGGTTGAGGGAGCTGGGGCTGTTCAGCCTTGAGAACAGGAGGCTGAGGAGAGACCTTATTACTCTCTACAGCTGCCTGAAAGGAGGTTGTTGGTCTCTTCTCCCAAGTAGCAAGTGATAGGACAAGAGGAAATGGCCTCAACTTGCACACGGGGAGGTCTAGATTGGATATTAGGAAAAAATTCTTCAGGGAGAGGGTTTTGAAGCAATGGAACAGACTGTCCAGTGAGGTTGTGGAGTCACCATCACTGAAGGTGTTTAAAAGACATACATAAGAGGTTTTTGGGACATGTTTTATTGCCAGATTTAGGTTATGGTTGGACTCGATGATCTTCCCACCACAATTACTCTATGATTCCATGATGAGTCATTTTTGCTATTTTCTTTCTCAGAGGCCCATGCAGCCTCCCTGAGAGCCGGGACTTTTCTGAGGTGTTTGGGAGACGTCTCACGGTCACACCAGCCAGTTCCACCAGCCCCTGTCTGTCTCTTCCCAGACCAAACCTTTTCTCCATATCCCAACCTTCCAGGCGAGTTTCTGGACACAGCAAATGCTGTGCTGGTCTTCTGGGCCTGTTCAGAGAGAGCAGCCCAACGTGTTGATGGGCTCTCTGTGCACCTCAAAGCTTTCCTGACTATTTTTCTCAATGTCCCGCTTGCACCCAACCTTTCTGGTCCTTGAGCTGAACATGTGTGACCTCACAGTCCTTTCCCAGCCCCGTTCCTGCTGTTGGCCAATCCCCTGCAGAGGCTGAAGTGACATCACAGTGCCCTCCACAGCCATTGGTTCCTACTGGACTATGAGTTCCTGAGACACAGTGACCACACGACATTGTACTCACCATCACCCTCCTTGTGGTCCAGTGTGTGAGCAGATCACACTGAGCTGCTTTCATCAAATGTATCCAATAGATTCCAATCAAGGGTTTGAGTGGAGAAACGTTCCTGAGAGGAGCTGCTGTATTTACTCTGGGGCATTTTATATCTCCAAAGAAAAGATTCATGGACTCCTACAATAACGCAGGTTGGAAGAGACCCCTGAACACCATCTCTGTCCCACTGGCCTTTATGGTACCCCAAGGAATAGCTGACAGCATTTGTGCTCCCTTGGGTTCATCTCAATGATCATGGAGTCCAACTCCTGTCGCTGCACAGGACACCCCACAGGTCACCCCGTGTGTCTGAGGATGTTGTCCAGTCTCTCCTTGAACACTGTCAGGTTGGGGCCGTGAAACCTCCCTGGGGAGCCTGTTCAGTGTCCAGCATCTCTGGGGGAAGAACCTTTTCCTCATGTCCAACCTGAACCTCCCCTGGCACACCCTTCTTCCATTCTCTTGGGTATTGTCATTGGTCACCACAGAGGAGAGATCAGTACCTTCCCATCCCTCTCCCCTTGTGAGAAAGTTGTAGCCACCATGAGGTCTCCTTTGAGTCTTTTTTTCAGCTCTGATGCTCAGAAACCCCTTGGTTTGCTTTCTGAAGCAGAAAGGAGAAGCCGTGACTTCCAGGCAATGGGAAGGGGGATCCTGTCCCTCACACACGGCTCAGGGCTCTTCCTGGGACCGTGGGATGTGGGTGTGCAAGGCCCAGGGAAGGACAACACTGGGACAACAACTTTCAGCTTCCCCATGGGGCTGCAAGGAGGCAGCGAGGCCCCAGTGCCATGAGGACAACATGTCTTCTCCTGGGCCTCAGTGGCAGAGACAACTGCCCTGGCCAAGGGGACACAGACCTGGGTTCTGTGGGTCCCTTCCAGCCTTACAGCGCCCTTTGCCATCTCCACCACAGGCTGTTCTACCCGGTGCTACCCCTGCCCCTCTTTCCCTGCAGGCTGCAGACACCCATCTCGCTTCCCCATCTGCTCTCATCCCAGCATTTCTGCACCTTCACTGCTGTGTCTGCACCCTCACTGGCTGCTCTTTGGAACACAAACCATGGGCTGATCCAGCTCCCTCTGGGTCACCTCTTGCCCCACAGCACTGCCCTTCCAGTGACATTTCTTACTCCTGATATCCATTCCTCACCTTCCAAGTAGGCTTCTTTTTTCTCTTTCCTGCTTCTTCCCACTATCAAGAAAAGCTTGACCATCTCATGAACTGCCCTTCATGCAAGGAACCCAACCCCTTGGGCTTCTTGTGGTCTTTTACCTGACCAGAGAGAAGTCACCTCGCCACCATCTTCTAAATCCCATGAGTGCTGCTGGCCTTTCAGCTTCTCTGACAGACACGACCATGTCCCTGCCGATGTCCCGTCATGTTCTCAGGTGGGATGGACATGACAACCCGTCTCTCTTCCTGGGTAAGACCTGTGGGCACTTGGGCAGAGGTTCTTTCCCAGCCATGTGTGGATTGTCTGGATTTAGAGTTAATAAGTTGGTTTGTTGTATGTTTGCCGTGTGTGTGAGGCTAAGTGTTGCCATAGTTACGAAGTACTGGGGCGGTGCCTGTACCCTGAGGCGGGAAGCAGTTTGTGACTATGAAGTGGCAGTCTTCTTGTTATGTGAATACTGCCTGACCAGTGTTCCCGCCGGGGATGGCCAGCCTCCTGTCTGTTAAGGTGATTAGCCAATTAGCATAAGACACGCACGCCTTTTGATGTATAAATGCGGACATTTTGAATAATAAAGGTGGATACTTTGCTTGTATCAAGTGGTGTCCCCGTCTCTCAATCGCGACAAATTGGTGACCTCGACGTGATCTTCAGTGAAGAAACCGCCAGAGGCAGAAAACCACCTACCTGGTGGCATGTCGCGAGTCCCGCAGAACGTGGAATGAGCTGCTGAAAGGAAGCAGGATAAGCTGGCCGGCCAAACAATCACCCCCGTCTAGAACGAGAGGTGAGCTGCGGGAAACTAAAAAAATGGGGAATCAGGAGTCTTCCCCTGAGAGAGACGTTTATGAACTAATGAAAGCAGAGTCTTCCCCTGAGAGAGATGTTTATGAATTAATGAAAGCTCTCCTTAAGAAACACGGGAGGGAGACGCTTTCAGGACAAGATCTTGAGCTAATCCTTAAATGGGCGCAGGTTGAGATTCCTACAGTGACTGCTGTTTCTATTTTTACGCGTGAATTTTGGGACGAAGTGGGGATAAAGTTATGGGACGCAGCCACCTCGGGAAATGAGGAAGCGCAGCGTATGCTCCCCAGTTGGAGAAAAATTTTTGAAACTGTAAAGGCACAAGAGCAAAATCAGCGAGACTCCGAGGAGGGAGTTCAGTTGCCCCCCCCCTTCCGCTCGGCGGCCGTTTTGCCTCAGCCACTTCCTTCCTATGCTGCTACCGCCACCGCGGCTGCCGCTGCTTCTGCGCCGCCGCCCTATTCTCTCTCGCACGTACCTTCTGCGCCGCCATTAGTTTGTGCTGCTGGATATTCTTCGGAGGATGATCCCTTTGACCCGGGTCCGATTGACCCTGAAAAGAAACCTGATCTTTTTCCCCCTGATCCTCATGAGGTTTGGGGAAAAATTAAGCGCCAAGCGATAAACGAGGGGGAGTTGGAGATAGCCAGAACTATAGTAGCCCCCGTTATATATCAAGGACGGGGGGGGGCTCAGGCTCAGTGGGAAGCTCTTTCTTTTTCGGTTATTAAGGAGTTGCGCCGTACAGTTACTGAACATGGATTGTCTTCCCCTTATTTTGCAAGCCTTTTATCTTCTGTATTTGATACGTATGTTATGACCCCACATGATTTAAAATCCCTTGCGCGGTTGTTATTAACCCCAACGCAATATACAATGTGGGAGTCTCAGTGGAGAACGGGATTGCAAATAATTTTGCAGGGTTATGTAGGACATGCTAATGCCGCCTTAGCTGCATTAACTATAGAACACCTCATGGGAATTGGGCAGCATTCTGATCCGGCTGGCCAAGCTAGGGATATCCCCCGGGAGGCTTTAGAAGCAATTCGGGAGGAAGCAAAAAAGGCTCTGTTAAGAGTCCCTGACTCTAGTAAACCTCAAAAAGCCTTTGTTAGCATTACCCAAGAATCTCGCGAGCCGTATATGCAGTTTATAGATAGATTAAAACAAGCCTTAGAGCGGCAAGTTGATAACGTACAAGCTCGGGAGATTCTGCTCCTCAAATTGGCTGTGGAAAATGCTAACGCTGATTGTAAAAAACTTTTAAAATCTCTTCCAAATCAGAACCTTACTTTAATTGAAATGGTGGAAGCCTGTAACAGAATTGGCACTATGGAGCATAAATATGAGGCAATGGCCGCTGCTTTTGCGGCCATGCGCGGCCCGATGGGCGCCAATCCACAGCGAAACTGCTATGAGTGTGGAAAACCGGGACATCTTAAAAAAGATTGTTTTAGTGCCAAACGACCCCAAACACCTGGGGTTTGTCCCAAGTGCCAAAAAGGGCGCCATTATGCCAATCAATGTCGATCCAAATATGACTTCCAAGGACGTCCCATACCGGGAAACCGATCGCGGAGCGTGGGACCGCGGCGCGCACAGACACAAGTTCCGCGGCCAGTCTCCATCCAGCAACAGCAGGGAGCGCAGGAAACAGGAGTGTTTCCAGCCTCCGTCCAGCAACAGCAGGGAGTGCAGGCCTGGACCTGGCAACCACCCACACAGTAACGCTACTTGATTCCTCTGTTCACTTACTGCCTACTAAAGTCGCAGGTCCTTTACCTCCTCGAACACAAGCATTATTATTAGGAAGGTCATCTGCTACTCTGTCAGGACTTTTTGTATTGCCTGGAGTAATTGATCCTGACAGTAATTCAGAAATCAAAATTATGGCTTGGACCCCGTTTCCTCCTTGTACAGTGCCAGCGGGAAGTCGTATTGCACAATTAATACTGATCCCTAAGGAGGATTATGCTCCAATTTTTGATCAATCGCTCCCGCATAGACAGGGAAATTTTGGATCTACGGGAGAACCACTAATTTTATGGGTTCAAGCCATTTCACAAAAACGTCCTATATGCCAATGCACCCTTATTCGTGGAGGTCAGCAAGTTGTGTTAAGTGGAATTATTGATACAGGTGCAGATGTTACAGTTATTTCTCAAGCAAAGTGGCCTTTTAAGTGGCCTTTAGCTGATGTCTCTCAGACATTAGCAGGAATCGGGGGGTGTGGAGCTAGTCGCCAAAGTGCAGAAATAATACAAGTTCAAAATTCAGAAGGACAAGTTGCCTCAGTCAAACCGTTCATTTTACCAGTACCTATGGTCTTGTGGGGGCGCGATGTCTTGTCTCAGTGGGGGATGTCTATTCAGACACATTTTTAGGTGGGGCCATTGGGGGGCGTGAAACCCTAAAGTTAACTTGGAAAACAGAAGCTCCTATTTGGGTTGATCAATGGCCCCTGCCACTGGAAAAACTTCACGCCCTCCAAGATATAGTTAATGAACAATTATCTATGGGACATATTGTGCCCTCTATGAGTCCCTGGAACTCGCCTGTTTTTGTTATTAAAAAACCGACTGGCAAGTGGCGCTTGCTCCATGACCTCCGAAAAATTAATGACGCTATGGAAGACATGGGAGCCCTGCAACCCGGGCTTCCGTCACCTACCATGATTCCTCGAGATTGGCATTTAACTGTTATAGACCTCAAAGATTGTTTTTTCAATATTCCATTGCATCCGGATGATGCTTCTAAATTTGCCTTTTCGGTCCCTAGCGTCAACATGCAGGCTCCTTTACAAAGATACCAGTGGGTTGTGCTACCGCAGGGAATGAAAAATAGTCCCACAATATGCCAATGGTATGTGGCGAAAATACTTAGTCCTGTTAGAACTGTAGTACCTGCTGTATTGTTATATCATTACATGGATGACATTCTAGTGGCAGCACAACACCATGAGGTCATGGAGAAAGCTGTAGCCCTTGTCATGGCTGCTGTAAAAACAGCAGGCCTTTGTATTGCACCAGAAAAAATTCAAAAAATACCACCTTGGAAATATTTAGGATGGCGTATAAGGGCTCAGACTATTACCCCGCAACCTTTACAAATACAGGTGAATATAAAGAATTTACATGATGTGCAAAAATTGTTGGGAACAATTAATTGGGTTAGACCATTGTTAGGAATCACTAATGCGGATCTTTGTTCCTTATTCGAAATGCTTAAAGGAAGTTCAGATTTAAATGCTCCACGAAGTCTCAGTCCTGAGGCTGTAGCTTCCTTGCATAAAGTTGCAGCAGCAATTACCTCTAGACAAGCGCATCGATGGGAACCAGAATTGCCTTTTCAATTAATCATCCTTAACCCTGTTCGACAGCCTCATGCACTTATTTTTCAATGGGATTGCCAGAAAACGGACCCTTTATTGATTATTGAATGGATTTTCTTACCTAACCAAGCCACAAAGACGATTTCTACCCAGCATGAGATGTTTGCATCTTTAATCATCAGGGCTCGACAGCGATTACTTACCCTGGCGGGCACGGACTTTATTCTTATATGTATGCCAGTAACAAGTGTTTACCTGCAGTGGTTACAACAGCAATCAGACGCATTGGGTGTAGCTCTAGCTAATTATTCAGGTCAGCTTACTTCTCATCCGCCTTCTCATAAATTGTTAAATGTTGATTTTCACCTTTTACCTATTCCAAAGCGGAGTGACCAACCTTTACAAGCCCTTACTGTTTTTACAGATGGCTCTGGGAGATCTTACAAGTCGGTTATTCTTTGGTGGAATGGTCAATGCCAACGGTGGGAATCTGATATTGAAATTGTACAGGGTTCTCCTCAAATAGTGGAGTTGTCTGCAGTTGTTCGAGTTTTTCGCAAATGGTCTGTTCCTCTTAACATAATTACTGATTCTGCTTATGTTGCAGGAATTGTTAGTCGAGCAGAAGCTTCTGTGCTACGAGATGTCTCTCATACGGCACTGTTTAATTTGTTGCAAGAACTTATTTTTCTGTTAAACTCCCGTCTTCACCCTTATTTTATTATGCATGTCAGATCTCACACTTCTCTACCAGGTTTTATAGCAGAAGGAAACCGGCAGGCTGATATGCTGACGTTGCCAGTACAGGTATTACCAGACCGTGTAGCGCAAGCTAAACTTAGTCATTCTTTTTTCCACCAAAACGCTGAAGGCCTAAAACGCCAGTTCAATCTTACTTTACAACAAGCTAATAATATCATTGTGGTGTGTCCTGATTGTCAAAGACATTCTTTTCCTTCCGTAGCTGGAGGAGTCAATCCTAGAGGTTTACAGAGTCTTCAACTCTGGCAAACAGATGTCACCCATTTTGCTGAATTTGGTCGTTTAAAGTATATTCATTGCTCTATTGACACTTTTTCTGGAGCTTTGTTCACCTCGTGCCATACTGGTGAAAAAGCACGCGATGTGCGGAAACACTTAATGCGTGCTTTTTCTACCCTGGGGATACCTTCCCAAATTAAAACAGATAACGGTCCTGCATATATTTCTCAATCAATAAAAACCTTTTTTGCCACTTGGGGAATTTCTCACATCACAGGCATCCCTCATTCTCCCACGGGTCAAGCTTTGATAGAACGTTCTCACCAAACTTTAAAACGTTTATTATTAAAACAAAAAGGGGGAATAGGGGCTGCTACGCCAGAGGAGCGAATACAGAAAGCCTTGTATGTTTTTAATTTTTTGAATTGTTCTCTATTAGATAATAATCCTCCAGTAGTTCGCCATTTTAGTACAAACAACCTTTTTGAACCCAAGGTTAAGCCGTCAGTGTTGATTCGGGACCCAGAAACAGGTAAGATAATGGGACCCTATCCCCTTGTCACATGGGGAAGAGGCTATGCTTGTGTCTCCACAGAAAGAGGCCCTCGCTGGATCCCGGCTAAAAACGTGAGACCTTTCCGAGAGACACTACAGCAGTCTCCTGAAGATATTCCTGGTCCTGATCTCGCGACTGATATAGAAGACACTACTGATTAGTAATTGAATGAACTTTGTTTTAGAGGTCATGAAAATGGGCGAAAGATTTGCTTGAACAAGGAGTTTCTATTCTCTTAATGATTTGTACATTGTTGGTGGTGGTTCCGTGTGTGTTCTTTAGTATAGAGGTGTTGGTGAGACAGGATGTCCTCGAGTTGGTCGGTTACCGACCTTGGGAGGAACCAGTTAATTAAAATAAAATAAAAAAGGGGGGGATGTGGATTGTCTGGATTTAGAGTTAATAAGTTGGTTTGTTGTATGTTTGCCGTGTGTGTGAGGCTAAGTGTTGCCATAGTTACGAAGTACGGGGGCGGTGCCTGTACCCTGAGGCGGGAAGCAGTTTGTGACTATGAAGTGGCAGTCTTCTTGTTATGTGAATACTGCCTGACCAGTGTTCCCGCCGGGGATGGCCAGCCTCCTGTCTGTTAAGGTGATTAGCCAATTAGCATAAGACACGCACGCCTTTTGATGTATAAATGCGGACATTTTGAATAATAAAGGTGGATACTTTGCTTGTATCAAGTGGCGTCCCCGTCTCTCAATCGCGACAGCCATGTCCCTGCTGCTGGGCTGTCACCTCCAGACACAGAACTGACCCCACTGTCCCTTCACAGCCACATGATTCTGCCTGGATTATGAGTGTCTGAGACTCAGCTTGTTAGCAATTAGGACACATAACCACGGATGTAGTTATATGCGGTGCTTTATTCCAGCGCTGGGAAACCAGGGGTTCACACCCAAAGCTGGCTTCGACCACTGATTTGAACTTTACTACATTTATACAGCTTGGTTACATACATATTCATTAGAGTTACAACGTGTATACTGCATATTCATAAGGTTACACAATTATTTCACAATATCAGTTGCAACACCTTGGAACTACCCTAAGCATGCGCAGTGTCCTCTGGTGGTCGTTCTGGGGGTCTTCAGGATGAAGTAAGTAGTCTTCATCACTAGTGTACTTTTCACCTTTCATCACAGCACATGCGCACTCTTCACAAAATTATATAAATTCTTGGATGATAGTAAATGTACCTTCTCAGCACATCCCATCTTCTCGAGATAAGATAAGTACTAACTTTTAGTTCTCTAAAATATGAAACTCATATACAACCTGCATAGTTTTTAAGATAAGGTAGGAATCTTGGATACAGTTTGCGAAGCAAAGTGCAGCTAACTATAACATTTCCCCCCTTTGAAAATGCTTTTCTATTCTTAGACAATGCATTTTCACTCCATTGTTTTAATTATAGCCGGGTATCTTGATAAGCTGGAGGGTTGTCAAAAAGTGGGTTAGTATAATTTCTGCTAAGAACAGTAAAGATGCGATCGTTCCTGGCATTCGATTGACCTATTTGACGTTTAATACAAGCATACAGCAGAAAGAGAAGAGCAACTGTAACCGCAAGCAGAAATAAGCTTTCCAATAAGGAATGTACCCATCCTCCCAAATTCAGGTTCAATGTGCCTAGTAAGGCCCCAATCCAACTCTGCTCTGCATCTTGTTTTTCCTTCTGTAGCTCCTTTTCCGTTTGAGTTAATTGGGAGATATCTCTCTCCACTTCAGAGGTTACGTTTGGGATATGAATGCAGCAATGATCAACCCTATCCTTTAAATATCCGCAAACACCATTTTCTTTTAGCAACATTATGTCAAGTGCCATTCTGTTCTGCAAGGTCATTTTGGTCGTAGCTTGCAATTGTATATTGAAATCTCGAAAACCCTTTCTGGTTATCCTTGCCAATCGATCCATCTGCCCAATTAATTTGTCAATCATTTCTCTGTTTCTGTAAGTTGCAATTGGTGCAAAGAAAGATTCTAATGCCCAGCCGAATTTAACACTGCTTGATGGTTCATGCCACATGTCATCATCATCTATCTCTCGTTTGTGTCTAATCTGTAAAAGTTCCTGCCTATTCTTCAAGGGTGACCTTTTCCAGATGGGACATAGGGTTGGTAACCCCAAAGTAATTTCCCTTACAGGTCCTCCTATTGGTAAATGTGTTGCCCAGGTTCCATCACTTAAGGCCCAAACTAAATGTCCCACACTACCTATGGCTCCTCTGCAATCTAGTTTGTCTCCATCAATGCCAATTTTGATCGCTTCTTTTGGATCCAATTGTTTCTGACAGATGCAACCTGCAATCATTGCGACTTTAATGATAGACAGAGGTATCTCTCTCACATCTGTTTGGCAGGTTATTACTTGTGAGCAATTCCACCACGGTACTGTTACTCCTTTTGTTACATTGGACCATCGTACACACCATGGGAATGCTTCACTATATTGATATTGTTGTACTATACTCAACGTCCACATATTATTCCATGATTCAGTTATGTTCTGATTATCCTGATCCTTGCATTCCCAGTAGGTCCGATTAACCTTTTCATGTACCGTCTTGGTGGTCCATTTTTCACGTATGCACAGTACCCCTACTGGCTTTCCCGATAGGCTGTATATGATACGTGTCACTTTTCCTTTCTGATTTGTACAGTCTTCTTTGGACTTCACTATAGTTTCCTCAAGTCCACTTAATGCCCATTGTTTTGTTGGCAGTTGTTCCAACCTGGTACGAGATTCACATACTATCTTACCAGTTCTATTTATTTCTGGTAAGGTCGTAGATATTATTCCCCATTGTATTGGGTCTTCGGCCGATTTTGGAATGGGAAGGCAAGCAGTGATGCTACTGGTGTTCTGGGTCAGTGCAAAATCTCGAATTAATCCTATCATCAAATTTTCTGCTTGGTTCTGTACGCTCTGCACAACTTGTGGCATTTGAGTGCTGTCACTTTCTCCTATACCCCTTCGTATCCTACATAATTGTTCTCCAGCGACTTTGCAGATCAGAGTGGCATTCTCTGTTCCCTCCTCAAGAGGTGTCCCCACAAAAGCAAACAGTCTGGGTACATTTACTACTATAAACACATAACGGTAGCAAAAGCTAGACATCCTGCGCCCTGATTTTAAGTGTGGTAGGACCCACTAATTGCGATTGCCACCGTTTTGGGACTTTCTTCACTCGGGTGTAGTGTATCCAGGAATCTACTTCAGCAACTTTGATTGCAGTAAATGTAGTTAAAAGTACTTGGTAAGGTCCGTCCCAACGTTCCTTTAAAGGATCTTCTCTCCAAGTCTTCACATACACCGTGTCTCCAGGCTCTATATCATGTACCGGATTCTCAAGTGCTAGTGGGCGATTCCACACTAGTACGGATCTGAGTCGATTCAATGTCCTGCCAAGAGACAACACATAATTGTATACATCCTGATTCCCTTTTACATGTACACTTGGATTCGGATCAGGTGCTTCATATGGTTTGCCATACAGAATTTCGTATGGACTTACTGACATTCCGCTCCTAGGTTTAATCCTAATTCGCAGTAACGCTATAGGTAAGGCCTGAGGCCATTGAATTTTTGCTTCCTGGCAAATTTTGCTAAGCTGTCGTTTTAATGTCTGATTCATTTTCTCCACCTGTCCACTAGACTGGGGTCTCCATGGGGTATGTAATTCCCATTTGATTCCTAAACATCTGCTGACTTCCTTTACCACTTGAGCAACAAAGTGTGGTCCCCTGTCGGATGATATTCCCAATGGTACCCCAAATCTAGGAATTATTTCCTTCAGTAGCCATTTTACAGTTTCCTGTGCCTGGTTGGTGCGACAAGGGAAGGCTTCTGGCCATCCTGAAAAGGTGCATACCCCAACTAATAGATATCTGAATCCTCGAGTTTTGGGGAGTTCCACGTAATCTATCTGCCAATAATCTCCTGGTTGTACACCTGTCCTAATTTTTCCCATATCTACTTTTCTTTTTACTAGAGGATTATTTCTCAAGCAAATTTCACACTTAGCTGTGATAGATTTTGCCATTGTTAACATCTGGACTGAGATAATCCACTTTCTCAGATATGTTACCAATGCTCCTGCACCCCAATGACACTTCTGGTGCTCCGCCTGAAGTATTCCTCTCATGATTGTTATTGGCACCACAATTTGTCCATTGGAGGTTACATACCATCCGGAATTATCCTTGACGGCGTTTACTAGTCTTGCCAATTTCTCATCTTCTGTAGAATATATAGGTGCCTCTGAAGGTGTAGGTAAGAAATTAATTGCTCTTACCTTCTGGGAGACGAGACCCACCATAGTCCAGACTTGTCGTGCCACTGATCGAGCTATCTGATCAGCAAGTCGATTTCCTTCAATAATTTTCGATGTTCCACTCTGATGGGCTTTACAGTGCATGATGGCAACTTGCGATGGCTTTTGAACGGCATTAATCAAGTTTAATATCTCCTTCTGGTACTTGATGTTTGTTCCTTGGGAGGAAAGTAGTCCACGCTCTTTCCAAAGAGCTCCATGCACGTGAACAACTCCGAATACATATTTTGAGTCAGTCCAAATATTGACCCTTTTGTCCTCGCTGAGCTCCAATGCCCTGGTTAGGGCAATCAACTCAGCTTTCTGTGCTGATGTGTTTGGTGGTAGGGATTTGGCTTCAATCACTGTTTTGGCAGTAGTAACCGCATATCCTGCGTACCGCACTCCGTTTTCCACAAAGCTACTGCCATCAGTAAAAAGTTCCCAATCCGTCTCCTCCAACGGGATGTCCTTCAAGTCGGGACGACTTGCGTGGGTGTACTCGATGACCTCCACACAATCATGTTCCAGAACTTCTTCTTCAGTCTCTGCACTTAAAAACACAGCTGGATTCATTAGGTTAGTTGTTTTTAGGATAACATCATCCTGTTCTGTCAAAATCGCTTGGTATTTCATCATTCTACTTGGGGAAAGCCAATGGCCCCCCTTTTGTTCCAATACAGTAGTCACCATGTGGGATACAAATACTTCAATCCTTCTCCCCATGGTCAGTTTCCGAACTTCCTGGATTAACATTACAGTAGCAGCCACCGCCCGCAAACACGCCGGCCATCCAGCACTTACCGGGTCAAGTTGTTTAGAGAAATAACCTACGGGCCTTTTCCAGGATCCCAGCCGTTGGGTTAATACCCCCAGGGCAAGTCTCTGTCGTTCGTGTACGAATAACTGAAAGTCCTTACTCAGATCAGGTAGGCCCAAAGCAGGTGCTTGCATTAAAGCTTGTTTCAGTTTTTGGAAAGCCTCTTGCTGTGGCTTTTCCCACACTAAGGTCTTATTCTTCTGTGCCTCATATAATGGTTTGGCAATAAGTCCATAGTCCATAATCCAGAGCCTGCACCATCCTGCCATTCCTAGAAAAGATCTTAATTCATGTAAGTTACGGGGTTCTGAGATAGCACAGATAGCATGCACACGGTTTATACCTAATCTTCGCTGTCCTTGAGAAAGCTCACATCCTAAATAGATCACAGTCGTGGATGCAATCTGAGCTTTGTCTTTCGATACTTTATATCCATTCATTCCTAATTGGTTCAATATTTCAATTGTTACCTGGATGCAGAGTTCTTGGGTTTCAGCAGCAATCAGAATATCATCCACATATTGCAGCAACAAATACCATTGTCGGGGAATTCCGATATGGCCTCTTGTAGTCCACTCCTCAAGCTCTTTGGCTAGTTGACTTCCAAAGATAGTCGGGCTGTTCTTAAATCCTTGTGGAAGGCGCGTCCAGGTTAATTGGGTCTTTCTTCCATTGTGTGGATTTTCCCATTCGAAAGCGAATAGCTTTTTGCTTTCCTGGTCAAGGGGTATGCAGAAGAAGGCATCTTTTAAATCAAGTACTGTAAACCATTTATATTTCTCTTTCACAGATGTTAACAAGGTATACGGATTTGCAACTACCGGATGTATGTCCTTAGTGATCTGGTTTACTGCTCGTAAGTCCTGGACTAATCGATAGCTACCATCAGGTTTCTTTACTGGAAAAATTGGAGTATTATATTCTGATTCACATTCCTCTAGAATTCCATATTTCAAAAATTTCTCAATTAAAGATACTATTCCTAATCTGGCTTCCAATTTCAATGGGTACTGTCTTAACCGTACTGGTTCTGCACCTTCCTTTAGCTCCACTTTCACAGGTTTAGCTGCTTTTGACTTCCCAGGTATGTCTGTTTCCCATACCGTGGGAATCACTGCATCTTCTATTGCCTGTGGTATTTTTACAAGCGGTTTTTCCTTTACTAGTAAAATTTGTCCTACCTTTGACTCCGGAATTTTCATTACCAAATCTCCATCCTCAAATGTTATTGTGGCGTCTAGTTTTGTCAACAAATCCCGTCCTAAAAGAGAAACTGGACAATCTGGAACATACAAGAATTCGTGGGTTAATTCCTTTTCTCCAAAGCACAAATCCAAGGGCTGCAGGAATGGCCGTACTTCCTCCTTCCCTGTGGCACCAACAATTGTTGTAGCTTTGTGACCTACTGCCCCCTGTAAAGAATTTAATACAGAGTAAGTAGCCCCCGTGTCTACTAGAAATTTCACATCCCGGTCTCCCACTTGTACCGTCACTAAGGGCTCCTTATTTTGGGTTTTCACTTCCGTGCCTTCATATAGTCAGCTGTCAGTACTGTATTCTCCCAACACCATTGTTCGTGCCACATTTCCCGCAGCATCGGACACCTGACCCGCGGGGTCCCTAACCGGACATTCATTCTTCCAGTGTCCGTCTTGCTTACAATAAGCACATTGATTTGGGCCAAGCCTCACAGGGGGTCTCAGGGGAGTTCCTTGGGTATTCCACAAACCACGTCCCCGACCTCCTCGACTATTTCCAGCTCCCCTGCCCCGGATTCCTATTCCCCTACCTTGGCCCTGGATCAATGCTAATAAATTTTGCTGATGACGCCTCGACTGCTCCTTTTCTCTATTATTGTAAACCTTCCAAGCTGTTTCTAACATTACGTCCAAATCCCTTAATTGCGCCCCTTCTAATTTCTGCAGTTTCTTCCGGATATCATCTTGAGACTGCCCCAGGAAAATTAAAGCCAACTGAGTTTTTGCCTGTTCCGTTTCCACATCTAAATCCGTATATCTTTTGGCAGCCTCTTTTAATCTCTCTAAAAAGGCTGAGGGAGACTCATTCTTTTCCTGCCTCACGTTATACAATTTTGACCAATTCATTTGCTTCGGTATAGCAGTTTGAACACCGATCAATAACCAATCCTGATACCTCCGGAGACGGCATAACCCGCCTCCTGTATTATAATTCCATCGGGGATCCTCTTTTGGAAAGTTTTCATCAACATTACCCTCTACTCTCCCGTTCCGAATATCTTCTCTCACTTTATCCCTTGCAACCCGTATAACCATATCTTTTTCTGTGGAATCCATTAATGTATCCAAAATAACTTGTAAATCATCCCAGTCAGGATTTTGTGTCTTAATTATCATTTTCATTACTTTTGCAACCTTATCGGGGTTTTCCCGATAAGGACCGGCTGACTGCTTCCAAATCACCAGATCCCCCGGCGAAAATGGGACCTTTACATAAACCGGTTCCCCCCCAACGCCTACCGCCTGTCGCAGGGGTGCTATTACATTTGACGATCCCCCCCCCTTTTGCACTTCCTTTTCTTTTTCCTTGTTTCTAGTTCGGTGAGACACTGGGGTTACGGTTATTTCTTTTACACCGGCTATTACCTCCTTTTCATCACTTGAATCATCATCACTATCAGTGAGAGGGATCGGCACGGAGGGTCTAATTGGTACCATTCCCTCAGAAGGCGCAACATCAAGGCATAGTAAACCCGTCTTTGAATCATTACCACTGCTATTTTCCACAGCCAAACACGTCATGCATTTCTTTTCCGTTGTGCATCTCGTGCACTTATTACCGCTGTCATTCTGCACTAACATCAGCCCACAGCTCTCTCTCCATTCACGCTTTCGCTCCAGATAAAAGAAAAGATCAACATACGGAACTTCATCCCATTTACCCTCTCTCTGACAAAACCTCATTAATTCAGCAATAGTTTCATAGTCCAAAGTGCCCTCTGGGGGCCACTGTACTTCATTTGGTAACTTATACTCAGGCCACCTATGCGTACAATACTCGATTAACTTCTTTTTATGCATAGACTGTTCAAACCCAGCCTCCTTCCAATGTTTCAGTAAACAACTCAACGGTGATACCTTTGAATTAGACATAGCAACACAGAAGGATGCAGATAACTGACACAGAAAGATAACACAGATAACTTTACCAGAACAGCAATAAACCAGCAATAAACGGGATCAAATTACCAGTTTCAACAGTAAATACAGATTAAATCACCAGAACTACAGACCGGGTGCTGAGCAGCACGAATAACCAGACCAGATGCGCGCAAATAACCAGACCAGGTGCCGAACCTGCGACACAGATAACCAGACCAGACCAGATGCCGAGCCTGCAGAGGTTTCCCTCTGTCTGACGGACGGCTGCCTAGGCAATACCCCGGGAGCTCCCTGCCCAACCGAGCGTGGCTTTCGCCGCGTCTAACCGGCAGGCTACCAGATGCCTGACTAGCAGGCTACCAGACCAGAACCAGACCAGATGGGTACCCAATAATCCAGATAAAGCACCTTCTCACCAGTCAGAGGTCCGTCGTGTGCAGCAGAGGGTCGGTCGCGTCCGATGCACTCCCCAAGAATACCTCGGTGCTAGCCGGAGCAGAATCGAGACGCGATTCGCCTCAGCAGCCCACGAAGTCCCTTCGTGGTCGCCAAAAATGTTAGCAATTAGGACACATAACCACGGATGTAGTTATATGCGGTGCTTTATTCCAGCGCTGGGAAACCAGGGGTTCACACCCAAAGCTGGCTTCGACCACTGATTTGAACTTTACTACATTTATACAGCTTGGTTACATACATATTCATTAGAGTTACAACGTGTATACTGCATATTCATAAGGTTACACAATTATTTCACAATATCAGTTGCAACACCTTGGAACTACCCTAAGCATGCGCAGTGTCCTCTGGTGGTCGTTCTGGGGGTCTTCAGGATGAAGTAAGTAGTCTTCATCACTAGTGTACTTTTCACCTTTCATCACAGCACATGCGCACTCTTCACAAAATTATATAAATTCTTGGATGATAGTAAATGTACCTTCTCAGCACATCCCATCTTCTCGAGATAAGATAAGTACTAACTTTTAGTTCTCTAAAATATGAAACTCATATACAACCTGCATAGTTTTTAAGATAAGGTAGGAATCTTGGATACAGTTTGCGAAGCAAAGTGCAGCTAACTATAACAAGCTGACCTCATAATACCGAACCCATCCATCACCCTCCCCATAGCCCAGGGCCTGACCAGATAATAGTATGCTTGTTGTATCAAATTAAACAAATGTATTTCCCTCTAAATGTTTGAGTGCAGAAACTTTCTTTGCAGTAACTGTTGTTTTTATGTTGACATCTTCTTTTCTGCCTCTTTTTTTTTTTTTTCTTTTCTGCAGATATTCTATATTCAAAAACATGTCCAGGGGAAAGATTCATTGAATCATAGAGTCAGTCAGGTTTGAAGAGAGCCCTGAACATCTTCTTGCTTCACTCTCCTTCCCAAAGCAGGGTGCCCAGGTGAGGTTGTTCAAGGTTCCACTCAGCTTTGCATCATCTCCATCTCAGCACAGAAGGGACAATAAAGACCTTCAGCAGTTTTGGCCCAAATGCTGGTCCCTGAGGGATGACACACTAACTGCACAGATGACACTGCATTGCAGATGATATTTGGGCTTGATGTTTCAGTGAACTTCCCACCAAGCATCCACTTCTTCAGCCCAAGCCCTGGCACAATTTCATGCACACAACATGCCTGTCTTTCCCCTGCCCATTTTGGTCCACAAGTCTCTTTCTTGTCCTTCAAGTGCCTGCAGATGGCTGCAGGAGGACTTGTCCCATCACCTTCCCAGGGACAGAGACAAGCTGAGCAGCCTGTGATTCTCCCCATTCTCCTTCCTGCCTTTCTTGAAGATGGGTTTGACGGATGCCAGGACCTCCTCGACTGCACTGTCATTTTGAAAACACAATCCAGAATCACAGGGCAACTGAGGTGAATCTCACTGGGTCAGTGGGGTTTGTTCCCAGAGTCACACACAGAAATGTCAGGGTTGTGCCAGGGGTCCATAACTGAGTTGGCTTTGTGGACTCTCATCTGAGGTAGAATCATAGAACCATAGAATACTCTGATAGGAAGACACCCTTGGGATCACTGAGTCCAACCATAGCCCAGCTCTCGCACTAAACCATGACCTTGAGAACCTCATCTAAACACCTTTAAAGCCCTCCAGGGGTGGTGACTGCCCCACTGCCCTGGGCAGCCTGTTCCAATGCCTGACAACCCTTTCCGGGAAATACTTTTTTCCTAATATCCAATCTAAACCTCCCCTGGTGCAAATTGCAGCCAATTCCTCTTGTCCTATCACTTGCTACTTGGGAGAAGAGACCAAGACCCGCCATATTGCAACCTCCTGTCAGGCAGTTGTGGACAGCGAGAAGGTCTCCCCTCAGCCTCCTGTTCCCCAGGCTGAACAGCCCCAGCTCCCTCAACCGCTCCTCATCACACTTGTGCTCCGGACACTGAACAGCTTTGTCACCTCCTCTGCAATCTCTCTAGTGCCTCACTGTCCTTCTTAAGATGAGGGACCCAAAACTGAACACAGCATTCGAGGTGCAGCCACACTAGAGCTGAGTGCAGCGGCAAAATCACTTCTCTAGTCCTGCTGGCCACACTATTCCTGATACAAGCCAGGAAGCTGTTGGTCATTTTGGCCACCTGGGAACATGCTGGCTCCTGTTCAGCCACTGTCAGTCAATACCCACAGATCCCTTTCCACCAGGCAGCTTTCCAGACACTCTTCCCTGGGCCTGTAGCATTCACAGAGTTGTTGTGGCCCAAGTGCAGGACTCAGCACTTGGCCTTGTTAAACCTCAGACAACTGGCCTCAGCCCCATGATCCAGCAGGTCCAGATCTCTAGGTATGGCCATCCTCATGTTCCACGTCATGAGGAATGGACATGGGGACCTCAGTTCAAGGCAGCACATCCTAGTGCTGCATTCAGGCCTTCATGGAACCTGCAGGAATAGCTGATGGCATTTGTACTGAGTCGGGTTCATCTTATGTACATGATATGCATACTCATATCTCATCCATACAATGGAAACATTGACTTCTGACCTACTCATTCAGTGTCCTTGTGTTGAGGGATGAACAACCTCTCTCAGCTGGGGTGAAGGGCCAGTGCTGGAAATGGTGGTTTTGAGGGGCTGGTCTGTGGTGACTGTGCTGGGCCAGTTTCCCCAGGTTGTCCCATGACCATGGGCACACACCAGCCCCTGCTCTGCTGGTGCTTCAGGGCTCTCCCAGGAGGCCTGGCTGGGAGAGGACACTGCTGTGTGCCAGCCCTGCACACTCACACACTCACACACACTAGGCCGTTCACTGGTATTTTCTTCTCTGGGGCATTTGCCAGTTCACCCTCCAACCCCCTCCTGATTTGTGCCACCCACTGCCCTCTCCCCAGCCGAGCCCGGCAGAGCAGCCACACTGGAACTGGAACTGTTCCCACAGCAGTGGGGACCAGGGAGAATGAAGGACAGTGAGAATGTTCATACAGCCAGCAAGCTGAGTGGGTCTCCAGCACAGGCAGCTTGCAGACCCAGGTCCAGACTGGCTCCCCAGGACAGCATGAGACATTTGGCCCAGGAGATCCTCAGGAAGGTCCTGCGGCCACAGTGCCAGGGCCACCTACCCCAAGCTGCCACCTGCAGCAAAGGGTTACTCTTTCCATGTCTTTCCTGCACACATACAGTGCCCCACTCTTATCCTGGAACATCCCATCTCCCCACAGAGCCCTTTCCCAAGAGACGTGAGCTATGCTGACCTGGCCAGCTGTTCCTGCCCCCCTTCCCACGCTCCACACAGCTCCAAGCTGGCGGTGCTGCTCTGCAGAGCAAGTGGGCTGTGGTGACCAGGGCCATGGGGTGAGTCCGCAGATTCACGTTGGTCAGGGTGGGAGGAAGACCCAGCTCAGGGTGGCTCCTGCTCACTCCCCCTCGGCACACAGACATGGCTCCTGCAGCCCCAGAGATGTCAGAGAGAGGATTCTGGGCAAACAAGTCACTGCGGGGTCCTTTATTTCATTTATACACACACAGAATACAGCTCCTTATTTACACAAAGACTATGGGAAACACCAGACAGGTACCTATGGACACAGCCATAAGAAGACAAATAATTTAGCTTGAGGATAGCATTAATACAAGCAAGAAAAGCAAACACCAAAGAGAAAAAAAAAAAAAAAAAAAAATAAAACCACAAAAGCTACAGAACTCAGGTTGAACAAGTATTGCGTTATATTACAAGTGACATGCAGAAGCAGGAGGTCACTTCATTACTGCTTTTGAAAAGCGAACAGTCATCACTTTCCTTATAGACTCCTTGAGCTCCTGGTTCCTCATGCTGTAGATGAGGGGGTTCACTGCTGGAGGCACCACCGAGTACAGAACAGACACCACCAGGTCCAGGGATGGGGAGGAAATGGATGAGGATTTCAGGTAGGCAAACATGGCAGTGCTGAGGAACAGGGAGAGCACGGCCAGGTGAGGGAGGCAGGTGGAAAAGGCTTTGTGCCTTCCCTGCTCAGAGGGGATCCTCAGCACGGCCCTCAAGATCTGCACATAGGACACCACAATGAATACAAAACACATGAAATGTAAACAGGCACTAAACACAATAAGCCCAAGTTCCCTGAGGTAGGAGTGTGAGCAGGAGAGCTTGAGGATCTGGGGGATTTCACAGAAGAACTGGCCCAGGGCATTGCCCTTGCACAGGGGCAGTGAAAATGTATTGGCCGTGTGCAGCAGAGAAGTGAGAAACCCAGTGGTCCAGGCAGCTGCTGCCATGTGGACACAAGCTCTGCTGCCCAGGAGCGTCCCGTAGTGCAGGGGTTTGCAGATGGCAACGTAGCGGTCGTACGACATGATAGTGAGGAGATAAAACTCTGCTGAAGCTAAAAAGACAAACAGAAAGAGTTGTGTAGCACACCCTCCATAGGAATTGCTCTTGGTGTCCCACAGAGAGTTGGCCATGGACTTCGGGACAATGGTGGAGATGGAGCCCAGGTCGAGGAGGGCAAGGTTGAGCAGGAAGAAGTACATGGGGGTGTGGAGGTGCTGGTCCCAGGCTATGGTGGTGATGATGAGGCCGTTGCCCAGGAGGGCAGCCAGGTAGATGCCCAGGAAGAGCCAGAAGTGCAAGAGCTGCAGCTCCCGTGTGTCTGTGAACGGCAGGAGGAGGAACTGGGTGATGGAGCTGCTGTTGGACATTTGCTGCCTGTGGGAATGAGGACCTGTGCAAGGAGGAAAAGGCAGTGACAAGTTAGGGGAGACTTCTCTGAGGAAAATAAACAGGCTTTTTCTCATGGAAAACCCCCTCCCTGGTGGAGGGATGTTTCCACTCATTCTCTCTTTCTACAAAGTGAGAAAAAACAGTTCATCACAGCTTAAAAGGCAGCTTGGGCATCTGGTTTCCATGAACACAGCTCTGGGGCAAGACCCCCTGAGTTGATGTCAGAATAAGAAGTGACTGACACTCCCACCCCAACCCCAGAGAGCAAGAGCACCAGGGACAGGTGGAGAAACAGGGAAGAACACTGCAGAGCTACCAGAAAATAAAGCAAGGACAGAAAGGCAGACGGGCATGCTGTGGAACCCTCTCCTGACCCGGCTGTGCTGTTGCCACTCACATGATGACACTGGAGAGCAAGTACTTTTAGCACCTTTTTTGTGTACCACGTTGCAGGAACCCTTCACCTGGAGGTCCAGCTGCTGAGGTGGAGACTCGTGACCTGGACCCCATGGCTTTGGGGCAGAGGGTCTGCTGGGGAGGAGAGGAGACCAGGGGTTGCACTGGGAAATGTGTCTGCACTGCAAGGGATGGCAGGGGGGTCCTGAATCCCCTCCCCAGAATTTCAGGTCACAGCTCCCTCTCCCTGCCCATGTCTGTGCTGCCTGCAGCTGTGTGTCTGCCCCTGGTCTGCTCCCTGTCAGTGTCACAGACCCTGTCCCACCTGCTGTGTGCTCAGCTCTGTCCTGCTCACACCTCCTGGCACTGCCCAGGGGCAGCTCTGTGTGTGCAGGGGCTCAGGAGCAGCTCAGACACGTCCTAACGAGAACTGGGGTCTCAGTGTCTTCTCCAAAGAGAGAAATAAATCCCCATCTCCCACTGCACACCCAGGCGAGCAAGAGTGGAAAACTGAAAGCCCAGACTCCCTCCCTTGCAGGTGTCCTGTTTCAATGTCGTTGTTCAGAAGGACCCTCTGCCATGTCTGTGGGGGGATCTGGAGCTCTGAGCAGCCCTGACCCACACAGCCCCCTTCAACCCCACAAGCTCCCTGCCTGCCCTGCCGGGGGTCGCTCCTTCCCCCCACAGCTGCTGCCATGGGATCTCCCGGGCAGGCTGAGCGCTGACCCTGGCAGGCGGCAGAGTCCCTGCCCGGAACAGCCCTGGGGTGCAGGGACCCTGCTCTGCAGGACAGCCCTGGGCAACCCTGGGTGCTCACCCGGCTTCACAGCTGTTCAACGTGGCCTGACAAGAGCCCCGTCCTTACAGATCCCACCAGCTGTGCCTGTGCCAGTTTCAGGAGGTGCCTCCAGGAGCTACAGCTGCACTGCCCTGCACCAGAGACTTACCATGGCAAGGGCTGCAAAGGTTTCTCCTCCAGTGAGCTCTCAGTCATCCTCCCAGTCCTGACCACCTTTAATCTCTCTCTGCCTTGCTCGTCTGCTGAGATCCCCAGGCAGAGCCCTCAGCCCTGCTGCGTGTGCAGAGGAGCTGCTCCTGGGCAGAGCTGTCTCTCTGCAGCGCTGCCGCTGCCATGAGCTCCATGTGTCCCAGGAGCCCAGCCCAGCTCAGCAGCACAGGAGCAGCCCAAGGCGCTTTAATGACCCCTCTGGTGGGTTTGGTGCTGTGTCCATGAACTTCACACCCATGAGGAAGTTGATGAAACTTCTCAAGAAGTCAAAGTCAGATGCAAACTACAAAGTTTCTTGTAATGTTAATGGGTCCCACTGAGGGAACCTACTGAGAAACAATATCCAGGTTCGGTTAGAGAAGAAAACTGGACGTCAGGAAAAGCAAAGTAAAGGTCTCTCTGATGCTCAGTAAACCTGGATGTGTTTCATTAACCAAAGGACCAAACCTTGACTCCCCTTTCAAAATCAGATCCTGTCCCTCCCACGCTGCCCAGGGCCCTTCCTGGGACAGTGTGATGCGGGGCTGTGCAAGGCCAAGGGCAGGACTATGGTCCCACACCTCCCAGGTTCCTGGCTGGGGACAAGGAGCCATGAGGCCCCTGTGCTGCAAGGACAAGGTGTCTCCTCACAGGCATCAGAGGTGCAGACAACAGCCACAGCCAAGGGGAGAAGGAGCTCATGTCTGGTGGGGCTTTCAGCCTCTTTACATCCCGTGATCATCTCCACGACAGCCTGTCCTGTGCTGTGGCATCCCCTGCACCTCTGTCCCTGCAAGCTGGAGACATCCCCCCTGCTGCCCCACCTTGCTCCTGTCTGACCTGCTCCCCCACAGCACTGCCCTTCCATCACATTCCTTTCTGCTCATGTCCAGCCTGGACCTCTCCAGCTGCAGTTTGGGCCATTATTTCTTTCTCATTCTCTTTCCCACTATGAAGAAACCTCCACCACCTCTGAAACCGCCCTTCAAGCACTCTCAGGCTACTCCTGCACTGCTGCAGCCTCCCCAGCGCTGCTGGGCCAAAGCAGCCCAGGTCCCTCAGCAGCCCACACCATGTGCACAAGGTGCTGAACCTGCCTTGGCACAGCCCTGCACTCTCCAGTTCCTCCCTGCTGCTCCAAACTGGGAAGCCGCACACTGGCACACACCCGTGTGTGTGGGTCATACCAGTGCTGAACCGAATGGGATGAGAACTGCAGGTGTCTGGGTCCCCACGCTCCTCCTCATGCAGCCCCATGTGCAGCTGCCTTGTTCATGGTGAGCGTGCACCACGGGCTGGTGTGGGGACCTTGTAGTGCCCAGGCCCTTCTCCTCAGGGTCACTGCTCAGCGTGTCAGGTCCTGCTCTGTCCTGATAGACGGGGTTATTGTGCCATCCTGATACAGAACTGGCCACTTTCCCTTATCAAACTTCAGATCTTTCTGATGGGTGAATTCCAGATTTCCTCAACGTTACAACTCTCCCTGGACAGAAGCTCCATTCGCTCAGCTGTTAATGTTTCCGTGCAGATGGCTTATCCTGATTAGGGTGTCTCTCCCAAAATAACAGGATAAGGAGTTACAGGGCACTACAAATACCGTCTCCTGGAGAAACTGTGGAGTCTTGGGCGTCCAGTACTCATAATGCCAGATGTCTGCACTTTGAGGGGAAGTTTCCCTTCATGTGGGAGAGCAGCAGGAATGTGTGGAGCTCTGGCTGGGGACAGACAATGTCAGCTGAAGGTTGAGGAGTCAGCATGAGAGGGCAGAACAACATGGGCAATGTTGTGGTGACTGGACATCAGCTACAGACTCACTGGTGAGGAATTGGAATTAGATGAGGTCTCCTTCAGACAAATGAAAGAAGCCTCATGTTTCCAGAGCCGTGTCCTTATGGCAGACCTGAGATATCCCAATATCTGCAAGGAACCAGCCATCCAGGAGGGTTTGGAACCCATTGACAACATCTTCCTGACACGGGTGACTGAGGAGTCAGTGGGGTGAGGTGCCCTGTGGGACTTCACACTTACAAACCAGAAAGAGTTGGTCAGGATGGAACAGTCAGGGATGGGAAAGTGGAGCTGAGGCTCCTGGGAGATGAGAACAAGGCCAAGAGCAGGATTTCAGGAGAGCAGGATTTGGCTGCTGAGGGACCTGCTTGGGTCCTATGGGATATGACCTTGGTGTCTGCAGTGCTTTTCTCTCCCATCTCCTCCCTCCTCTCTCCCACCTGCTGTTGTGCAGCATTTTTTACCCTTTCTCAAATACAATATCCCAGAGGTGCTGCCGGCATCACTGGGTGGGTCAGATTGGGCAAGGAGTGGGTCCATCTTGGAGCAGTTGAAATCGGCTCTGACATTGGTCAAACTCCTGTTGTCTTCTCAGAGAGGTGACAACTGTAGCACACCCACACTCACCCCCAGTTGCAAGACTTTGCCATGTAAACCCAGTACAGGGTGACAATGTGTTGGGTGTTACAAACTACTTGATCATGGAGAAGAAATGGAAAAGATCTTCTGTCAGTAACCTGAAGAAGTCTCCCCCTGGGAGTTTCATCACTTTTCTTTACATCAGATTCTCCACTGAAGTTTGTGCCTGGTTGTTACAGCTTTTCTGCAGTTGGCAAATGTGATGCCCATCTACAGGAATGGCCAAAAGGAGGATCTGGGGAACTACTGTCAGTCTAACTTCTGTGCTGGGCAAGGTCATGGAGCAGATGATCTTGAGTAACATCACATTGCACTTATAAGAGAACCATGTGATCGGGCTCAGTTAACATGAGTTTATGAAAGACAGGTGTTTTATAACCAACCTGATCTCCTTCTATGACAAGGTGACCCCCCCTAGTAGATGAGGGAAAGGCTGTGGATGTTGTGCACTTAGACTGCAGTAAAGCCTTTGACACCGTATCCCACAGCATCTCCTGGAGAAGCTGCAGCTCATGTCCTGGATGGTGTATCTGCAATGGATTAAGAACTGGCTGGAGGGACGGGCCCAAAGAGTTATGGTGAACGGAGCCAAATCCAATTGGTGACCAGTAATGAGTGGTGTCCCCAGGACTCAGTATTGGGGCCAGTTCTGTTTAATCTCTATCAATTACCTGGGTGAGGTGATTGAGGGCACCCTTAGTAAGTTTGCAGATGACACCAAGTTGGGTGGGAGTGTTGATCTGCTGGAGGGTGGGACAGCCATGCAGAGGGATCTGGAGCTGCTGGATCATTGGGCTGAGGCCAATTGTCTGAGGTTTAACCAGAACAAGTGCCAGGTCCTGCACTTTTGTCACAACAACCCCAGGCTCAGGGAAGAGTGGCTGGAAAATTGCCTGGTGGAAAGGGATCAGGGGGCGTTGATCGACAGCAGCTGAACATGATCTGTGTGTGCCCAGATGGCCCTGGGCACCCCTGGGTGCTCCCCCTGCAATCACCCTCAGCAGAAGCTGCCATCATGCCCTGTCCCTCTGACAGTGCAGCAAGGAAGCGCTGGTCTGGACCATGTTCTTGTCCTCTACATGAGAAATACTATGAGAGAGACCTGACAGATCCTGTAAATTGTGGGATGTATCATCTTTAGGAGATCCCTCCAGGAAATGCAGCTGCATTGTCCTACAGCCAGAGACTTACTGGGTTACAACTGTGAAGATTTGTCTCTCAATAAGCCCTCACCAACCAACCCCCTACATTGCCTTTCCTCTCTGTGCCTGGCTCCTGTGCCTTCGGTGCTGCAGGCAGAGCCCTCAGCCCTGCTGCATGTGCAGAGGAGCTGCTCCTGGGCAGAGCTGTCTCTCTGCAGCGCTGCCGCTGCCATGATCTCCCTGTGTCCCAGGAGCCCAGCCCAGCTCAGCAGCACAGGAGCAGCCCAAGGCGCTTTAATGACCCCTCTGGTGGGTTTGGTGCTGAGTCCATGAACTTCAGACCCTGGAGGAAGGTGATGAAACTTCTCAAGAAGTCAAAGTCAGATTCAAACTCCAAAGTTTCTTGTAATGTTAATGGGTCCCACTGAGGGAACCTACTGAGAAACAATATCCAGGTTCAGTTAGAGAAGAAAACTGGAGGCAGTGATGGCAGGTCAGGAAAAGCAATGTAAAGGTCTCTCTGATGCTGAGTACACCTGGATGCGTTTCATTAACCAAAGGACTAAGCCCTGACCCCCAACCCTGGGGAGTCAGATCCTGTCCCTTGCACATTGCCCAGGGCCCTTCCTGGGACAGTGTGATGTGGGGCTGTGCAAGGCCAAGGGCAGGACTATGGTCCCACACCTCCCAGGTTCCTGGCTGGGGACAAGGAGGGTTTTAGAGCAGAGTCAGGGATGGGAAAGTGGAGCTGAGGCTCCTGGGAGATGAGAACAAGGCCAAGAGCAGGATTTCAGGAGAGCAGGATTTGGCTGCTGAGGGACCTGCTTGGGTCCTATGGGATATGACCTTGGTGTCTGCAGAGCTTTTCTCTCCCATCTCCTCCCTGCTCTCTCCCACCTGCTGTTGTGCAGCGTTTTTTACCCTTTCTCAAATACAATATCCCAGAGGTGCTGCTGGCATCACTGAGTGGCTCAGATTGGGCAAGGAGTGGGTCCATCTTGGAGCAGCTGAAATCGGCTCTGTCTGGTGTCAGTGAAACTCCTGTTGTCCTCTCAGAGAGGTGACAACTGTAGCACACCCACACTCACCCCCAGTTGCAAGACTTTGCCATGTAAACACAGTACATGCTGACAACATGTTTGGTGTTACAAACTACATGATCATGTAGAAGAAATGGACAAGATCTTCTGTCAGCAACTCACGGAGGAAGTCTCCAGTCAATGAGCAGGTTCCTATGGGGAACTGTAATTGCTCTGATATTCACTGGCCTGACAAAGTGGCAAGTGCCAACAGTCCAGAGGATCTTGGGCCAACTGCTTAACATGTCTGCATCGTGGGCCAATGAGAGTGATGCTCACCTGGATCTGGAACTGGGAAACAAGGAAGGGCTGGTGAGGGATGTGAACATCAGTGTCCACCTTGGCTGTTGTGACCAGGACACAGGGGGTCCCAGGCAGCAGAGGGGAGGGAGGAAGGCCAGCAGCAGAGCACAGGCCGGTGGAATCCAGAGGAGAAGACTTGGACATACTGGGGGGACTGATTCAGGTGGTGCCATGGGGAGCAGCTCTGAAGGGTGAAGGGAGCTCAGGAAATCTGATCAGCCTCACAGGACAGGCTGCTCCAAGCACAAGAATGATCTATCTGAGAACCAGTGAAATGAAGCATTTGTCTCGTGAGGGTGTTTATCTGAACTGATGGAGCTCCAGGCCACAAAGGCAGCACACAGGAGGTGGGAGCAGGGGAAGCTGCAAAGGAGGAATTTAGAAACCTTGTCCATGGATGCAGAGAATATGCCAAAGCTGCCCTGGACTTGATACCTGCAGGGGAGGCTGAGGGCAGCAAGATGAGCTGACACAGCTTCCTTACAAAAAAAGATCAGGGTAACATAGACCTGCTGCTGAACTTTGTAAGAATAGAATTAGACAGGACTGAGGTTCTTCATGGCTTCTTTGCCTCCATCTGCATCAGCAAGGTCTCCTGGGACTTGGTTCCTGAAGGCAGGAGTCTGGAGAACACCCAGCAGTGGATGGGGCTCAAGTCAGGGGTGACCTGAGCAAACTCAGACACCGTTACAGAACAGGAGATGGGTCACTTGACCAGCTCCTGAACACAAGTATCGCTGTGCTGTGGAACCTGAGATTCCCAGGAACACCCACCTCTTGTTCCATAGGAGTGTGACTCCTCTTAAGGTGTCCTGGACTATCTCCTGATTCACATGGGGATTTAGGCACCCACCTTTCTGACATATTCAGTCTTTATCAGGAGACACTCCATACCGGTATGAACTGGAGTCTGCTGATACCACCTGTTCTGGAAGGGGAGGGAAGGGCGAGCAGGGAAGGGAATAGAAGAAATTTGGCTTTATTGCTCTTTATTATGCAAATGCTCTCTTTTTGGCTATTCCTGAAATCTCCCTAATCACCCACACCAGACTTGAAGCCTTTAGGAAAATGATGCACAGAGCCTTGGCTTCTAAGAGCATTTTCGATGTTAATGAGCCCTCTGCTGCCATGATCCTGAGCTGCAGATACTGAGAGAATGAACAAACCTCTAACGAAGTGAAAGGCAGAAGCAAACCCCAAGTTTCTGAGGGTGTTTGGACCCCATGAAGGGCCATCACTGACACAGCTGTGAAGGAAACAACCAGTGCAGGTCCCTGTCCCTGCAGGCTGGTGAAGGGAAGACTTGGAGATGCTGGTTCCAGGTGGTGAGGGCCATGTGGAGGTGGCTCTGATGCCATGTCAGCCCTTGATGCTTGTTCATCACCAGAATGGCTGACTCCTATCCCTTTGGACCTGGTAGATTTTTCTCCAACGTTTTTCAAGGCTTTTCCTGTGGTCAGTGTGAGTGTTTTGTGTTTTGGGGGTGGTGTTTATGACAAGTGCTGTTGCTTTAACTACAAGGCTCTGGTTTTCTGTGGAGTTGGAAATGCCCGTGAATTCCTCACAACTCATCCAGCTTCTTTCATACACCTGGCAATGGTCATCAGTCACCTCAATGTCTCACTCCCAAACTTGCTTGAATCCCCTTTTTGGATCCATACCCATCACTGCAGGAGGTTCATGGATCCACCAGGTTCATGGATGATTCCTGAGGACCATCCAAGTGTGGGCAGTGTAAGAGAGGAGCAGAGCAGGGTCAGCTCATGGGCCATGACTGAGCACAGCCACCCCAGCAGCAGCCGTTCCCCATCTCCCAGGCACAGCCATGCCCACAGCATGCAAATGGCACTGCCATATATGATTAGCCCAAGAGAGGCCTTTCTTCCTTCCATATTGCCAGGAAAATCTTCCTCCTGTTCCTCCTCCACCTGCAGACATCAACTGCTTTCCATTTCTGGGCTCAGACATGGCTGGAAGGGTTCACTGAAGCCATCAGCCATCTCATTGCTTCTCCCTGACATGCCCTGACCCTCTCCCACACCTACAATGGCCAATCACGGCTGCTCAGGGTCTCCTGCTCTTCAGAAGAGGCCTCGAGCTTCTTGGTTCCTCCTGGTGCTTATTATGAACTTCCTCGCTCTCTCCAGAGTTCATGATGAGCTTTCTTGTCCATAACAGCCCCTTTATGACCAGGTCTCACTAAATGATTGTCTTTTTTATGTCTTTTTATTATCATTTGTGCAGAAAGGGTAGCCACAGGAAAGCACCCAATATGTCAAAACTGTGTAAAATGCTGTAAAAACCTGATGAGTCCATCTCACCACATGCACACTGTGGACATACACATGATGTGTATGTTTACAACTCATCTGTACAATGGAAACATAGACTTTTGACCTAGTATTTCATCTAATCATAGAATCTCTTGGGTTGGGACGGGTGCACAAGGATCACTGAGTCCAGCTCCTGTACCTGCACAAGACAAACCCACAGGTCACCCCGTGTGTCCGAGGACGGTGTCCAGTCTCTTCTTGAACGCTGTCAGGTTGGGGCCGTGACACCTCCCTGGGGAGCCTGTTCAGTGTCCAGCACCTCTGGGGGAAAAACCTTTTCCTCATGTCCCACTGACCGTCCCCTGGCACACCCTTCTTCCATTCCCTCGGGTTCTATCATTGGTCACCACAGAGAATAGATCAGTACCTTCCGCTCCTTCTCCCCTTGTGAGGAAGCTGTAGCCACCATGAGGTCTCATTTGAGTCTTTTCTTCAGCTCTGATGCTCAGAAACCCCGTGGTTCTGAAGCAGAAAGGAGCAGCCATGAGCTCCGGGCAATGGGAAGGGGGATCCTGTCCCTCACACACGGCTCAGGGCTCTTCCTGGGACCGTGGGATGTGGGTGTGCAAGGCCCAGGGAAGGACAACACTGGGACAACAACTTCCAGCTTCCCCATGGGGCTGCAAGGAGGCAGCGAGGCCCCAGTGCCATGAGGACAACATGTCTTCTCCTGGGCCTCAGTGGCAGAGACAACTGCCCTGGCCAAGGGGACACAGACCTGGGTTCTGTGGGTCCCTTCCAGCCTTACAGCGCCCTTTGCCATCTCCACCACAGGCTGTTCTACACGGTGCTACCCCTGCCCCTCTTTCCCTGCAGGCTGCAGACACCCATCTCGCTTCCCCACCTGCTCTCACCCCAGCGTTTCTGCACCTTCACTGCTGTGTCTGCACCCTCACTGGCTGCTCTTTGGCACACAAACCATGGGCTGATCCAGCTCCCTCTGGGTGACCTCTTGAACTACAGCACTGCCCTTCCAGTGACATTTCTTACTCCTTATATCCAGTCCCACTTCCAAATCTGCACTTGGTGTTTTGTTTTTTTTTTTTCTCTGCTCCTTTTTCCCACTACTTGAGAAAGCTTTACCACCTCAGAAACTGCCAATCAAGCAGAGATCCCAACCTGTTATTCTTCATGTGGTCTTGCACTTGACCAGAGAGAAGTCACCTCACTATGATCTCCTAAATCCCATGAGTGCTGCTGGCCTTTCAGCTTCTCTGATACACACTACCATGTCCCTGCCGATGTCCCGTCATGTCCTCAGGTGGGATGGATGTGACAACCTGTCTCCAAGGCCTCTTCCTGAGTAGGATCTGTCATACTTAGGCTGAGGTTCTTTCCCAGCCATGTCCCTACTGCTGGGCTGTCACCTCCAGAGACAGAACTGTCCCCTTCACAGCCACGGGATTCTGACTGGATTATGAGTGTCTGAGACACAACTAACCTCATAATACCATAACTATCCATCACCTTTTTTATGGCCCAGGACCCAATCAGATAAAAGTATATTTGTTTTATCAAATTTATCAAATATATTCCCTACTAGAGATTTGAGTTGAAAAACACTCTTCAGAGGAACTGCTGTATTTTTGTTGACAACATTTAGAACTCCTTTTCTATCTTTTATTCTTTCTATTCTTCCTCTGCCTATTCTGCCTTCAAAACCCCCTCCAAGGGAAAGATTCATTGAATCACAGAATAACTTCAGGTTTGAAGAGAGCCCTTGTCTCACTTGCCTCACTGTCCTGCTCCAGGCAGGGTGAACCAGGCGAGGTTGTTCAAGGGTTCCTCACAACTATGCATCATCCACAGAGAAGCGGAAAGTGCACTCATCACATCATACAGAGGGAGAATAAAGACGTTTAACAGTGTTGGTCCAAGTGCTGGTCACTGAGGGATGCTACTAGTAACTGGCTGCATGGAGGGCTTTGTACCGCTGATGACATTTGGCTTGATTGTCCAGCCAGCTTCCCACCCAGCTTCCAATTCTCCAGCCCAGAGATCACTGATCTGGCTACTAGGACACCAAGGAACACCATGTCTGTGACCCTGCAAAATTCTGGGTATGGCGGCAGGTTGACCAGCCATTAATTCTCCTTCATGCTTTTCATGCAGATGGGTTCGATATCTGCCTTTTCCAAAGACCTCAGAAACCCTCTTACCACTTTGTCTTACTTTTGAGAGCACAATCCAGAATCACAAGCAAAGGTGACGGAGCAGACAGGAGCACTTACAATGAGCCTGTCCCAGCAGCTGAGATGAATCTCACTGGGCCACTGAGGTTTGCTCCTGGAGTCACACAGAAATGACGGGGTTCTGTCAGGCATCCGTATCTCAGCTGGTCTCGGACTCCTTCTGCACCCAGGGATGCTCAGAGACAGAGTCTATCCCTTTTACACACAGAGGCAGAAGTCACATTGTCCCTCTGGCCTCCCATTGCCACACCAAAGAGGTGGGAGACACCTCAGCTCTGGTGTGTCACCCTGATCTGCACTAATCTGAGATGTCCCACGTCATGAGGAATGGACACAGGGAGCTCAATTAAGGAAGCACAACCCCGTGCTGCATTCAGGCAGTTTCCCATGGGGTGTTACTTCCAACAGGAAGTGACCTCAGGACCTTGTGTGTGCCACAGGTTTTCATGGAACCCCAAGGAACAGTTGATGGTGTTTGTGCTCACTCGTGTTCATGTCACCTCACATACATGATGTGTGTGCTCACATCTCATCTGTACAAAGCAACAGAGACTGCTGAACTATTCACTGAGTGTCCATCCATGGAGGGAAAAAACAACCTCTGTGGGTGAGAAGCCAGTGCAGGAAATGGTGGTTTTGAGGGGCCAGTCCATGCTGACTGACCTGGGGCTCCTTCCACGGGGTGTCCAGTGCACAGGGGCACAGCCCAGCCCCTGCTCTGCTGGTCCTGCAGGTCTCTGGCAGGAGCCTGGCTGTGAGAGGACACTGCTGTGTGCCAGCCCTGCACACACACACTGTGCAGCTGCACACTGGGGTTTCATAGGTGAGTGACTTTTGTAGGAATATGCTTGAGAGAAACTTTGCAAGAAGACAGAAACCATCATGCACTGCCCCGAGGAGATCACCTTTCTATCTGGAAAGGCTGTTGTGAGGCCAGCTCTGTCACAGCAGTTCCCATTGCCTGTCCCTGCCTGCGCTCACAGGACTGACACACAGCAGGACGGTGACCAAGCTGCCAGAGCACTCAGGCCTTGCACCAACACAAGGGATGAGAAGGAGAGTGTGGGAGTGGAACCAGAACAGCTCTGGAAGAACAAGCGCTGCTGCTCCCTGGCAGGGCTGCCATGCTGGACTCTTTTCCCCTCCTCCCATGGACAAAAACTGTCCCTGCAACACCAAAAGGCCTTGCAGGAAGGATATAGTGAAAATCAAGTCACTACAGGACCCTTTACTTTGTTTAAATACACACAGATCATGGCTTCTCATTTACACAACCAGGGATTATAAAACAAAAGCAGACAGTGGTTTTGAAAGGGGATGACAACATTATCATAATAAAAAATGCCAACAACAACAGAAAATACAGATGACAAGCTGGACCTGTATCAAGTTACATTAAAACTTCTATGTAGAAGCAGATGAGCAGTTTATTGCTTCAGAAAACACTCAGATATGAGTTTCCACAGAGCATCCTTGAGCTCCTGGTTCCTCATGCTGTAGATGAGGGGGTTCACTGCTGGAGGCACCACCGAGTAAAGAGCAGACACCACCAGGTCCAGGGATGGGGAAGAGATGGAGGGGGGCTTCAGGTAGGCAAACATGCCAGTGCTGAGAAACAGAGAGAGCACGGCCAGGTGAGGGAGGCAGGTGGAAAAGGCTTTGTGCCGTCCCTGCTCAGAGGGGATCCTCAGCACAGCCCTCAAGATCTGCACATAGGACAGCCACGATGAACACAAAACACATTAAAACTAAACATGCAGTAGCCACAATAAGGCCAAGTTCTGTGAGGTAGGAGTGTGAGCAGGAGAGCCTGAGAATCTGGGGGATTTCACAGAAGAACTGGTCCAGGGCATTGCCCTTGCACAGGGGCAGTGAAAATGTATTGTCCGTGTGCAGCAGAGCAGTGAGAAACCCAGTTGCCCAGGCAGCTGCTGCCATGTGGACACAAGCTCTGCTGCCCAGGAGGGTCCCGTAGTGCAGGGGTTTGCAGATGGCAACGTAGCGGTCGTACGACATGATGGTGAGGAGAGAATACTCAGCTGTTATCAAGAAGAGAAACAAAAACATCTGTGTCGCACATCCCAAGTATGAGATGGCCCTGGTGGCCCAGAGGGAGTTGGCCATGGATTGGGGGACAATGGTAGAGATGGAGCCCAGGTTGAGGAGGGCAAGGTTGAGCAGGAAGAAGTACATGGGGGTGTGGAGGTGCTGTTCCCAGGCTATGGTGGTGATGATGAGGCCGTTGCCCAGGAGGGCAGCCAGGTAGATGCCCAGGAAGAGCCAGAAGTGCAAGAGCTGCAGCTCCCGTGTGTCTGTGAACGGCAGGAGGAGGAACTGGGTGATGGAGCTGCTGTTGGACATTTGTTTTTCCTGAGCATGGGGTGCTGTCATGAGAAAAAAAAGACAGTGTGAAGCCAGGGAAATGTTCTCTGACAAAAATGAAACCAACTCCCATAGACCCTCCCCTGCCACACATAGATACCCTTTTGATTTTCAAGAAGAACATTCTTCAGCACTGTGGCTGAAGCCCTGTTCAGTGCTAGAAAATGAGCAACCAAGAGCAGGGCCTCTGCCCATGGGCCATCGATAAGTCAGCCCAGTTGGGCAGAAGTGGGGCCACAGGAATGGTGGGGACTATCTTGGTTCTGCTAATACAGAAGTGCTGCCAGCACTTGCTTTCCCAGTGATAAGGAACAAGAGATGGTGAAGGTAGTTTGAGAGTTCGAGATATTTTTACATCTCCCCTCATATACACAGCAGAGTGTTGTTGGGTGTCAGAAACCCTCAGCATTTCTGCTGCACTCAGGGAGAACAGAGCAAGTCCTGCGAGACCAGAGGGTGCCTGTGGGTCAGTGCAGAGTGAGGGCAGCTGCTCTGTCCCTCTGTCCTGCTCCAGCTGCCCTGGGCTGGCACCTTTCTGAGATGGGGGCTGATCACACTCCCATGTTACCCTGAAAAGCCACCAGGCACTGCTGAGAGCAGAGGGATCCACCTCAGACCATGACAGGTCTCACCCTTTCCTAAGGTCTCAGCACCCCACGTTTAGCCCAAGACACACACGGCTCATTCCCCAGCCCCACAGACTGCATTGCCCACAGCCCACAGCTCAGAGGCAAAGATGGGACACATGTGCCCATGGACACACCTGCAGGAAAGGACCCACAAGATCAGGCTGTGACTCTGCAGCTGAAACTGCCATCCCCTGAGAGCCTGACAGCAAGAACAAGATCCCAACAGCAGTGACGCAGAGCAGGGGAGCAAGAAGGAAAATGAGGTGAGGGTGGGTGTGAGAGAGGCCAGGGCAGAGGCAGCCGGGCACTCAGACAGCGTCACCCTTCCCCAGCTGTGCAGCCACCTCCCAGACACCAACACTGCCGGGCAGCTGCTCTCAGCCCCTGTGCTCTGCAGAGGAACTGCAGCTCTGGCTGCACAGGAGCTGCTTCATGCCTTGGAGCCCCCAGCCCTGAGGGCAGAGGCTTTGCTGGGTGGGACAGGAGGCCAGGGGGCTGCTCACAGGAGGGATCTGACCTGCAGGGGGTCACAGGGACTTTTCTCTCTTCTCCCTCCCATAACAATTCCGGGTTCGGTTTCCTCTCCTTTCTGATCATTTCCCTGCTGCCTGGAGATTGTCACCCTGGGAGGTGTTTCCCTGTCCATGTCTGTTCCCTGTCAGTGCTCACAGACCATCCCACCCTCTGTGCCCTCCCCCTGGCCCTACAGATCCTGCCTGTTCACAGTGCACTGCCTGGGGGCATCTTCCTGTCTGCAGGCTGGAAAACAGGACAGGTCAGACTAAGGCTGACGGGTCCAGCCAAGGTGATGCAGGTGCTGTGCACAGGCAGAGGGGTGGGGAAGGGATGTCATGAGCCTTCTGGCAGATGTACTGATCACTCAGAGTTGCAGTTCAGGAGTCTCAGTGACTTGTTTAAGCATGAGAGCTCATTTTCATTTTATCCTTTCCTGCACCCCCACCCTTTGGGAGAGGAAACTGAAAAGACAGGCTCAGGAAAGCTCCTTATCTGCCTGGTAATCCTTGCATTGATGTTCTCCTTGAGGCATCCACTTGGAAAAATGCTGGGGGTGATCTGGAGCTGTGAGCAGCCCTGACCCACACAGCACCCTCTCCACTGCAGAAGCACCTTTCCTGCCCTTATCGGGGATGCTCCTTCCCCCCACAGCTTGTCCCCACAGCACCATGGGGATCTCCCCCAGACAGGGACCCTGCTCTGCAGGACAGCCCTTGGCACCCCTGGGTGCTCCCCCTGCAGTCACCCTCAGCAGAAGCTGCCATCGTGCCCTGTCCCTCTGACAGTGCAGCCCGGAAGCCCTGCTCTGGAGTGTGTTCTTCTCTACAATAGAGATACTGTGAGAGAGACCTGAGAGATCTTGTAAATCATGGAATGTACCAGCTTAGGGTCTCCCTCCAGGAAATGCAGCTGCATTGTCCTACAGCCAGAGACTTACCGTGTTAGAACTGTGATTTGTCTCATTGAATCCTCAGCAACCAACCACCCCACATTGCCTTTAATCTCTGTGTCTGTCTCCTCTGCCCTCGGTGCTGCAGGCAGAGCCCTCAGCCCTGCTGCGTGTGCAGAGGAGCTGCTCCTGGGCAGAGCTGTCTCTCTGCAGCGCTGCCGCTGCCATGAGCTCCCTGTGTCCCAGGAGCCCAGCCCAGCTCAGCAGCACAGGAGCAGCCCATGATGTCCCTTTCTCTGTCTCCTCTGGGCTCCTACAGGTGTCCCCGGGGCTCCAATGGCACAGCTTCGAAGTTGAAGTAATCATTGATGTTGATTCTCTCTCCTCTTCAGAGACATTTCTTTCCAGTGTTGTATTTTTCATTTTAAAAAATGAATCGGTATGAGAATAATCTTTTCTTGTCCCATCATTAGACAGGACACCAGGAATGTTACAGCAAATTATCTAATTTCTGCAAAATGGGGAAGGAATATCTTCAGTTGAATGACTTTAGGCATTTTGTTCTGCTTTTACACTCCTACGTCTAGAGAGACATTCATCAATCTCTGGCCATGTCATGTCTGTGCTCTGATTCAAAGCCTTTGCACACGTGGGCTCTTGGACACTTGGTACCAGGTTTCTTGTGGCAGGTCAGAGCTGGGCTGGTGCCACAGCTGGGGTGGCTCAGCCCAGATATGAGGCAATGTCCTCAACCAGGGACCTGACTGGGGAGCTGGAGCTGTCAGTGCTGCAGACAGAGCTGTGACACGGATGGAATGAACTGCCAGGCAGGGTGGCAGGAGTGAGTTCATCTGGTCTGCAAGGACAGCAGCCTCCAAGCACAGCAACAGTCCAGATCAGAACTCAGTCTAGACCTGGAAGGCAATTCAAGGGCCCCATAATGAGCTGTTACTACTGCAGGAACACTTAAAGGTGAAACAAAGACACTTTGTAGCTACTGATGAATTTAATAAGAGAAAGAGGTGAGAATCTTTGTGTCTTCTTGTCCTCCATCTTCACGTGCCATGTGTCCCAGGCCTCTGTGACTTGAGACGGGAAGGTGGAGAACAACCAGCAGTGGACGGGGATCAAGTCAGGGATCACTGGAACTAACACAATCCTCTCCAGTCTATGGGACAGCAGGGGCAGCATCCCAGGAGCTGGGACAGCAGGACGATGTCACAGTGAGGCCACTCTCCACCATCTGTGAAAGCTCATGGAGACTGGGGGGACTCCCTGACCACTGGCAGCTCTCACACAGTGTGTGCACTTTTCAAAATGGCCAATGGATGAGCAGGGGAACTAAGGGCTGTGCCCCAGAGCATGTCCACTGGGACCCCATTTCTGGGTGTCTGGAAGAGAAGGTGACGGGGTTTGCCCAGGGCAGGTTGTGCCTGTCCATCCTCTTTGCTTTCTGTGAGGAAAGGACAGGGTTGTGGATGTGGGGAAAACATTGATGGTCTGTTACCTGAAAGTCAGCAAGGATTCCAGCATCATTCCCTTTCATACCTTGGATACAAGGTATGAAAAAGCCCTTAAAACTTGGTCTCACCCTGATTTGAGCAAGAGGTTGATCAAGACACCTCCCAAGGTCCCATAAAGTCTGAATAACACTGTCCTTTCATCTCCTTTGTGTTTTCAGATTAGAGAAATCTCTCATGTTCTCTCTGACCAAAGGAATAATTCACATGACGTGCAGGGCTGCTTTACAAGTACCCCTTAACAGTCCTGACCACAACTTTTGCATCCCTTTCATTTGCCCCAACCCAGGGTCTTTTTTCTGTCCTAATACCCTTCCAGAAAGAACAGCCCATGTTGTTAACCCTTTCAGAGAAGGTTGTTCAAGAGGTTGTGGCAGAATGCAACCCCCCTCTCTCCCCCAGTTTGGAAGGAGTAGGCACATCTCCCTCTTTCTCTGCTACTTGAGGCTAACAGCTTCTTTTGTGTGGCCCAGAGCACACTAGCCAGGCCCATTAAGAGAAGGGAGTGCCGAGCCGCTGGGCACCCACAGGCAGTGTGGGGGATGTTTAGAAGGCTTCAGGGGCACCCACAGTCAGTGTGGGGGGTGCAGAGAAGCTTCTAGAGTGCCTCCAGTCAGGTCTGATCAGATAAAAAAACGGGATTCTCGTCGGTGACTCCGCCCATTGTGCGGGTCCCTCGGAGCACGAGCTTGGCCACTGCCGCCGGGAGCCACGGGCCCCCACCCCGCTCTCCGGGATGGAGACTCCGCTTGCCTTGCTGCCACGTGTGTAAGTAAAACTTCTCACAGGATTGCGAGTATATTTATACTTTTCGTGCATATTTGCACATGTATTTTCCGTGCACACTTGCACGGGTACTTTAAATTAATCCTCGCACAGTCGCTAGTGGCTGCCGAGAGCCCCTCGTACAATCGCGAGTGTATTTTCCTCCCGTGCTTTCACATAAGCACGTGTAGGATTCCGTGCACACTAGCACGTGTAAGTAAATTATTTCCTTGCACAATTGCGAGTGTATTATAAATTTACCCTCGCGGAATCGCGAGTGTACTCTTCCCGTACTCACTACGAGTGTGCGTATCTCTTTTAAAAAAATAATCCTGCACCGTGTTTGGCAAGTGTGTGATTCTCCGCAACCCAGGGCCGGCTCCGGCATTGTTTTGGTGCAGCCACGTGCATGCACACTGTGGACCGCCTGTTGTATTAGTTGCTGCCCCTTCAAATTATTTCCTCAACTGATATCCGAACCTGTATTTAAGTCACTTGTGGAGTGCTAAAACCCTGTTTCTCACTGGTTTAATAAAAGTTGTTTTGGACTCTGTTGTCCCTTAAATTAACCTCGGGGTGCCTCCGTGTAATATTTCGTGACAGAGGTGTAGGCATCCATGTACAGAGTCTGCACATCAGCCAGGCAGCAAAGCCACCGTTACAGAAATGGAGATGAGACACTTGACCAGCTCCTTGCACCCAGATATCAGCGTGACATGTCTGCTGAGATTGCCGGGAACACCTGAACTGTAAGAGCAGAGCATGTGAGTCCTGGTTGGGTATCCTGGCTTGTCTCCTGACCCATGTGGTGCTTCAGGCTGTGAAGAGAATCAAAACCAGCCATTGGACTGGGGTAGTTCCATTTTACATGTGTCACACAGGGCAGATGAAGGGAGCTCAGAACTCCAGATTCTGCTGCACGGTTGGGACTGCAGAGACTGGAAATGCAGGTGACAGTGTGTGTCAGTGCACACACATAAAGATTCTGGCTTCCTTTGGGCCTTTGCACTGACCTGGGATCTGTTCCTTGGCCTTCTTGGTCTAAAAAAGAAACTATTCTCGTATTCCAACAGGAACTCACACCAGGGAAAAAAAAAAAAAAAAAAAGAGAAAAGTCATGAAAGATGCATGATTTTGTATTAATTCTGTCCAAGAGGTGTACTCTTTACATGATTACCAAAAAAAAAAAAAAAATAAGGGAGAGAAAAAGCATTATTCTAAGAACTTCTTTCAAAACACAACTGCTGAGGTGTGGTAGAGGTTTTGAAAAGCAAGAATGACTGTTAGGAATGAAATTAAAGAGCTTTAGTTTATCATCATCACCAGTGAGAAGAAGGAGTTCCCTGTTACTGTTATCAGTGACAGCACCACCATTCACAAACATCCTTCAGAGCATCTCCGTTTTTCCTGGGCTCCAAAGCTCAGCCTGCTCAGAGTTTGACAGGATTGCTGCAAACCCCTGTGACCCAAATCTCTACAACTGTCTCTGCTCAACAGCCTTTTACCCCAGGAAGGGGAAAACTCCCAATGCAGGCACCGAATCAGTGCCCAACCTGCCTGGAGAGCCAGGACAGTTGTGCCACACAACAGCTGCCTTTGAGGGAAGCTGGAGGTGATGGGATTGAAATGGTTTCAACCCAAATCATAGAATCATAGCATCATAGAATCATTTAGGCTGGAAAAGACCCTTGAAACATGGAGTCCAACAGTAAGTCAAACATTGCCAAGACCACCAGTAAAACATGTCCCAAAGCGCCACATCTCCACGTCTTTTAAACACCTCCAGCAATGGAAGCTCCAATCCTGAACTGGCCGGACACCATTGGCTGCAGTTGGACATAAGATACTGGTCATGGCTGTGAGTTCAGCCCTCGCTGCAGAATGTCTCACACCCTCACTGAGGAGGGCAGGGGGCTGGGAGATGGGAGCACGTTTCAGTTTCCAGATCCCAGCACAGAGCCCAAACCATCCTGCCCTTGAACTCTGGATCCCATTTCCTGAGATGCAAAGCTGGTGGGCCTTCTGAGGATAATCATGTTAAAAGGCATGAATAAGTCCTTCAAGTGTCTTGTGCAATTTGTCTAGGAATGTCAGTTTTATATGCTTATATTTACATATCTGTAAAATAGTACTCTGCATCTCTGGTAGTTCCCTCTGGCAATGACAATTAAATAGGTATTTGCACTATAAGGCTCCATACCCCATCCACAAGCACACATCTAAGTGGTTCAGATGAAGGGTGTCTGGCAAACGTCACCCTTTGTGTCCCAGGTGATGGACACTGCTCATGTGCCTCTGCAGAGAGTGGCAGGAGCTGGATCCCCTTCTCGGGACAGACTCCTTCCAGGAGAGACACAGACACAGGGGGAACTCATCGGGGCTTTACGGCATTTCACTCGGCATCAGTTTTGACATATTGGGTGCTGTCCTGTGACTGCCCCTTCTGCACAAATTATCATAAAAACAACCATTTAGTGAGACATGGTCATAAAGGGCTGTTATGGACAAGAAAGCTCACCATGAACTCTGGAGAGGGCGAGGGAGTTTATAATAAGCACTAGGAAGAACCAAGAAGCTCGAGACGTCTTCCGAAGTCCGGGAGGCCTGAGCAGCCGTGATTGGCCATTGTAGGTGTGGGAGAGGGTCAGGGCATGTCAGGGAGAAGCAATGAGATGGCTGATGGCTTCAGTGAACCCTTCCAGCCATGTCTGAGCCCAGAAATGGAAAGCAGTTGATGTCTGCAGGTGGAGGAAGATTTTCCTGGGAATATGGAAGGAACAAAGGCCTCTCTGGGCTAATCATGTATGGCAGTGCCATTTGCATGCTGTGGGCATGGCTGTGCCTGGGAGATGGGGAACGGCTGCTGCTGGGGTGGCTGTGCTCAGTCATGGCCCATGAGCTGACCCTGCTCTGCTCCTCTCTTACACTGCCCACACTTGGATGGTCCTCAGGAATCATCCATGAGCCTGGTAGATCCATGAACCTCCTGGAGTGATGGGTGTGGTTCCAAATAGGGGATTCAAGCAAGTGTGGGACTGGGACACTGAGGTGACTGGTGACCATTGCCAGGTGAATGAAAGAAGCTGGATGAGTTGTGAGGAACTCACAGGCATTTCCAACTCCACAGAAAACCAGAGCCTTGCAGTTAAAGCAACAGTAGTTGACATAAAACCCACCCCCAAAACACGAAACACTCACATTGACCACAGGAAAAGCCTTGAAAAACATTGGAGAAAAATCTACCAGGAACAAAGGGATAGGAGTCAGCCATTCTGGTGATGAACAAGCATCAAGGGCTGACATGGCATCAGAGCCACCTGCACATGGCCCTCACCACCTGGAACCAATGTCTCCAAGTCTTTCCTTCACCAGCCTGCAGGGACAGGGACCTGCACTGGTTGTTTCCTTCACAGCTGTGTCAGTGATGGCCCTTCATGGGGTCCAAACACCCTCAGAAACTTGGGGTTTCCTTCTGCCTTTCACTTTGTTAGAGGTTTGTTCATTCTCTCAGTATCTGCAGTTAAGGATCATGGCAGCAGAGGGCTCATTAACATCGAAAATGCTCTTACAAGCCAAGGCTCTGTGCATCGTTATCCTAAAGGCTTCAAGTCTGGTGTGGATGATTAGGGAGATTTCAGGAATAGCAAAACAGAGACCATTTCCATAACAAATAGCAATAAAGCCAAATTTCTTCTATTCCCTTCCCTGCTCACCCTTCCCTCCCCTTCCAGAACAGGTGGTATCAGCAGCCTCCAGTTCATATTGATGTGGAATGTCTCCTAGGAAAGACTGAATATTTCAGGAACTGGGTACCTAAATCACCATATGAGTGTGGGGAAAGGCCAGGTCACCTCAAGAGGAGTCACACTCCTCTGGATCAAGAGCTGGGTGTTCCTGGCAATCTCAGGTGCCACAGCACAGCGATACTTGTGTTCAGGAGCTGGTCAAGTGACCCATCTCCTGTTCTGTAACGGTGTCTGAGTTTGCTCAGGTCACCCCTGACTTGAGCCCCATCCACTGCTGGGTGTTCTCCAGACTCCTGCCTTCAGGAACCAAGTCCCAGGAGACCTTGCTGGTGAAGATGGAGGCAAAGAAGCCATGAAGAACCTCAGTCCCATCTGATTCTAGTCTTCTCAAGTTCAGCAGCAGGCCCACGTTCACCCTGTCTATTCTCTTACTGCAAGTGAAGCTCTGTCAGCTCATCTTGCTGCCCTTCCCCTGCAGGTATCAAGTCCAGGGCAGCTTTGGCATCATCCCCACATCCATGGACAAGGTTTCTAAATTCCTCCTTTGCAGCTTCCCCTGCTCCCACATCCTGTGTGCTGCCTTTTGCCGTGGAGCTCCATCAGTTCAGAGGAGCAGCCTCACAAGATAAATGCTTCTTTTCATGTGTGCTTCGGGAGATCATTCTTGTGCTTAGAGCAGCCTGTACTGTAAGACTTGTCATATTTCCTGAGCTCCTTCACCCTTCAGAGCTACTTCCATGTCACCACTTTGCCCACCATCCCCCAGTACGTCAAAATCTTCTCCTCTGGATTCCACCAGCCTGTGCTCTGCTGCTGGCCTTCCTCCCTCCCCTTTGGGGCCTGGGACCCCTCTGTGTCCTCCTCACGACAGCCAAGGTGGACACTGATGTTCACATCCCTCACCAGGGTTTCCTTGTTTCCCAGATCCCAATGCAGGTGAGAGTCACCCTTGTTGCCCATCAAGCAGACATGTTAAGCAGTACGCTCAAGATCCTTTGAAACTGCACCTGCAAATATGCCACGCCACTGAATGTCAGAACAATTACAGTTTCCCATGGGAACCTGCTCTTTGACTGGTGATTTCCTCAGGTTGCTGACAGAAGATCTTTTCCAGTACTTCTCCATGATGCAGCAGTTTGTTACACCCAACACACTGTCACCCTGTACTGGGTTTACGTGGCAAAGTCTGAGGGGAGTGTGGGTGTGTTGCAGTTGTCACCTCTGAGCGGACAACAGGAGTTGCACTGACATAAGAAAGAGGGGATTTCAACTGGCTCCATGATGGACCCACTCCTTGCCAAATCTGAGCCACTCAGTGATGTTGACAGCACCTCTGTGATATTGTATTTGAGAAAGGGTAAAAAACGCTGCACAACCGCAGGTGGGAGAGAGGAGGGAAGAGATGTGAGAGAAAAGCACTGCAGACACCAAGGTCATATCCCATAGGACCCAAGCAGGTCCCTCAGCAGGCCAAATCCTGCTCTCCTGAAATCCTGCTCTTGGCCTTGTTCTCATCTCCCAGGAGCCTCAGCTCCACTTTCCCATCCCTGACTGTTCCATCCTGACCAACTCTTTCTGGTTTGTAAGTGTGAAGTCCCACAGGGCACCTCACCCCACTGACTCCTCAGTCACCCGTGTCAGGAAGATGTTGTCAATGAGCTCCAAACCCTCCTGGATGGCTGGTACCTTGCAGATATTGGGATATCTCAGGTCTGCCACGAGGACACGGCCCTGGAAACATGAGGCTTCTTTCATTTGTCTGAAGGAGCCCTCATCTCATTCCTCTTCCTCATCAGTGAGTCTGTAGCTGATGTCCAGTCACCACAACATTGCCCATGTTGTTCTGCCCTCTCATGCTGACTCCTCAACGTTCAGCTGACATTGTCTGTCCCCAGGCAGAGCTCCACGCATTCCTGCTGCTCTACCATATGAAGGGAAACATCAGAAACTCCAGACCTCTGGCATTATGAGTATCAGACACACAAGACCCCACTTTTTCCCCAGGAGATGAAATTTATAGTGTCCTGTAACGCCTCATAATGTTATGTTGGGAGAGACACCCTCATCAGGATAAGCCATCTGCATGCAAACTTTAATAGCTGAGCAAATGGAGCTTCAGTCCAGGGAGAGTCCAGACCTTGTGAATATCTAATATTCACCCATCAGAAATCTCTGAGTTTTGACAAGATGAAATGACGAGTTCCAGTGACCCTGAGGAGAAGGGCCTGGGCACTACAAGGTCCCCACACCAGCCCGTGGTGCACGCTCACCATGAACAAGGCAGCTGCACACGGGGCTGCATGAGGAGGAGCGTGGGGACCCAGACACCTGCAGTTCTCATCCCATTCAGTTCAGCACTGGTATGACCCACACACACGGATGTGTGCCAGTGTGCGGCTTCCCAGTTTGGAGCAGCAGGGAGGAACTGGAGAGTGCAGGGCTGTGCCAAGGCAGGTTCAGCACCTTGTGCACATGGTGTGGGCTGCTGAGGGACCTGGGCTGCTTTGGCCCAGCAGCGCTGGGGAGGCTGCAGCAGTGCAGGAGTAGCCTGAGAGTGCTTGAATGGCGGTTTCAGAGATGGTGGAGGTTTCTGCATAGTGGGAAAGAGCTTGAGAAAGAAATAATGGCCCAAAGTGCAGCTGGGAAGGTCCAGGCTGGACATGAGCAGAAAGGAATGTGATGGAAGGGCAGTGCTGTGGTGGAGCAGGTCAGCAGAGGGAGTCTGCATCAGCCCAAGGCTTTGTGCTTCAAGGACCAGCTGGGGAGGATGGAGAGATCTCAGCAAAGGAAGGAAGATGCTCAGACAGGAGCAAGGTGGGGCAGCAGGGGGGATGTCTCCAGCCTGCAGGGACAGAGGTGCAGGGGATGCCACAGCACAGGACAGGCTGTTGTGGAGATGATCACGGATGTAAAGAGGCTGAAAGCCCCACCAGACATGAGCTCCTTCTCCCCTTGGCTGTGGCTGTTGTCTGCACCTCTGATGCCTGTGAGGAGACACCTTGTCCTTGCAGCACAGGGGCCTCATGGCCTCCTTGTCCCCAGCCAGGAACCTGGGAGGTGTGGGACCATAGTCCTGCCCTTGGCCTTGCACAGCCCCACATCACACTGTCCCAGGAAGGGCCCTGGGCAACGTGGGAGGGACAGGATCTGACTTCCCAGGGCTGGGGGACAGGGCTTGGCCTTATGGTTAAAGAAACGCAACCAGGTTTACTCAGCATCAGAGCCACCCTTACTGTGCTTTTCCTGACCTCCAGTTTTCTTCTCTAACCAAACCTGGATATTGTTTCTCAGTAGGTTCCCTCAGTGGGACCCATTAACATTACAAGAAACTTTGGAGTTTGAATCTAACTTTGACTTCTTGAGAAGTTTCATCACCTTCCTCCAGGGTCTGAGGTCCATGGACTCAGCACCAAACCCACCAGAGGGGTCATTAAAGCGCCTTGGGCTGCTCCTGTGCTGCTGAGCTGGGCTGGGCTCCTGGGACACAGGGAGCTCATGGCAGCGGCAGCGCTGCAGAGAGACAGCTCTGCCCAGGAGCAGCTCCTCTGCACACGCAGCAGGGCTGAGGGCTCTGCCTGGGGATCTCAGGGTGACGAGCAAGGCAGAGAGAGATTAAAGGTGGTCAGGACTGGGAGGATGACTGAGAGCTCACTGGAGGAGAAACCTTTGCAGCCCTTGCCATGGTAAGTCTCTGGTGCAGGGCAGTGCAGCTGTAGCTCCTGGAGGCATCTCCTGAAACTGGCACAGGCACAGCTGGTGGGATCTGTAAGGACGGGGCTCTTGTCAGGCCATGTTGAACACTGTGAAGCCGGGTGAGCACCCAGGGGTGCCCAGGGCTGTCCTGCAGAGCAGGGTCCCTGCACCCCAGGGCTGTGCCGGGCAGGGACTCTGCCGCCTGCCAGGGTCAGCGCTCAGCCTGCCCGGGAGATCCCATGGCAGCAGCTGTGGGGGGAAGGAGCGACCCCCGGCAGGGCAGGCAGGGAGCTTGTGGGGTTGAAGGGGGCTGTGTGGGTCAGGGCTGCTCAGAGCTCCAGATCCCCCCACAGACATGGCAGAGGGTCCTTCTGAACAAGGACATCGAGACAGGAACAGCTGCAAGGGAAGGAGTCTGTGCTTTCAGTTTTCCACTCTTGCTCGTCTGGGTGTGCAGTGGGAGATGGGGATTTATTTCTCTCTTTGGAGAAGACACTGAGACCCCAGTTCTCGTTAGGACTTGTCTGAGCTGCTCCTGAGCCCCTGCACACACAGAGCTGCCCCTGGGCAGTGCCAGGAGGTGTGAGCAGGACAGAGCTGAGCACACAGCGGGTGGGACGGGGTCTGTGACACTGACAGGGAGCAGACCCAGGGACAGAGACACAGCTGCAGGCAGCACAGACATGGGCAGGGAGAAGGAGCTCCTACCAGATATGCCAGGGACGGGATTTAGGAACCCCCTCCCATCCCCTGCAGTGCAGACACATTTCCCAGCGCAATCCCCTGGTCTCCTCTCCTCCCCAGCAGACCCTCTGCCCCAAAGCCATGGGGTCCAGGTCACGAGTCTCCACCTCAGCAGCTGGACCTCCAGGTGAAGGGTTCCTGCAACGTGGTACTCAAATAAGGTGCTAAAAGTACTTGCTCTCCAGTGTCATTATGTGAGTGGCAGCAGCACAGCCGGGTCAGGAGAAGGTTCCACAGCATGCCTGTCTGCCTTTCTGTCCTTGCTTTATTTTCTGGTAGCACTGCAGTGTCCTTCCCTGTTTCTCCACCTGTCCCTGGTGCTCTTGCTCTCTGGGGGTGGGGTGGCAATGTGGGTCAGTTTTTGTTCTGACACCAGTTCAGTGGATCTTGCCCCGGAGGTGTGTTCATGGAAACCAGATGCCCAAGCTGCATTTTAAACAGTGATGAACAGTTTTTTCTCACTTGGTAGAAAGAGAGAATGTGCTGAAACATCCCTCCATCAGGGAGGGGGTTTTCCATGAGAAACAGCATGTTTATTTTCCTCAGAGAAGTCTCCCCTAACATGTCACTGTCTTTCCTCCTTGCACAGGTCCTCATGCCCACAGGCAGCCAATGTCCAACAGCAGCTCCATCACCCAGTTCCTCCTCCTGCCGTTCACAGACACACGGGAGCTGCAGCTCTTGCACTTCTGGCTCTTCCTGGGCATCTACCTGGCTGCCCTCCTGGGCAACGGCCTCATCATCACCACCATAGCCTGGGACCAGCACCTCCACACCCCCATGTACTTCTTCCTGCTCAACCTCGCCCTCCTCGACCTGGGCTCCATCTCCACCACTGTCCCCAAGTCCATGGCCAACTCTCTGTGGGACACCAGGGTCATCTCCTATGCAGGATGTGCTGCCCAGATCTTTTGTTTCTGTCTTTGTCATCAAGAGTATTCTTTCTCACCAATCATGTCCTATGACCGCTACGTTGCCATCTGCAAACCCCTGCACTACGGGACCCTCCTGGGCAGCAGAGCTTGTGTCCACATGGCAGCAGCTGCCTGGGCCACTGGGTTTCTCAATGCTCTGCTGCACACGGCCAATACATTTTCACTGCCCCTGTGCAAGGGCAATGCCCTGGGCCAGTTCTTCTGTGAAATCCCCCAGATCCTCAAGCTCTCCTGCTCACACTCCTACCTCAGGGAACTTGGGCTTATTGTGGTCAGTGTCTGTTTAGCATTTGTGTGTTTTGTGTTCATCGTGGTGTCCTATGTGCAGATCTTGAGGGCTGTGCTGAGGATCCCCTCTGAGCAGGGACGGCACAAAGCCTTTTCCACCTGCCTCCCTCACCTGGCCGTGGTCTCCCTGTTCATCAGCACTGCCATGTTTGCCTACCTGAAGCCCCCGTCCATCTCCTCCCCATCCCTGGATCTGGTGGTGTCTGTTCTGTACTCGGTGGTGCCTCCAGCAGTGAACCCCCTCATCTACAGCATGAGGAACCAGCAGCTCAAGGATGCCCTGAGGAAACTGATGACTGGATGGTTTTCTGAATCAATAAACTGCTCATCTGCTTCTGCATAGTTGTTTCAATGTAACTACAGACCCAGCCTGTCATCTGGATTGTCTGTTGTTGTTAGTAGGGTTTTTACTGTGATAATGTTGTCATCTGCTTTCTTAATTCTCTGTCTGCTTTTCTTTTATAGCCACTGGTTGTTTAAATGAGGAGCTGTGCCCTCCTTGTCTTTAAACAAAATAAAGAGCTCTTTAGTGACTCGTTTTTCACTGTATCCTTCCTGCAAGGCCTTTTTTAGAGCTTCAGGGGTGGTTCCCGTGATGTGTGGAAGGCAAAAGAGTCCAGCATGGCAGCTCTGCAGGTCTCTCTGTTCTTCAGCGCTGCCATGTTTGCCAACCTGAAACCCTTGTCCACCCCATCCCTGGATCTGGTGGTGTCTGTTCCGTACTTGGTGGTGCCTCCAGCAGTGAACCCCTTCATCTACAGCTTGAGGAACAGGGAACTCAAGGAGTCTATAAGTAAACTGATGACTGTTTGCTTTTCAAAAGGAGAAATGAACTGACCTCCTTCTTCTCCACGTCACTTGTAATGTTGTAGTGTAACGCATTACTTGTTCAGCCTGGGTTCTATAGGGTTTTTTTGTTTTGTTTGGGTTTTTTTGGTTGTGTTTTTGTTTGTTTGTTTGTTTTGTCTTTGGTGTTTGCTTTTCTTGGTTGTATTAATGCTATCCACAAGGAAAATTATTTGTCTTCTTATGGCTGTGTCCATGTCTTCCTGTCTGGTGTGTCCCATAGCCTTTGTGTAAATAAGGACCTACACTCTCTGTGTGTATAAAATGAAATAAAGGACCCCGCACTGGCTTGTTTGCCCAGAATCCTCACTTTGGGATCTCTGGGGCTGCAGGAGCCATGTCTGTGTGCTGAGGGGGAGTGAGCAGGAGCCACCCTGAGCTGGGTCTTCCTCCCATCCTTACCAACATGAATCTGTGGACTCAGCTCATGGCTCTGGACACCACAGCCCACTTGTTCTGCAGAGCAGCACCGCCAGGTCAGGGCTGTGGTGAGGCTGCAGCTTGAATCCTGTGTTCGGTTTTGGGCCCCTCATCATAAGAAGGACATTGAGGCACTAGAGAGAGTGCAGAGGAGGTGACAAAGCTGCTGAGGGGCTGGAGCACAAGTGTGATGAGGAGCAGCCAAGGGAGCTGGGGCTGTTCAGCCTGGAGAACAGGAGGCTGAGGGGAGACCTTCTCGCTCTCTGCAACTGCCTGAAAGGAGGTTGGAGCATGGAGGGTGTTGGTCCTTCTCCCAAGTAGCAAGTGATCGGACAAGAGGAAATGGCTGCAATTTGCACCAGGGGAGGTTTAGATTGGATATTAGGAAAAAATATTTCCCAGAAAGGGTTGTCTGGTGGTGAAACAGGCTGCCCAGGGCAGTGCAGGAGTCACCCACCCCTAGAGGTGTTTAAAAGGCGTTTAAACGAGGTTCTTAGGGACATGGTTTAGTGCGAGAGCTGGGTTATGGTTGGACTCAATGATCCCAAGGGTCTCTTCCAATCGAAGTATTCTATGATTCTACGATTCTGCCTCAGATGAGAGTCCACAAAGCCAACTCAGTTGTGGACGCTGACAGAACCATGACACTTCTATGTGTGACTCTGCGAACAAACCCCACTGACCCAGTGAGCTTCATCTCAGTTGCCTTAGACAGGCTTATTCAGGTGCTCCTGTCTGTTACGTCACCCTTGCCTGTGGTTCTGGATTGCGCTTTCAAAATGACAGTGCAATCGAGGAGGACCTGGCATCTGTCAAGCCCATCTTCAAGAAAGGCAGGAAGGAGAATTGGAAGAATCACAGGCTGGTCAGCTTGTCTCTGTCCCTGGGAAGGTGATGGGACAAGTCCTCCTGCAGCCATCTGCAGGCACTTGAAGGACAAGAAAGGGACTTGTGAAGCAAAATGGGCAGAGGAAAGAAAGGCATGTTGTGTGTATGAAATTGTGCCAGGCCTTGGACATGGTCCCCCCTGGTGTCCTTATAGCCGGATTGATGCTGTCTGGGCTGAAGAACTGGATGCTTGGTGGGAAGTTCACTGAAATATCAAGCCCAATATAATCTGTGATGCAGTGTCCTATGTGCAGTTAGCGTGTCATCCCTCAGAGACCAGCATTTGGGCCAAAACTGCTGAAGGTTTTTATTCTCCTTTCTATGATGTGATGGAGATGACATAAAGTGAAGACCTTGAACAACCTCACTTGGTCACCCTGCTTTGAGAAAGAGAGTGAAACAAGAAGATGTTCATGGCTCTCTTCAAATCTGACTTACTCTATGATTCAATGAATCTTTCCCCTGGACAAGTTTTTGAAGATGGAAAAAAAAAGCAAAGAAAAGATGGTGTCAACATAAAAAGTGCAGTTACTGAAAAGAATGTTTCTCCACTCAAACAGTTAGAAGGAAATATATTTGTTTCACCTGAAAAAACAAGCATAGTTTTATTCTGGTCAGGTCCCTGGGCTATGAGGAGGGTGATGGCTGGGTGTGGTATTATGAGGTCATTGTGTCTCAGAAACTCAAAACTGAGTTGGAAGAGTATGGCTGTTAAGGTGACAGTGGGGTCAGTTGTGTGTCTGGAGGTGACAGCCCAGCAGCAGGGACATGGCTGGGAAAGAACCTCTGGCAAAATACCAACAGGTCCTACCCAGGAAGAGGCCTTGGAGATGGGTTGTCATGTCCATCCCACCTGAGTACATGATGGGACAGCAGCAGGAACATGGTTGTGTCTACCAGAGAAGCTGAAAGGCCAGCAGCAGTCATGAGATTTAGGAGATGATGGTGAGGTTCCTTCTTTATGGTCAAGTGCAAGACCCCAAGAAGACAAACAGGTTGGGTTCCCTGCCTGTGGGCAGTTTCTGAGGTGGTGAAGCTTTCTCAAGTAGTGGGAAAAAGTAGCAGAGAAAAAAAGAAAAAAAAGCACCAAGTGCAGACCGGGAAGTGGAGACTGGATATCAGGAGGAAGAAATGTCACTGGAAGGGCAGTGCTGTGGTGCCAGAGCTCACCCAGAGGGAGCTGGATCAGCCCATGGTTTGTGTTCCAAAGAGCAGCCAGTGAGGGTGCAGACACAGCAGTGGAGGTGCAGAAATGCTGGGGTGAGAGCAGGTGGGGAAGCGAGATGGGTGTCTGCAGCCTGCAGGGAAAGAGGGGCAGGGGTAGCACCGTGTAGAACAGCCTGTGGTGGAGATGGCAAAGGGCGCTGTAAGGCTGGAAGGGACCCACAGAACCCAAGTCTCTGTCCCCTTGGCCAAGGCAGTTGTCTCTGCCACTGAGGCCCAGGAGAAAACATGTTGTGCTCATGGCACTGGGGCCTCGTTGCCTCCTTGCAGCCCCATGGGGAAGCTGGAAGTTGTTGTCCCAGTGTTGTCCTTCCCTGGGCCTTGCACACACACATCCCACGGTCCCAGGAAGAGCCCTGAGCCGTGTGTGAGGGACAGGATCCCCCTTCACATTGCCTGGAGCTCATGGCTTCTCCTTTCTGCTTCAGAAAGCAAACCAAGGGGTTTCTGAGCATCAGAGCTGAAGAAAAGACTAAACAGAACTGGCCCCAATACTGAGCCCCTGGGGACACCACCCATGACCAGCCAACAACTGGATTTGGCTCCGTTCACCACAATGTTTTGGGCCCAGCCCTTCAGCCAGTTCTTTACCCATCGCAGATACACCATCCAGGCCATGAGCTGCAGCTTCTCCAAGAGATGCTGTTGGATATGGTGTCAAAGGCTTTACTGAAGTCTAAGGACACAACATCCACAGCCTTTCCCTCATCTACTAGACAGGTTTCCTTCTCATAAAAGGAGTTCAGGTTTGTCAAACAGCACCTGCCTTTCAGAAACCCATGTTGACTGGGACCTGATCACATGGTTCTCTTGTATGTGTCGTGTAATGTTACTCAAGATCATCTGCTCTATGACCTTGCCCAGCACCAAGGGCAGACTGACAGGTCTCTAGTTCCCTGGATCATCCTTCTGGCCCTTATTCTAGATGGGTGTCATGTTAGCCACTTTCCAGTAAACTGGGCCACCCTTGGCCAGGATTGCTGGTAGATAATGGAAAGTGGCTCAGTGATCACCTCCACCAGCTGCCTCAACACCCCTGAGTGTATCCAGTCTGGCCCCATAGACTTGTGGGTGTCCAGTGGTGTAGCAGGTTGCCAACCATTTCCCTTGGACTATTGGGCTCATTCTGCTCCCCATCCCTGTCTTCTGGCTCAGGGGGC
>CABFKC020000015.1:53770-145975 GCA_901699155.2 Streptopelia turtur
GCACATCATGTAAATTTTTTACATTCACCTGTATTTGTAAAGGTTGCGGAGCAATAGTCTGAGCTCTTATACGCCATCCTAAGTATTTCCAAGGTGGTACTTTTTGGATTTTTCTGGCTCAAACGAGGTCTGCTGATTTTACAGCAGCCATGACAAGGGCTACAGCTTTCTCCATAACTTCATATTGTGCTGCCACTAGAATGTCATCCATATAATGATAGCAATGCAGCAGGCATCACAGTTCTGACAGGACTAAGTATTTTCGCCACATACCATTGGCATATTGTGGGGCTATTTTTCATTCCTTGCGGTAGCACAACCCACTGGTATCTTTGCAAAGGAGCTTGCATGTTGACGCTAGGGACCGAAAAGGCAAATTTAGGAGCATCGTCTGGATGCAATGGAATGTTGAAAAACAATCTTTAAGATCTATGATGGTTAAATGCCAATCTCGAGGGATCATGGTAGGCGACGGCAGCCCAGGTTGTAGGGCTCCCATGTCTTCCATAGCGTCATTAATTTTTCAGAGGTCATGGAGCAAGCGCCACTTGCCATTTGGTTTTTTAATGACAAAAACCAGGTGAATTCCAGGGACTTGTAGGGGTACAATGTCCCATAGATAATTGTTCAGCGACTATTTCTTGGAGGGCGTGAAGCTTTTCCAGTGGCAGGGCCATTGATCAACCCAAATAGGGGAATCAGTTTTCCAAGTCAATTTTAGGGATTCATGCCCCTCAATGGCCCCACCTAAAAATGTGTCTGGATAGACACCCCCCACTGGGACAACACGTCACGCCCCCACAAGACCATAGGTACTGGTAAGATAAACGGTTTGACTGAGGCAACTTGTCCTTCTGAATTTTGAACTTGTATTATTTCTGCGCTTTGGCGGCTAGCTCCACTCCCCCCGATTCCAGCTAATGTCTGGGAGACATCAGCTAAAGGCCACCTAGAAGGCCACTTAGCTTGAGAAATAACAGTGACATCTGCACCTGTATCAATAATTCCACTTAACACGACCTGCTGACCTCCTCGAATGAGGGTGCATTGGCATATGGGGCGTTTTTGTGAAATGGTTTGGACCCATAAAATTTGTGGTTCCCCCGTAGATCCAAAATTTCCCTGTCTTTGCGGGAGTGATTGGTCCGGAATTGGGACAAAATCCTCCTTAGGGATCAGTATTAATTGCGCGATACGACTTCCCTCTGGCACTGTACAAGGAGGAAACGGGGTCCAGGCCATAATTCTGATTTCTGAATTACTGTCAGGATCGATTACTCCAGGCAATACAAAAAGACCTGACAGAGTGGTGGACGACCTTCCTAATAATAATGCTTGTGTTCGAGGAGGTAAAGGCCTGCGACTCTGGTAGGCAGTAAGTGAACAGAGGAATCGCAGCGTTACTGTGTGGGTTGCCAGGTCCAAGCCTGCGCTCCCTGCTGTTGCTGGGCAGAGGCTGGAAACACTCCTGCTTCCCGTCCTCCCCCTGCGTTTGCAGGGGCGATGAGGCTGGCCGTGGCGCCGGTCGCGGAACTTGTGTCTGCGCGCCGCCGGTCCCGCGCTCGACCCTCGGTTTCCCGGTATAGGACGTCCGTTCATATCAAACCTAGATTTACATTGGTTTGCATAATGACGACCTTTCTGACATCTAGGGCAAACGTTAGGTGCTTGGGGTCGCTTCCCAGATCTAGCACTAAGACAATCTCTTTTAAGGTGCCCTGGCTTTCCACAGCTGAAACAATTTTGTTGTGGATTGGCACCCATGGGTCCGCGCATGGCCGCAAAAGCAGCAGCCATTGCCTCATATTTATGGTCCATGGTGCCAATTCTGTTACAGGCTTCTATCATTTCAATTAATGTGGGATTTTGATTCGGAAGTGATTTCAAAAGCTTCTTACAATCAGCGTTAGCATTCCCTACGGCTAATTTAAGAAGCAGGATCTCTCGGGCATCAGCATTGTCTATTTGGCGTTCCAGAGCTTGTTTTAATCTGTCTATAAACTGCATATATGGTTCGCGGGGTTCTTGAGAAATGCTTGTAAACACCTTTTGGGGTCTGTTAGAGTCAGGAACTCTCAGCAGGGCCTTTTTTGCCTCCTCCCGAATTGCTTCTAAAGCCTCTCGGGGGATATCTCTAGCTTGACCAGCCAGATCAGAATGTTGCCCAGTTCCAGTGAGATGTTCTATAGTTAATGCAGCTAGAGCAGCATTGGCATGTCCCGCATATTTCAGCAAAATTGTCTGCAATCCCGTTCTCCATTGAGACTCCCACATTGTATATTGTGATGGGGTTAACAACAACTGCGTAAGGGATTTTAAATCGTGTGGGGTCATAACATACGTATCAAATACAGAAGATAAAAGGCTTGCAAAATAAGGGGAAGACAACCCATGTTCGGTAACCGTACGGCGCAATTCCTTAATAACCGAGAAAGACAGTGCTTCCCATTGAGCCGCCCCCCCCCCTTCCTTGATATATTACGGGGGCTACTATGGTTCTCGCTATTTCCAGCTCCCCCTCCTTTAATGCTTGGCGTTTTATCTCTCCCCAAACTTCATGAGGATCAGGGGGAAAGAGATCAGGTTCTTTTTCAGGGTCAATTGGACCAGGGTCGAAAGGATCATCTTCGGGGGGGTATCCAGCAGCGCAAGCTAATGGTGGCACAGAAGGTTTTACCCCCTCTTCCGAGCCTCGTAGGCTTTGCTCTTGTGTTTTTATAGTCTCAAAAATTTTTCTCCACCTGGGGAGCATACGCTGCGCTTCCTCATTTCCTGAGGTAGCTGCATCCCATAACTTTACCCCCACATTGTCCCAAAGTTCACGCGTAAAAATTGAAGAAGCAGTCACCGTGGGGATTTTAACTTGAACCCATTTAAGGATTAATTTAAGGTCCTGACCCGAGAGGGTTTTTCCCCGTGCTTGTTAAGTAAAGCTTTCATTAGTTCATAAACGTCTCTCTCAGGAGAAGACTCCTGATTCCCCATTTTTTAGTTTCCCGCAGCTCACCTCTCGTTCCAGACGGGGGGATGATTCGCCGGCTTATCCTGCTTCCTTTCAGCAGCACTCCCGTTCTGCGGGACTCGCGACATGCCACCAGGTAGGTGGTTATCTGCCTCTGGCGGATTCTTCACCGAAGATCACGTCGGGGTCACCATTTGCCGCGATAGAGAGACGGGGACGCAGCTGATGCAAGCAAGATGTCCATTTATTGATCAGAAGCGACACATTTATATAGTCTAAGGCTAACGTGTTACATACTGATTAGCTCATCTTTGCACAAAGTTAGTTCGGCTGAGAAAGTTTTACAAGCTATGTTCCCATCGCTAACAGTTGCTAGTTTCATAGTCACAAGATATACAGTTGCTAGCTTCATAATCATAGGATATACTTTGTTGCAAGGAGAAGACACCTGTTTTTCACTGCAAGTCCCTTGTTCTTTGTTCTCGCTTCAGCACGCTGTAATCTTCCACTGCAGCGCATTCCCACTGTTACCATGGCCTACTCTTACAACAGACTAGCTAACTTATTATATATAAGATTATGTTATAGATCAATTCACATCATAAGAATTTAGACAACCCGCAATTCACTGCAGAGAGTTCTTGGGTGTCAGAAACCCTCAGCATTTCTGCTGCACTCAGGGAGAACAGAGCGAGTCCTGCGAGACCAGAGGGTGCCTGTGGGTCAGTGCAGAGTGAGGGCAGCTGCTCTGTCCCTCTGTCCTGCTCCAGCTGCCCTGGGCTGGCACCTTTCTGAGATGGGGGCTGATCACACTCCCATGTTACCCTGAAAAGCCACCAGGCACTGCTGAGAGCAGAGGGATCCACCTCAGACCAATGACAGGTCTCACCCTTTCCTAAGGTCTCAGCTACCCCACGCTTAGCCCAAGGACACACACGGCTCATTCCCCAGCCCCACAGACTGCATTGCCCACAGCCCACAGCTCAGAGCAAAGATGGGACACGTGTGCCCATGGACACACCTGCAGGAAAGGACCCACAAGATCAGGCTGTGACTCTGCAGCTGAAACTGCCATCCCCAGAGAGCCTGACAGCAAGAACAAGATCCCAACAGCAGTGACCCAGAGCAGGGGAGCAAGAAGGAAAATGAGGTGAGGGTGGGTGTGAGAGAGGCCAGGGCAGAGGCAGCCGGGCACTCAGACAGCGTCACCCTTCCCCAGCTGTGCAGCCACCTCCCAGACACCAACACTGCCGGGCAGCTGCTCTCAGCCCCTGTGCTCTGCAGAGGAACTGGAGCTCTGGCTGCACAGGAGCTGCTTCATGCCTTGGAGCCCCCGGCCCTGAGGGCAGAGGCTTTGCTGGGTGGGACAGGAGGCCAGGGGGCTGCTCACAGGAGGGATCTGACCTGCAGGGGGTCACAGGGACTTTTCTCTCTTCTCCCTCCCATAACAATTCCGGGTTCGGTTTCCTCTCCTTTCTGATCATTTCCCTGCTGCCTGGAGATTGTCACCCTGGGAGGTGTTTCCCTGTCCATGTCTGTTCCCTGTCAGTGCTCACAGACCATCCCACCCTCTGTGCCCTCCCCCTGGCCCTACAGATCCTGCCTGTTCACAGGGCACTGCCTGGGGGCATCTTCCTGTCTGCAGGCTGGAAAACAGGACAGGTCAGACTAAGGCTGACGGGTCCAGCCAAGGTGATGCAGGTGCTGTGCACAGGCAGAGGGGTGGGGAAGGGATGTCATGAGCCTTCTGGCAGATGTACTGATCACTCACAGTTGCAGTTCAGGAGTCTCAGTGACTTGTTTAAGCATGAGAGCTCATTTTCATTTTATCCTTTCCTGCACCCCCACCCTTTGGGAGAGGAAACTGAAAAGACAGGCTCAGGAAAGCTCCTTATCTGCCTGGTAATCCTTGCATTGATGTTCTCCTTGAGGCATCCACTTTGGAAAAATGCTGGGGGTGATCTGGAGCTGTGAGCAGCCCTGACCCACACAGCACCCTCTCCACTGCAGAAGCCACCTTTCCTGCCCTTATCGGGGATGCTCCTTCCCCCCACAGCTTGTCCCCCCAGCACCATGGGGATCCTCCCCCAGACAGGGACCCTGCTCTGCCGGACAGCCCTTGGCACCCCTGGGTGCTCCCCCTGCAGTCACCCTCAGCAGAGCTGCCATCTTGCCCTGTCCCTCTGACAGTGCAGCCCGGAAGCCCTGCTCTGGAGTGTGTTCTTCTCTACAATAGAGATACTGTGAGAGAGACCTGAGAGATCTTGTAAATCATGGAATGTACCAGCTTAGGGTCTCCCTCCAGGAAAATGCAGCTGCATTGTCCTACAGCCAGAGACTTAACCGTGTTAGAACTGTGATTTGTCCTCCTTGAAATCCTCAGCAACCAACCACCCCACATTGCCTTTAATCTCTGTGTCTGTCTCCTCTGCCCTCGGTGCTGCAGGCAGAGCCCTCAGCCCTGCTGCGTGTGCAGAGGAGCTGCTCCTGGGCAGAGCTGTCTCTCTGCAGCGCTGCCGCTGCCATGAGCTCCCTGTGTCCCAGGAGCCCAGCCCAGCTCAGCAGCACAGGAGCAGCCCATGATGTCCCTTTCTCTGTCTCCTCTGGGCTCCTACAGGTGTCCCCGGGGCTCCAATGGCACAGCTTCGAAGTTGAAGTAATCATTGATGTTGATTCTCTCTCCTCTTAGAGACATTTCTTTCCAGTGTTGTATTTTTCATTTTAAAAAATGAATCGGTATGAGAATAATCTTTTCTTGTCCCATCATTAGACAGGACACCAGGAATGTTACAGCAAATTATCTAATTTCTGCAAAATGGGGAAGGAATATCTTCAGTTGAATGACTTTAGGCATTTTGTTCTGCTTTTACACTCCTACGTCTAGAGAGACATTCATCAATCTCTGGCCATGTCATGTCTGTGCTCTGATTCAAAGCCTTTGCACACGTGGGCTCTTGGACACTTGGTACCAGGTTTCTTGTGGCAGGTCAGAGCTGGGCTGGTGCCACAGCTGGGGTGGCTCAGCCCAGATATGAGGCAATGTCCTCAACCAGGGACCTGACTGGGGAGCTGGAGCTGTCAGTGCTGCAGACAGAGCTGTGACACGGATGGAATGAACTGCCAGGCAGGGTGGCAGGAGTGAGTTCATCTGGTCTGCAAGGACAGCAGCCTCCAAGCACAGCAACAGTCCAGATCAGAACTCAGTCTAGACCTGGAAGGCAATTCAAGGGCCCCATAATGAGCTGTTACTACTGCAGGAACACTTAAAGGTGAAACAAAGACACTTTGTAGCTACTGATGAATTTAATAAGAGAAAGAGGTGAGAATCTTTGTGTCTTCTTGTCCTCCATCTTCACGTGCCATGTGTCCCAGGCCTCTGTGACTTGAGACGGGAAGGTGGAGAACAACCAGCAGTGGACGGGGATCAAGTCAGGGATCACTGGAACTAACACAATCCTCTCCAGTCTATGGGACAGCAGGGGCAGCATCCCAGGAGCTGGGACAGCAGGACGATGTCACAGTGAGGCCACTCTCCACCATCTGTGAAAGCTCATGGAGACTGGGGGGACTCCCTGACCACTGGCAGCTCTCACACAGTGTGTGCACTTTTCAAAATGGCCAATGGATGAGCAGGGGAACTAAGGGCTGTGCCCCAGAGCATGTCCACTGGGACCCCATTTCTGGGTGTCTGGAAGAGAATGTGACGGGGTTTGCCCAGGGCAGGTTGTGCCTGTCCATCCTCTTTGCTTTCTGTGAGGAAAGGACAGGGTTGTGGACTTGGAGAAAACATTGATGGTCTGTTGCCTGAAAGTCAGCAAGGATTCCAGCATCATTCCCTTTCATACCTTGTATCTAAGGTATGAAAAAGCCCTTAAAACTTGGTCTCACCCTGATTTGAGCAAGAGGTTGATCAAGACACCTCCCGAGGTCCCATAAAGTCTGAATAACACTGTCCTTTCATCTCCTTTGTGTTTTCAGATTAGAGAAATCTCTCATGTTCTCTCTGACCAAAGGAATAATTCACATGACGTGCAGGGCTACTTTACAAGTACCACTTAACAGTCCTGACCACAACTTTTGCATCCCTTTCATTTGCCCCAACCCAGGGTCTTTTTTCTGTCCTAATACCCTTCCAGAAAGAACAGCCCATGTTGTTAACCCTTTCAGAGAAGGTTGTTCAAGAGGTTGTGGCAGAATGCAACCCCCCTCTCTCCCCCAGTTTGGAAGGAGTAGGCACATCTCCCTCTTTCTCTGCTACTTGAGGCTAACAGCTTCTTTTGTGTGGCCCAGAGCACACTAGCCAGGCCCATTAGGAGAAGGGAGTGCCGAGCCGCTGGGCACCCACAGGCAGTGTGGGGGATGTTTAGAAGGCTTCAGGGGCACCCACAGTCAGTGTGGGGGGTGCAGAGAAGCTTCTAGAGTGCCTCCAGTCAGGTCTGATCAGATAAAAAAACGGGATTCTCGTCGGTGACTCCGCCCATTGTGCGGGTCCCTCGGAGCACGAGCTTGGCCACTGCCGCCGGGAGCCACGGGCCCCCAACCCCGCTCTCCGGGATGGAGACTCCGCTTGCCTTGCTGCCACGTGTGTAAGTAAAACTTCTCACAGGATTGCGAGTATATTTATACTTTTCGTGCATATTTGCACATGTATTTTCCGTGCACACTTGCACGGGTACTTTAATTAATCCTCGCACAGTCGCTAGTGGCTGCCGAGAGCCCCTCGTACAATCGCGAGTGTATTTTCCTCCCGTGCTTTCACATAAGCACGTGTAGGATTCCGTGCACACTAGCACGTGTAAGTAAATTATTTCCTCGCACAATTGCGAGTGTATTATAAATTTACCCTCGCGGAATCGCGAGTGTACTCTTCCCGTACTCACTACGAGTGTGCGTATCTCTTTTAAAAAAATAATCCTGCACCGTGTTTGGCAAGTGTGTGATTCTCCGCAACCCAGGGCCGGCTCCGGCATTGTTTTGGTGCAGCCACGTGCATGCACACTGTGGACCGCCTGTTGTATTAGTTGCTGCCCCTTCAAATTATTTCCTCAACTGATATCCGAACCTGTATTTAAGTCACTTGTGGAGTGCTAAAACCCTGTTTCTCACTGGTTTAATAAAAGTTGTTTTGGACTCTGTTGTCCCTTAAATTAACCTCGGGGTGCCTCCGTGTAATATTTCGTGACAGAGGTGTAGGCATCCATGTACAGAGTCTGCACATCAGCCAGGCAGCAAAGCCACCGTTACAGAAATGGAGATGAGACACTTGACCAGCTCCTTGCACCCAGATATCAGCGTGACATGTCTGCTGAGATTGCCGGGAACACCTGAACTGTAAGAGCAGAGCATGTGAGTCCTGGTTGGGTATCCTGGCTTGTCTCCTGACCCATGTGGTGCTTCAGGCTGTAAAGAGAATCAAAACCAGCCATTGGACTGGGGTAGTTCCATTTTACATGTGTCACACAGGGCAGATGAAGGGAGCTCAGAACTCCAGATTCTGCTGCACGGTTGGGACTGCAGAGACTGGAAATGCAGGTGACAGTGTGTGTCAGTGCACACACATAAAGATTCTGGCTTCCTTTGGGCCTTTGCACTGACCTGGGATCTGTTCCTTGGCCTTCTTGGTCTAAAAAAGAAACTATTCTCGTATTCCAACAGGAACTCACACCAGGGAAAAAAAAAAAAAAAAAAAAGAGAAAAGTCATGAAAGATGCATGATTTTGTATTAATTCTGTCCAAGAGGTGTACTCTTTACATGATTACAAAAAAAAAAAAAAAAAATAAGGGAGAGAAAAAGCATTATTCTAAGAACTTCTTTCAAAACACAACTGCTGAGGTGTGGTAGATGTTTTGAAAAGCAAGAATGACTGTTAGGAATGAAATTAAAGAGCTTTAGTTTATCATCATCACCAGTGAGAAGAAGGAGTTCCCTGTTACTGTTATCAGTGACAGCACCACCATTCACAAACATCCTTCAGAGCATCTCCGTTTTTCCTGGGCTCCAAAGCTCAGCCTGCTCAGAGTTTGACAGGATTGCTGCAAACCCCTGTGACCCAAATCTCTACAACTGTCTCTGCTCAACAGCCTTTTACCCCAGGAAGGGGAAAACTCCCAATGCAGGCACCGAACCAGTGCCCAACCTGCCTGGAGAGCCAGGACAGTTGTGCCACACAACAGCTGCCTTTGAGGGAAGCTGGAGGTGATGGGATTGAAATGGTTTCAACCCAAATCATAGAATCATAGCATCATAGAATCATTTAGGCTGGAAAAGACCCTTGAAACATGGAGTCCAACAGTAAGTCAAACATTGCCAAGACCACCAGTAAAACATGTCCCAAAGCGCCACATCTCCACGTCTTTTAAACACCTCCAGCAATGGAAGCTCCAGTCCTGAACTGGCCGGACACCATTGGCTGCAGTTGGACATAAGATACTGGTCATGGCTGTGAGTTCAGCCCTCGCTGCAGAATGTCTCACACCCTCACTGAGGAGGGCAGGGGGCTGGGAGATGGGAGCACGTTTCAGTTTCCAGATCCCAGCACAGAGCCCAAACCATCCTGCCCTTGAACTCTGGATCCCATTTCCTGAGATGCAAAGCTGGTGGGCCTTCTGAGGATAATCATGTTAAAAGGCATGAAAAGTCCTTCAAGTGTCTGTGCAATTTGTCTAGGAATGTCAGTTTTATATGCTTATATTTACATATCTGTAAAATAGTACTCTGCATCTCTGGTAGTTCCTCTAGCAATGACAATTAAATAGGTATTTGCAGTATAAGGCTCCATACCCCATCCACAAGCACACATCTAAGTGGTTCAGATGACGGGTGTCTGGCAAACGTCACCCTTTGTGTCCCAGGTGATGGACACTGCTCATGTGCCTCTGCAGAGAGTGGCAGGAGCTGGATCCCCTTCTCGGGACAGACTCCTTCCAGGAGAGACACAGACACAGGGGGAACTCATCGGGGCTTTACGGCATTTCACTCGGCATCAGTTTTGACATATTGGGTGCTGTCCTGTGACTGCCCCTTCTGCACAAATTATCATAAAAACAACCATTTAGTGAGACATGGTCATAAAGGGCTGTTATGGACAAGAAAGCTCACCATGAACTCTGGAGAGGGCGAGGGAGTTTATAATAAGCACTAGGAAGAACCAAGAAGCTCGAGACGTCTTCCGAAGTCCGGGAGGCCTGAGCAGCCGTGATTGGCCATTGTAGGTGTGGGAGAGGGTCAGGGCATGTCAGGGAGAAGCAATGAGATGGCTGATGGCTTCAGTGAACCCTTCCAGCCATGTCTGAGCCCAGAAATGGAAAGCAGTTGATGTCTGCAGGTGGAGGAAGATTTTCCTGGGAATATGGAAGGAACAAAGGCCTCTCTGGGCTAATCATGTATGGCAGTGCCATTTGCATGCTGTGGGCATGGCTGTGCCTGGGAGATGGGGAACGGCTGCTGCTGGGGTGGCTGTGCTCAGTCATGGCCCATGAGCTGACCCTGCTCTGCTCCTCTCTTACACTGCCCACACTTGGATGGTCCTCAGGAATCATCCATGAGCCTGGTAGATCCATGAACCTCCTGGAGTGATGGGTGTGGTTCCAAATAGGGGATTCAAGCAAGTGTGGGACTGGGACACTGAGGTGACTGGTGACCATTGCCAGGTGAATGAAAGAAGCTGGATGAGTTGTGAGGAACTCACAGGCATTTCCAACTCCACAGAAAACCAGAGCCTTGCAGTTAAAGCAACAGTAGTTGACATAAAACCCACCCCCAAAACACGAAACACTCACATTGACCACAGGAAAAGCCTTGAAAAACATTGGAGAAAAATCTACCAGGAACAAAGGGATAGGAGTCAGCCATTCTGGTGATGAACAAGCATCAAGGGCTGACATGGCATCAGAGCCACCTGCACATGGCCCTCACCACCTGGAACCAATGTCTCCAAGTCTTTCCTTCACCAGCCTGCAGGGACAGGGACCTGCACTGGTTGTTTCCTTCACAGCTGTGTCAGTGATGGCCCTTCATGGGGTCCAAACACCCTCAGAAACTTGGGGTTTCCTTCTGCCTTTCACTTTGTTAGAGGTTTGTTCATTCTCTCAGTATCTGCAGTTAAGGATCATGGCAGCAGAGGGCTCATTAACATCGAAAATGCTCTTACAAGCCAAGGCTCTGTGCATCGTTATCCTAAAGGCTTCAAGTCTGGTGTGGATGATTAGGGAGATTTCAGGAATAGCAAAACAGAGACCATTTCCATAACAAATAGCAATAAAGCCAAATTTCTTCTATTCCCTTCCCTGCTCACCCTTCCCTCCCCTTCCAGAACAGGTGGTATCAGCAGCCTCCAGTTCATATTGATGTGGAATGTCTCCTAGGAAAGACTGAATATTTCAGGAACTGGGTACCTAAATCACCATATGAGTGTGGGGAAAGGCCAGGTCACCTCAAGAGGAGTCACACTCCTCTGGATCAAGAGCTGGGTGTTCCTGGCAATCTCAGGTGCCACAGCACAGCGATACTTGTGTTCAGGAGCTGGTCAAGTGACCCATCTCCTGTTCTGTAACGGTGTCTGAGTTTGCTCAGGTCACCCCTGACTTGAGCCCCATCCACTGCTGGGTGTTCTCCAGACTCCTGCCTTCAGGAACCAAGTCCCAGGAGACCTTGCTGGTGAAGATGGAGGCAAAGAAGCCATGAAGAACCTCAGTCCCATCTGATTCTAGTCTTCTCAAGTTCAGCAGCAGGCCCACGTTCACCCTGTCTATTCTCTTACTGCAAGTGAAGCTCTGTCAGCTCATCTTGCTGCCCTTCCCCTGCAGGTATCAAGTCCAGGGCAGCTTTGGCATCATCCCCACATCCATGGACAAGGTTTCTAAATTCCTCCTTTGCAGCTTCCCCTGCTCCCACATCCTGTGTGTTGCCTTTTGCCGTGGAGCTCCATCAGTTCAGAGGAGCAGCCTCACAAGATAAATGCTTCTTTTCATGTGTGCTTCGGGAGATCATTCTTGTGCTTAGAGCAGCCTGTACTGTAAGACTTGTCATATTTCCTGAGCTCCTTCACCCTTCAGAGCTACTTCCATGTCACCACTTTGCCCACCATCCCCCAGTACGTCAAAATCTTCTCCTCTGGATTCCACCAGCCTGTGCTCTGCTGCTGGCCTTCCTCCCTCCCCTTTGGGGCCTGGGACCCCTCTGTGTCCTCCTCACGACAGCCAAGGTGGACACTGATGTTCACATCCCTCACCAGGGTTTCCTTGTTTCCCAGATCCCAGTGCAGGTGAGAGTCACCCTTGTTGCCCATCAAGCAGACATGTTAAGCAGTACGCTCAAGATCCTTTGAAACTGCACCTGCAAATATGCCACGCCACTGAATGTCAGAACAATTACAGTTTCCCATGGGAACCTGCTCTTTGACTGGTGATTTCCTCAGGTTGCTGACAGAAGATCTTTTCCAGTACTTCTCCATGATGCAGCAGTTTGTTACACCCAACACATTGTCACCCTGTACTGGGTTTACGTGGCAAAGTCTGAGGGGAGTGTGGGTGTGTTGCAGTTGTCACCTCTGAGCGGACAACAGGAGTTGCACTGACATAAGAAAGAGGGGATTTCAACTGGCTCCATGATGGACCCACTCCTTGCCAAATCTGAGCCACTCAGTGATGTTGACAGCACCTCTGTGATATTGTATTTGAGAAAGGGTAAAAAACGCTGCACAACCGCAGGTGGGAGAGAGGAGGGAAGAGATGTGAGAGAAAAGCACTGCAGACACCAAGGTCATATCCCATAGGACCCAAGCAGGTCCCTCAGCAGGCCAAATCCTGCTCTCCTGAAATCCTGCTCTTGGCCTTGTTCTCATCTCCCAGGAGCCTCAGCTCCACTTTCCCATCCCTGACTGTTCCATCCTGACCAACTCTTTCTGGTTTGTAAGTTTGAAGTCCCACAGGGCACCTCACCCCACTGACCCCTCAGTCACCCGTGTCAAGAAGATGTTGCCAATGAGCTCCAAACCCTCCTACATGGCTGGTACCTTGCAGATATTGGGATATCTCAGGGCTGCCACGAGGACAGGGCCCTGGAAACATGAGGCTTCTTTCATTTGTCTGAAGGAGCCCTCATCTCATTCCTCTTCCTCACCAGTGAGTCTGTAGCTGATGTCCAGTCACCACAACACTGCCCATGTTGTTCTGCCCTCTCATGCTGACTCCTCAACGTTCAGCTGACATTGTCTGTCCCCAGCCAGAGCTCCACGCATTCCTCCTGCTCTACCATATGAAGGGAAAAATCAGAAACTCCAGACCTCTGGCATTATGAGTATCAGACACACAAGACCCCACTTTTTCCCGAGGAGATGAAATTTATAGTGTCCTGTAACGCCTCATAATGTTATGTTGGGAGAGACACCCTCATCAGGATAAGCCATCTGCATGCAAACTTTAATAGCTGAGCAAATGGAGCTTCAGTCCAGGGAGAGTCCAGACCTTGTGAATATCTAATATTCACCCATCAGAAATCTCTGAGTTTTGACAAGATGAAATGACGAGTTCAAGTGACCCTGAGGAGAAGGGCCTGGGCACTACAAGGTCCCCACACCAGCCCGTGGTGCACGCTCACCATGAACAAGGCAGCTGCACACGGGGCTGCATGAGGAGGAGCGTGGGGACCCAGACACCTGCAGTTCTCATCCCATTCAGTTCAGCACTGGTATGACCCACACACACGGATGTGTGCCAGTGTGCGGCTTCCCAGTTTGGAGCAGCAGGGAGGAACTGGAGAGTGCAGGGCTGTGCCAAGGCAGGTTCAGCACCTTGTGCACATGGTGTGGGCTGCTTAGGGACCTGGGCTGCTTTGGCCCAGCAGCGCTGGGGAGGCTGCAGCAGTGCAGGAGTAGCCTGAGAGTGCTTGAATGGCGGTTTCAGAGATGGTGGAGGTTTCTGCATAGTGGGAAAGAGCTTGAGAAAGAAAGAATGGCCCAAAGTGCAGCTGGAAAGGTCCAGGCTGGACATGAGCAGAAAGGAATGTGATGGAAGGGCAGTGCTGTGGTGGAGCAGGTCAGCAGAGGGAGTCTGCATCAGCCCAAGGCTTTGTGCTTCCAGGACCAGCTGGGGAGGATGGAGAGATCTCAGCAAAGGAAGGAAGATGCTCAGACAGGAGCAAGGTGGGGCAGCAGGGGGGATGTCTCCAGCTTGCAGGGACAGAGGTGCAGGGGATGCCACAGCACAGGACAGGCTGTTGTGGAGATGATCACGGCATGTAAAGAGGCTGAAAGCCCCACCAGACATGAGCTCCTTCTCCCCTTGGCTGTGGCTGTTGTCTGCACCTCTGATGCCTGTGAGGAGACACCTTGTCCTTGCAGCACAGGGGCCTCATGGCCTCCTTGTCCCCAGCCAGGAACCTGGGAGGTGTGGGACCATAGTCCAGCCCTTGGCCTTGCACAGCCCCACATCACACTGTCCCAGGAAGGGCCCTGGGCAACGTGGGAGGGACAGGATCTGACTTCCCAGGGCTGGGGGACAGGGCTTGGCCTTATGGTTAAAGAAACGCAACCAGGTTTACTCAGCATCAGAGCCACCCTTACTGTGCTTTTCCTGACCTCCAGTTTTCTCCTCTAACCAAACCTGGATATTGTTTCTCAGTAGGTTCCCTCAGTGGGACCCATTAACATTACAAGAAACTTTGGAGTTTGAATTTAACTTTGACTTCTTGAGAAGTTTCATCACCTTCCTCCAGGGTCTGAGGTCCATGGACTCAGCACCAAACCCACCAGAGGGGTCATTAAAGCGCCTTGGGCTGCTCCTGTGCTGCTGAGCTGGGCTGGGCTCCTGGGACACAGGGAGCTCATGGCAGCGGCAGCGCTGCAGAGAGACAGCTCTGCCCAGGAGCAGCTCCTCTGCACACGCAGCAGGGCTGAGGGCTCTGCCTGGGGATCTCAGCAGACGAGCAGGACAGAGAGATTAAAGGTGGTCAGGACTGGGAGGATGACTGAGAGCTCACTGGAGGAGAAACCTTTACAGCCCTTGCCATGGTAAGTCTCTGGTGCAGGGCAGTGCAGCTGTAGCTCCTGGAGGCATCTCCTGAAACTGGCACAGGCACAGCTGGTGGGATCTGTAAGGACGAGGCTCTTGTCAGGCCATGTTGAACACTGTGAAGCCGGGTGAGCACCCAGGGGTGCCCAGGGCTGTCCTGCAGAGCAGGGTCCCTGCACCCCAGGGCTGTGCCGGGCAGGGACTCTGCCGCCTGCCAGGGTCAGTGCTCAGCCTGCCCGGGAGATCCCATGGCAGCAGCTGTGGGGGGAAGGAGCGACCCCCGGCAGGGCAGGCAGGGAGCTTGTGGGGTTGAAGGGGGCTGTGTGGGTCAGGGCTGCTCAGAGCTCCAGATCCCCCCACAGACATGGCAGAGGGTCCTTCTGAACAAGGACAGCAACACGTGAACAGCCGCAAGGGAAGGAGTCTGTGCTTTCAGTTTTCCACTCTTGCTCGTCTGGGTGTGCAGTGGGAGATGGGGATTTATTTCTCTCTTTGGAGAAGACACTGAGACCCCAGTTCTCGTTAGGACTTGTCTGAGCTGCTCCTGAGCCCCTGCACACACAGAGCTGCCCCTGGGCAGTGCCAGGAGGTGTGAGCAGGACAGAGCTGAGCACACAGCGGGTGGGACGGGGTCTGTGACACTGACAGGGAGCAGACCCAGGGACAGAGACACAGCTGCAGGCAGCACAGACATGGGCAGGGAGAAGGAGCTCCTACCAGATATGCCAGGGACGGGATTTAAGGAACCCCCTACCATCCCCTGCAGTGCAGACACATTTCCCAGTGCAACCCCTGGTCTCCTCTCCTCCCCAGCAGACCCTCTGCCCCAAAGCCATGGGGTCCAGGTCACGAGTCTCCACCTCAGCAGCTGGACCTCCAGGTGAAGGGTTCCTGCAACGTGGTACTCAAATAAGGTGCTAAAAGTACTTGCTCTCCAGTGTCATTTTGTGAGTGGCAGCAGCACAGCCGGGTCAGGAGAAGGTTCCACAGCATGCCTGTCTGCCTTTCTGTCCTTGCTTTATTTTCTGGTAGCACTGCAGTGTCCTTCCCTGTTTCTCCACCTGTCCCTGGTGCTCTTGCTCTCTGGGGGTGGGGTGGCACTGTGGGTCAGTTTTTGTTCTGACACCAGTTCAGTGGATCATGCCCCGGAGGTGTGCTCATGGAAACCAGATGCCCAAGCTGCATTTTAAACAGTGATGAACTGTTTTTCTCACTTGGTAGAAAGAGAGAATGAGCTTAAACATCCCTCCATCAGGGAGGGCGTTTTCCATAATAAACAACATGATATTTTCCCCAGAGAATTCTCCCCTAACTTTTCCTCCTTGCACAGGTCCTCACGCCCACAGGCAGCAAATGTCCAACAGCAGCTCCATCACCCAGTTCCTCCTCCTGCCGTTCACAGACACGAGGGAGCTGCAGCTCTTGCACTTCTGGCTCTTCCTGGGCATCTACCTGGCTGCCCTCCTGGGCAACGGCCTCATCATCACCACCATAGCCTGGGACCAGCACCTGCACACCCCCATGTACTTCTTCCTGCTCAACCTCTCCCTCCTCGACCTGGGCTGCATCTCCACCACTGTCCCCAGGTCCATGGCCAAGTCCCTCTGGGACACCAGGACCATCTCCTACATAGGATGTGTTTCACAGCTATTTTTGTTTGTCTTTTCCATTTCAACAGAGTATTTTCTTCTCACGGTCATGTCGTACAACCGCTACGTTGCCATCTGCAAACCCCTGCACTACGGGACCCTCCTGGGCAGCAGAGCTTGTGTCCACATGGCAGCAGCTGCCTGGGCCACTGGGTTTCTCAATGCTCTGCTGCACACGGCCAATACATTTTCACTGCCCCTGTGCAAGGGCAATGCCCTGGGCCAGTTCTTCTGTGAAATCCCCCAGATCCTCAAGCTCTCCTGCTCACACTCCTACCTCACAGAACTTGGGCTTATTGTGGTCAATGCCTGTTTAGCATTTGTGTGTTTTGTGTTCATCGTGGTGTCCTATGTGCAGATCTTGAGGGCTGTGCTGAGGATCCCCTCTGAGCAGGGACGGCACAAAGCCTTTTCCACCTGCCTCCCTCACCTGGCCGTGGTCTCCCTGTTCATCAGCACTGCCATGTTTGCCTACCTGAAACCCCCGTCCATCTCCTCCCCATCCCTGGATCTGGTGGTGTCTGTTCCTGTACTCGGTGGTGCCTCCAGCAGTGAACCCCCTCATCTACAGCATGAGGAACCAGCAGCTCAAGGATGCCCTGAGGAAACTGATGACTGGATGGTTTTCTGAATCAATAAACTGCTCATCTGCTTCTGCATAGTTGTTTCAATGTAACTACAGACCCAGCCTGTCATCTGGATTGTCTGTTGTTGTTAGTAGGGTTTTTATTGTGATAATGTTGTCATCTGCTTTCTTAATTCTCTGTCTGCTTTTCTTTTATAGCCACTGGTTGTTTAAATGAGGAGCTGTGCCCTCCTTGTCTTTAAACAAAATAAAGAGCTCTTTAGTGACTCGTTTTTCACTGTATCCTTCCTGCAAGGCCTTTTTAGAGCTTCAGGGGTGGTTCCCGTGATGTGTGGAAGGCAAAAGAGTCCAGCATGGCAGCTCTGCAGGTCTCTCTGTTCTTCAGCGCTGCCATGTTTGCCAACCTGAAACCCTTGTCCACCCCATCCCTGGATCTGGTGGTGTCTGTTCCGTACTTGGTGGTGCCTCCAGCAGTGAACCCCTTCATCTACAGCTTGAGGAACAGGGAACTCAAGGAGTCTATAAGTAAACTGATGACTGTTTGCTTTTCAAAAGGAGAAATGAACTGACCTCCTTCTTCTCCATGTCACTTGTAATGTTGTAGTGTAACGCATTACTTGTTCAGCCTGGGTTCTATAGGGTTTTTTTTGTTTTGTTTGGGTTTTTTTGGTTGTGTTTTTGTTTGTTTGTTTGTTTTGTCTTTGGTGTTTGCTTTTCTTGGTTGTATTAATGCTATCCACAAGGAAAATTATTTGTCTTCTTATGGCTGTGTCCATGTCTTCCTGTCTGGTGTGTCCCATAGCCTTTGTGTAAATAAGGACCTACACTCTCTGTGTGTATAAAATGAAATAAAGGACCCCGCACTGACTTGTTTGCCCAGAATCCTCACTTTGGGATCTCTGGGGCTGCAGGAGCCATGTCTGTGTGCTGAGGGGGAGTGAGCAGGAGCCACCCTGAGCTGGGTCTTCCTCCCATCCTTACCAACATGAATCTGTGGACTCAGCTCATGGCTCTGGACACCACAGCCCACTTGTTCTGCAGAGCAGCACCGCCAGGTCAGGGCTGTGGTGAGGCTGCAGCTTGAATCCTGTGTTCGGTTTTGGGCCCCTCATCATAAGAAGGACATTGAGGCACTAGAGAGAGTGCAGAGGAGGTGACAAAGCTGCTGAGGGGCTGGAGCACAAGTGTGATGAGGAGCAGCCAAGGGAGCTGGGGCTGTTCAGCCTGGAGAACAGGAGGCTGAGGGGAGACCTTCTCGCTCTCTGCAACTGCCTGAAAGGAGGTTGGAGCATGGAGGGTGTTGGTCCTTCTCCCAAGTAGCAAGTGATCGGACAAGAGGAAATGGCTGCAATTTGCACCAGGGGAGGTTTAGATTGGATATTAGGAAAAAATATTTCCCAGAAAGGGTTGTCTGGTGGTGAAACAGGCTGCCCAGGGCAGTGCAGGAGTCACCCACCCTAGAGGTGTTTAAAAGGCGTTTAAACGAGGTTCTTAGGGACATGGTTTAGTGCGAGAGCTGGGTTATGGTTGGACTCAATGATCCCAAGGGTCTCTTCCAATCGAAGTATTCTATGATTCTATGATTCTGCCTCAGATGAGAGTCCACAAAGCCAACTCAGTTGTGGACGCTGACAGAACCATGACACTTCTATGTGTGACTCTGCGAACAAACCCCACTGACCCAGTGAGCTTCATCTCAGTTGCCTTAGACAGGCTTATTCAGGTGCTCCTGTCTGTTACGTCACCCTTGCCTGTGGTTCTGGATTGCGCTTTCAAAATGACAGTGCAATCGAGGAGGACCTGGCATCTGTCAAGCCCATCTTCAAGAAAGGCAGGAAGGAGAATTGGAAGAATCACAGGCTGGTCAGCTTGTCTCTGTCCCTGGGAAGGTGATGGGACAAGTCCTCCTGCAGCCATCTGCAGGCACTTGAAGGACAAGAAAGGGACTTGTGAAGCAAAATGGGCAGAGGAAAGAAAGGCATGTTGTGTGTATGAAATTGTGCCAGGCCTTGGACATGGTCCCCCCTGGTGTCCTTATAGCCGGATTGATGCTGTCTGGGCTGAAGAACTGGATGCTTGGTGGGAAGTTCACTGAAATATCAAGCCCAAATATAATCTGTGATGCAGTGTCCTATGTGCAGTTAGCGTGTCATCCCTCAGAGACCAGCATTTGGGCCAAAACTGCTGAAGGTTTTTATTCTCCTTTCTATGATGTGATGGAGATGACATAAAGTGAAGACCTTGAACAACCTCACTTGGTCACCCTGCTTTGAGAAAGAGAGTGAAACAAGAAGATGTTCATGGCTCTCTTCAAATCTGACTGACTCTATGATTCAATGAATCTTTCCCCTGGACAAGTTTTTGAAGATGGAAAAAAAAAGCAAAGAAAAGATGGTGTCAACATAAAAAGTGCAGTTACTGAAAAGAATGTTTCTCCACTCAAACAGTTAGAAGGAAATATATTTGTTTCACCTGAAAAAACAAGCATAGTTTTATCTGGTCAGGTCCTGGGCTATGAGGAGGGTGATGGCTGGGTGTGGTATTATGAGGTCATTGTGTCTCAGAAACTCAAAACTGAGTTGGAAGAGTATGGCTGTTAAGGTGACAGTGGGGTCAGTTGTGTGTCTGGAGGTGACAGCCCAGCAGCAGGGACATGGCTGGGAAAGAACCTCTGGCAAAATACCAACAGGTCCTACCCAGGAAGAGGCCTTGGAGATGGGTTGTCATGTCCATCCCACCTGAGTACATGATGGGACAGCAGCAGGAACATGGTTGTGTCTACCAGAGAAGCTGAAAGGCCAGCAGCAGTCATGAGATTTAGGAGATGATGGTGAGGTTCCTTCTTTATGGTCAAGTGCAAGACCCCAAGAAGACAAACAGGTTGGGTTCCCTGCCTGACGGGCAGTTTCTGAGGTGGTGAAGCTTTCTCAAGTAGTGGGAAAAAGTAGCAGAGAAAAAAAGAAAAAAAAGCACCAAGTGCAGACCGGGAAGTGGAGACTGGATATCGGGAGGAAGAAATGTCACTGGAAGGGCAGTGCTGTGGTGCCTAGAGCTCACCCAGAGGGAGCTGGATCAGCCCATGGTTTGTGTTCCAAAGAGCAGCCAGTGAGGGTGCAGACACAGCACTGAAGGTGCAGAAATGCTGGGGTGAGAGCAGGTGGGGAAGCGAGATGGGTGTCTGCAGCCTGCAGGGAAAGAGGGGCAGGGGTAGCACCATGTAGAACAGCCTGTGGTGGAGATGGCAAAGGGCGCTGGAAGGCTGGAAGGGACCCACAGAACCCAGGTCTCTGTCGCCTTGGCCAGGGCAGTTGTCTCTGCCACTGAGGCCCAGGAGAAAACATGTTGTGCTCATGGCACTGGGGCCTTGGTGCCTCCTTGCAGCCCCATGGGGAAGCTGGAAGTTGTTGTACCAGTGTTGTCCTTCCCTGGGCCTTGCACACACACATCCCACGGTCCCAGGAAGAGCCCTGAGCCGTGTGTGAGGGACAGAATCCCCCTTCCCATTGCCTGGAGCTCATGGCTTCTCCTTTCTGCTTCAGAAAGCAAACCGAGGGGTTTCTGAGCATCAGAGCTGAAGAAAAGACTAAACAGAACTGGCCCCAATACTGAGCCCTGGGGACACCACCCATGACCAGCCAACAACTGGATTTGGCTCCGTTCACCACAACGTTTTGGGCCCAGCCCTTCAGCCAGTTCTTTACCCATCGCAGATACACCATCCAGGCCATGAGCTGCAGCTTCTCCAAGAGATGCTGTTGGATATGGTGTCAAAGGCTTTACTGAAGTCTAAGGACACAACATCCACAGCCTTTCCCTCATCTACTAGACAGGTTACCTTGTCATAAAAGGAGTTCAGGTTTGTCAAACAGCACCTGCCTTTCAGAAACCCATGTTGACTGGACCTGATCACATGGTTCTCTTGTATGTGTCGTGTAATGTTACTCAAGATCATCTGCTCTATGACCTTGCCCAGCACCAAGGGCAGACTGACAGGTCTCTATTTCCCCGGATCATCCTTCTGGCCCTTCTTGTAGATGGGTGTCATGTTAGCCAATTTCCAGTAAACTGGGACCACCCTACTTGGCCAGGATTGCTGGTAGATAATGGAAAGTGGCTCAGTGATCACCTCCACCAGCTGCCTCAACACCCCTGAGTGTATCCAGTCTGGCCCCATAGACTTGTGGGTGTCCCAGTGGTGTAGCAGGTTGCCAACCATTTCCCCTTGGACTATTGGGGCTTCATTCTGCTCCCCATCCCTGTCTTCTGGCTCAGGGGGCTGGGTACCTGCAGCACAACTGTTCTATCAAGGACTGAGGCACAGAAGGCATTTAGCATCTCAGCCTTTTCCTCATCTTCTGTCACTGTGTTTCCCTCTGCATCCATCAGGGCATGGAGATTCTCCTTGGCCCTCCTCTTGTTGATGATATATTTATAGAAACTTTTCTTGTTGCCTTTTACGGCAGTACCCAGGTGTAGCTCTAGTTTGGCTTTGGCCCTTCTAGTTTTCTCCCTCCATAACCTCACAGAATTCTTGTATTCCTCCTGAGTAACCTGCCCCTCCTTCCAAAGTTTCCTCCCATGCTGTCCCTGGAGATCCCCTGAGCTCTCCTGGGCACACAGAGGTCCTCTCCAGGAGAGCATCTGCCGTCATTCCTATTTCAGGTGGGACAGCAACGGGCAGATAAGTCCAAGTCCTGTTACAGTCTTCTTGGACACGTGCAAACAAGAAGGAAGCTCTTAGTCCAGTCCTTGGTCCCTAACACACCCCTCTGGGACTTCGAGCCTATCTCCCTGAATCCATCAAGAACCCCAAAAGAGCAGAAGTCCTTTTGAGGGAGCAGCACCTGGGCTGTATTCCTGACACCAACTTTGGAAGAGGCGTCCAGTCTTCTGCCCTGCCCTGAGGAGCCCCTGTGTTTATGGTGGTGTTTGCACAGAGACCAGATCTGATCAAATGGTTCACATGGCCTCTGCTTCTCTGCAGCCTCAGGGATGCCACTGTAGGGACAACAGGACTGTCTCAAGTTACATGAGACCTTAGGAGCCCCACAAATCCAAGGGCACAGCCATTTGTTTTCAAATTGCCTTTCCCATCCCGCCCCATCCCCAGTGCAAAATTCAAAGAGTGTTTAAACTGGATGTGTCGCTGTCTTCTTGGTCATGTTTGCACATGAAGGTTAGAAGGACAAGAGTGATATCCATAGATGACCAGTAGGCAGTGTGCGATGTGACTGTGGACCAGTATCTGCTCTCCACGAGACCTTCCTTGAGCTCTAAATCAATCCTGAGCTCCAGCTCCACTGCAGGTTCAACAAAGCCGGTGTCTCTGAGGAGACACCAGCACTGAAAAGGCAGCATCCTGCTGTTGCTGTTGGCCGTGGCTCCAGGGAAGCAGCAGCCTCGAGTCACTGGCGGCAGAGGGGGAGAGACCACTGAGGTGCCCATGGGGAGCCACAAGGCCACCAGGGCTGCTCCTCCATGGGGCAGCATTTGCCTCCTGGACCGTCCTGCATCCTGGGACTGCTCCCCCTGTGCCAGAGGAGAGTGAAGAGATGGGACCTGAGACAAATTGTTTCCTACTGCTTTATTTATTGAGTTTATCAAAAACCAAGGAGCGCATATACATATGTACATGAGGTCTTTGATACAAGAAAAGACACGCAGGAGGCCAAGAATTATGTTATTACAGGCATGAACCAAAAAACAAAGCCCAGCAAAAGCACAATGGAAAAATATAGACACATAAGAAAAGTCAGTCCTGGCTATTTTTATTGCAGCCCTAGTGAGATACCATGAAACTTATTAACCTGAAGTAGTGAGTATTGAAGTAGTTTCCACAGGGCATCCTTGAGCTCCTGGTTCCTCATGCTGTAGATGAGGGGGTTCACTGCTGGAGGCACCAAAGAGTACACAACAGACACCACCAGATCCAGGATGGGGGAGGAGACAGAGGGGGGCTTCAGGTAGGCAAACATAGCAGTACTGACAAACACGGAGACCACGGCCAGGTGAGGGAGGCAGGTGGAAAAGGCTTTGTGCCGTCCCTGCTCAGAGGGGATCCTCAGCACGGCCCTGAAGATCTGCACATAGGACACCACGATGAACACAAAACATCCCAAAACCAGAAAACCAATGAAAGCAAGAAGCCAAATTTCCCTGAGGTAGGAGTGTGAGCAGGAGAGCTTGAGGATCTGGGGGATTTCACAGAAGAACTGGCCCAGGGCATTGCCCTTGCACAGGGGCAGTGAAAATGTATTGGCCGTGTGCAGCAGAGAAGTGAGAAACCCAGTGGCCCAGGCAGCTGCTGCCATGTGGACACAAGCTCTGCTGCCCAGGAGGGTCCCGTAGTGCAGGGGTTTGCAGATGGCAACGTAGCGGTCGTACGACATGATGGTGAGAAGAGAATATTCTGCTGTTATAGAGAACAAAAAACAAAAGATCTGTGCAGCACATCCTGCATAGGAGATGGCCCTGGTGTCCCAGAGAGAATTTGCCATGGACTTGGGTACAGTGGTGGAGATGCAGCCCAGGTCGAGGAGGGCGAGGTTGAGCAGGAAGAAGTACATGGGGGTGTGCAGGTGCTGGTCCCAGGCTATGGTGGTGATGATGAGGCCGTTGCCCAGGAGGGCAGCCAGGTAGATGCCCAGGAAGAGCCAGAAGTGCAAGAGCTGCAGCTCCCGTGTGTCTGTGAACGGCAGGAGGAGGAACTGGGTGATGGAGCTGCTGTTGGACATTTGCTGCCTCTGGGCATGAGGACCTGTGCAAGAAGGTGATGGTTTAGATTAGACTTCTCTGGAAAAATCCAAAGGCATTTCCCCCAGACCCTCTGACCCCATCACACAAAGAGACACTTTTCTTTTTCCAGGAGAACGTCCTGGCTGGAGCCCTTGTCAGTGCTTGATGAGTGTGCAATGAAGAGCAGGGTCTGTGCACAGGGGCTCTTGAGGAGTCAGCCTGACCCTGTGTGATCGGGTGGGCAGGGGCCAGTCCTGCGGTTCAGCTTTGTCAGATGGAACCGCTCCTGGTGCAGAAGGGACTGTCGGCATTTGTTCTCCCAGTGATAAGGAACCAGCACGGCATAAGCCAGTTTGAGAGGTCCGGGGTTTCTACAGCTCCTTCTCCCCTCCCACCCTGGGGAGTGTTGTTGGGTGTCAGAAACCCTCAGCATTTCTGCTGCACTCAGGGAGAACAGAGCGAGTCCTGCGAGACCAGAGGGTGCCTGTGGGTCAGTGCAGAGTGAGGACAGCTGCTCTGTCCCTCTGTCCTGCTCCAGCTGCCCTGGGCTGGCACCTTTCTGAGATGGGGGCTGATCACACTCCCATGTTACCCTGAAAAGCCACCAGGCACTGCTGAGAGCAGAGGGATCCACCTCAGACCATGACAGGTCTCACCCTTTCCTAAGGTCTCAGCAACCCACGCTTAGCCCAAGACACACACGGCTCATTCCCCAGCCCCACAGACTGCATTGCCCACAGCCCACAGGTCAGAGCAAAGCTGGGACACGTGTGCCCATGGACACACCTGCAGGAAAGGACCCACAAGATCAGGCTGTGACTCTGCAGCTGAAACTGCCATCCCCAGAGAGCCTGACAGCAAGAACAAGATCCCAACAGCAGTGACCCAGAGCAGGGGAGCAAGAAGGAAAATGCGGTGAGGGTGGGTGTGAGAGAGGCCAGGGCAGAGGCAGCCGGGCACTCAGACAGCGTCACCCTTCCCCAGCTGTGCAGCCACCTCCCAGACACCAACACTGCCGGGCAGCTGCTCTCAGCCCCTGTGCTCTGCAGAGGAACTGGAGCTCTGGCTGCACAGGAGCTGCTTCATGCCTTGGAGCCCCCGGCCCTGAGGGCAGAGGCTTTGCTGGGTGGGACAGGAGGCCAGGGGGCTGCTCACAGGAGGGATCTGACCTGCAGGGGGTCACAGGGACTTTTCTCTCTTCTCCCTCCCATAACAATTCCGGGTTCGGTTTCCTCTCCTTTCTGATCATTTCCCTGCTGCCTGGAGATTCTCCCCCTGGGAGGTGTTTCCCTGTCCATGTCTGTTCCCTGTCAGTGCTCACAGACCATCCCACCCTCTGTGCCCTCCCCCTGGCCCTACAGATCCTGCCTGTTCACAGGGCACTGCCTGGGGGCATCTTCCTGTCTGCAGGCTGGAAAACAGGACAGGTCAGACTAAGGCTGACGGGTCCAGCCAAGGTGATGCAGGTGCTGTGCACAGGCAGAGGGGTGGGGAAGGGATGTCATGAGCCTTCTGGCAGATGTACTGATCACTCAGAGTTGCAGTTCAGGAGTCTCAGTGACTTGTTTAAGCATGAGAGCTCATTTTCATTTTATCCTTTCCTGCACCCCCACCCCTTGGGAGAGGAAACTGAAAAGACAGGCTCAGGAAAGCTCCTTATCTGCCTGGTAATCCTTGCATTGATCTTCTCCTTGAGGCATCCACTTGGAAAAATGCTGGGGGTGATCTGGAGCTGTGAGCAGCCCTGACCCACACAGCACCCTCTCCACTGCAGAAGCACCTTTCCTGCCCTTATCGGGGATGCTCCTTCCCCCCACAGCTTGTCCCCACAGCACCATGGGGATCTCCCCCAGACAGGGACCCTGCTCTGCAGGACAGCCCTTGGCACCCCTGGGTGCTCCCCCTGCAGTCACCCTCAGCAGAAGCTGCCATCATGCCCTGTCCCTCTGACAGTGCAGCCGGGAAGCCCTGCTCTGGAGTGTGTTCTTCTCTACAATAGAGATACTGTGAGAGAGACCTGACAGATCCTGTAAATCATGGAATGTACCAGCTTAGGGTCTCCCTCCAGGAAATGCAGCTGCATTGTCCTACAGCCAGAGACTTACCGTGTTAGAACTGTGATTTGTCTCATTGAATCCTCAGCAACCAACCACCCCACATTGCCTTTAATCTCTCTGTGCCTGTCTCCTCTGCCCTCGGTGCTGCAGGCAGAGCCCTCAGCCCTGCTGCGTGTGCAGAGGAGCTGCTCCTGGGCAGAGCTGTCTCTCTGCAGCGCTGCCGCTGCCATGAGCTCCCTGTGTCCCAGGAGCCCAGCCCAGCTCAGCAGCACAGGAGCAGCCCATGATGTCCCTTTCTCTGTCCCCTCTGGGCTCCTCCAGGTGTCCCTGGGGCTCCAATGGCACAGCTTCGAAGTTGAAGTAATCAGTGATGTTGATTCTCTCTCCTCTTCAGAGACACTTCTTTCCAGCATTGTATTTTTCATTTTAAAAAATGAATCGGTATGAGAATAATCTTTTCTTGTCCCATCATTAGACAGGACACCAGGAATGTTACAGCAAATTATCTAATTTCTGCAAAATGGGGAAGGAATATCTTCAGTTGAATGACTTTAGGCATTTTGTTCTGCTTTTACACTCCTAGGTCTAGAGAGACATTCATCAATCTCTGGCCATGTCATGTCTGTGCTCTGATTCAAAGCCTTTGCACACATGGGCTCTTGGACACTTGGTACCAGGTTTCTTGTGGCAGGTCAGAGCTGGGCTGGTGCCACAGCTGGGGTGGCTCAGCCCAGATGTGAGGCAATGTCCTCAGCCAGGGACCTGACTGGGGGAGCTGGAGCTGTCAGTGCTGCAGACAGAGCTGTGACACGGATGGAATGAACTGCCAGGCAGGGTGGCAGGAGTGAGTTCATCTGGTCTGCAAGGACAGCAGCCTCCAAACACAGCAACAGTCCAGATCAGAACTCAGTCTAGACCTAGAAGGCAATTCAAGGGACCCATAATGAGCTGTTACTACTGCAGGAACACTTAAAGGCGAAACAAAGACACTTTGTAGCTACTGATGAATTTAATAAGAGAAAGAGGTGAGAATCTTTGTGTCCTCTTGTCCTCCATCTTCACGTGCCATGTGTCCCAGGCCTCTGTGACTTGAGACGGGAAGGTGTAGAACAACCAGCAGAGCATGGGGATCAAGTCAGGGATCACTGGAACTAACACAATCCTCTCCAGTCTATGGGACAGCAGGGGCAGCATCCCAGGAGCTGGGACAGCAGGACGATGTCACAGTGAGGCCACTCTCCACCATCTGTGAAAGCTCATGGAGACTGGGGGGACTCCCTGACCACTGGCAGCTCTCACACAGTGTGTGCACTTTTCAAAATGGCCAATGGGTGAGCAGGGGAACTAAGGGCTGTGCCCCAGAGCATGTCCACTGGGACCCCATTTCTGGGTGTCTGGAAGAGAAGGTGACGGGGTTTGCCCAGGGCAGGTTGTGCCTGTCCATCCTCTTTGCTTTCTGTGAGGAGAGGACAGGGTTATGGCCGTGGGTAGAGCAGTGGTGGTCTGTTACCTGGAAGTCAGCAAGGAATCCAGTATCATCCCCCACAATATTCTTGTGTCCAAGGTAGGATATTATGGTCTGTGTCATTGTGCAAATAGATGGGTAAAAAGCCATCTGGATGGTTGGGCTTGGAAAGGTGCTGTAGAAAGGGAGAAACTTCCCAGTCATGAGGACAGTCCAGCACGTGAAGCTGTTTCCCAGGAGTGCGCACCCACTCTGTCCCAGAAAGTGACCAAGATGTGTTTGGATAAAGCCTTGAGTAATCTGGTCTGACCCTGCTGTGAGCAGGAGGTTGGTCAAGACACCTCCTGAGGTCCCTTTGAGCCTGAGTGACACTGTCCTTTCATACCCTTCATGTTTTCAAATTAGGGAGAACTCTCAGGTTATCCATGACCACAGAAGTAATTCACATGAGGTGCAGGGCTGCTTTACAAGTGCCCCCAAACAGCCCTGACCACATCTTTTCCATCCTTTTTCTTTTGCCCTGAGCCAAGATCTTATTTTTTGCTGTCCCAATGCCTCTCCAGAAAGAACAGCCTGTGTTATTAACGCTTTCAGAGCAGGTTGTTCAAGAGGTGTCAGCATCCATGTACAGAGTCTGCACATCAGCCAGACACAAATCCATCATTATAGAAATGAAAACGAGGCTCTTGAGCAGCTCCTTGCACCCAGATATCAGCGTGACATGTCTGCTGAGACTGCCGGGAACACCTGAACTGTAAGAGCAGAGCATGTGAGTCCTGGTTGGGTATCCTGGCTTGTCTCCTGACCCATGTGGTGCTTCAGGCTGTGAAGAGAATCAAAACCAGCCATTGCACTGGGGTAGTTCCATTTTACACGTGTCACACAGGGCAGATGAAGGGAGCTCAGAACTCCAGACTCTGCTGCACGGTTGGGACTGCAGAGACTGGAAATGCAGGTGACAGTGTGTGTCAGTGCACACACATAAAGATTCTGGCTTCGTTTGGGCCTTTGCACTGACCTGGGATCAGGTCCTTGTTTTTCCTTGGCCAAAAAGGAAACAACTCCCCTATGCCACCTCTGCCTCACATCAGAAAAAGAAAGGAGAAAATGTATGGAAAAGGGATGACTTGGGAGAAATTCTGTCCAAGAGGTGTATTCTTTCAATGATAAAAAATGTAGAAGTGAGAGAAAGCACTGTTCTAAGAACTTCATGCAAGAAGATAACTACTGAGATGTAGTATATGTTATGAGAAGTGAGAATGACTGTTGGAAAGGACATTAAAGAGATTTAGTCCATTAGCATAAGCAAGAATAAGGAATTCTCTGTTACTGTTATTAGTGATAGTACCACTGTTCAAAAACATCTTTTAGACAATCTCTATTGTCCCTTGTCTCCAAAGCTCATCCTGCTCAGAGTTTGACAGGATTGCTGCAAACCCCTGTGACCCAAATCTCTACAACTGTCTCTGCTCAACAGCCTTTTACCCCAGGAAGGGGAAAACTGCCAATGCAGGCACCAACCAGTGCCCAACCTGCCTGGAGAGCCAGGACAGTTGTGCCACACAACAGCCGCCTCTGAGGGAAGCTGGAGGTGATGGAACTGAAATGGTTTCAATCCAAACCAGAGAATCAGAGAATCATGGAATCATTGAGGCTGGAAAAGACCCTTAAGAACATGGAGTCAAACTGTAAATCTAACACTCCCAAGTACTCCACCAAACCATGTCCCAAAGCGACACATCTCCACATCTTTTAAACACCTCCAGCAATGGAAGCTCCAATCCTGAGCTGGCAGGACACCACTGGCTGCAGTTGGACATAAGATACTGGTCATGGCTGTGAGTTCAGCCCTCGCTGCAGAATGTCTCACACCCTCACTGAGGAGGGCAGGGGGCTGGGAGATGGGAGCACGTTTCAGTTTCCAGATCCCAGCACAGAGCCCAAACCATCCTGCCCTTGGACTCTGGATCCTATTTCCTGAGATGCAAAGCTGGTGGCCTTCGAGGATAATCATGTTAAAAGGCATCAATAATCCTTCAAGTGTTTGTGTAATATGTCTAGGAATGTCAGTCGTATATGCTTATATTTACATATTGGTAAAATAGTACACTGCATCTGTGGTCGCCCTTCTGGCAATGACAATTAAATAGGTATTTGCAGTATAAGGCTCCATACCCCATCCACAAGCACACATCTAAGTGGTTCAGATGACGGGTGTCTGGCAAACGTCACCCTTTGTGTCCCAGGTGATGGACACTGCTCATGTGCCTCTGCAGAGAGTGGCAGGAGCTGGATCCCCTTCTCGGGACAGACTCCTTCCAGGAGAGACACAGACACAGGGGAACTCATCGGGTCTTTACGGCATTTCACTCGGCATCAGTTTTGACATATTGGGTGCTGTCCTGTGACTGCCCTTTCTGCACAAATGATCATACAAACACAACCATTTAGTGAGACATGGTCATAAAGGGCTGTTATGGACAAGAAAGCTCACCGTGAACTCTGGAGAGAGCGAGGAAGTTCATAATAAGCACCATGAAGAACCAAGAAGCTCGAGGCCTCTTCTGAAGAGCAGGAGGCCTGAGCAGCCGTGATTGGCCATTGTAGGTGTGGGAGAGGGTCAGGGCATGTCAGGGAGAAGCAATGAGATGGCTGATGGCTTCAGTGAACCCTTCCAGCCATGTCTGAGCCCAGAAATGGAAAGCAGTTGATGTCTGCAGGTGGAGGAGGAACAGGAGGAAGATTTTCCTGGGAATACGGAAGGAAGAAAGGCCTCTCTTGGGCTAATCATGTATGGCAGTGCCATTTGCATGCTGTGGGCATGGCTGTGCCTGGGAGATGGGGAACGGCTGCTGCTGGGGTGGCTGTGCTCAGTCATGGCCCATGAGCTGACCCTGCTCTGCTCCTCTCTTACACTGCCCACACTTGGATGGACCTCAGGAATCATCCATGACCCTGGTGGATGCATGAAACTCCTGCACTGATGGTTATGGATCCAAATAGAGGATTCAAGCAAGTGTGGGACTGCGACATTGAAGTGACTGGTGACCATTGCCAGGTGTATGAAAGAAGCTGGATGAGTTGTGATTTGCTCACAGGCATTTCCAACTCCACAGAAAATCGTTGCAGTTAGAGCAACACTTGCAGTTAAAGCAACAGTAGTTGACATAACCCACCCCCAAAACACAAAACACTCACACTGACCACAGGAAAAGCCATGAAAAACATTGGGGAAAAATCTACCAGGTCCCAGGGGTCAGGGCTCAGCCATTCTGGTGATGAACAAGCATCAAGGGCTCACATGGCAGGAACTTGGGGTTTGCTTCTGCCTTTCACTTCATTGGAGGTTTGTTCATTCTTTCAGTATCTGCAGTTCAGGATCATGGCACCAGAGGGCTCATGAACATCGAAAATGCTCTTAAATGCCAAGGATCTGTGCATCATTTTCCTAAAGGCTTCAAGTCTGGTGTGGATGATTAGGGAGATTTCAGGAATAGCCAAACAGAGAGCATTTCCAAAATAAATAGCATTTAAGCCAAATTTCTTCTATATCCTTCCCTGCTTGCCCTTCCCTCCCTTTCCAGAACAGGTGGCATCAGCAGCCTCCAGTTCATATTGATGTGTTGCATCTCCTGATGAAGACTGAATATGTCAGAAAAGTGGGTGCCTAAATCACCATGTGAGTGAGGAGACAGGCCAGGACACCTCAAGAGGAGTCACACTCCTATGGACCAAGAGGTGGGTGTTCCTGGCAATCTCAGGTGTCACAGCACAGCGATACTTGTGTTCAGGAGCTGGTCAAGTGACCCATCTCCTGTTCTGTAACGGTATCTGAGTTTGCTCAGGTCACCCCTGACTTGAGCCCCATCCACCGCTCGGTGTTCTCCAGACTCCTGCCTTCAGGAACAAAGTCCCAGGAGACCTTGCTGGTGAAGATGGAGGCAAAGAAGCCATGAAGAACCTCAGTCCCGTCTGATTCTACTCTTCTGAAGTTCAGCAGCAGGCCCACGTTCACCCTGTCTATTCTCTTACTGCAAGTGAAGCTCTGTCAGTTCATCTTGCTGCCCTCCCCGTGCAGGTATCAAGTCCAGGGCAGCTTTGGCATCATCCCCACATCCATGGACAAGATTTCTAAATTCCTCCTTTGCAGCTTCCCCTGCTTCCACCTCCTGTGTGCTGCCTTTGTGCCCTGGAGCTCCATCAGTTCAGAGGAGCAGCCTCACAAGATAAATGCTTCTTTTCATGTGTGCTTCGGGAGATCAATCTTGTGCTTGGAGCAGGATGTCCTGTAAGGATTATCAGATTTCCTGAGCTCCTTCACCCCTCAGATCTACTTCCATGTCTCCAACTTGCCCACCATCCCCCAGTATGTCCAAGTCTTCTACTCTGGAGCCCACCAGCCTGTGCTCTGCTGCTGGCCTTCCTCCCTCCCCTCTGGTGCCTGGGACCCCACTGTGTCCTGCTCTAAAACAGACAAGGTGGACACTGATGTTCACATCCCTCACCAGGGTTTCCTTGTTTCCCAGATCCCAATCCAGGTGAGAATCACCCCTGTTGCCCATCAAGCAGACATGTTAACGAGTTTGCCCAAGATCCTTTGAAACTGCACCTGCAAATATGCCACGCCACTGAATGTCAGAACAATTACAGTTTCCCATGGGAACCTGCTCTTTGACTGGTGATTTCCTCAGGTTACTGACAGAAGATCTTTTCCAGTACTTCTCCATGATGCAGCAGTTTGTTACACCCAACACATTGTCACCCTGTACTGGGTTTACGTGGCAAAGTCTGAGGGGAGTGTGGGTGTGTTGCAGTTGTCACCTCTGACCGGACAACAGGAGTTGCACTGACATAAGAAAGAGGGGATTTCAACTGGCTCCATGATGGACCCACTCCTTGCCAAATCTGAGCCACTCAGTGATGCCGGCAGCACCTCTGGGATATTGTATTTGAGAAAGGGTAAAAAACGCTGCACAACAGCAGGTGGGAGAGAGGAGGGAGGAAATGGGAGAGAAAAGCACTGCAGACACCAAGGTCATATCCCATAGGACCCAAGCAGGTCCCTCAGCAGGCCAAATCCTGCTCTCCTGAAATCCTGCTCTTGGCCTTGTTCTCATCTCCCAGGAGCCTCAGCTCCACTTTCCCATCCCTGACTGTTCCATCCTGACCAACTCTTTCTGGTTTGTAAGTGTGAAGTCCCACAGGGCACCTCACCCCACTGACTCCTCAGTCACCCGTGTCAGGAAGATGTTGTCAATGAGCTCCAAAACCCTCACTGTCGCCAGCCAGGATCCTGGGAAGTGTGGGACCATAGTCCTGCCCTTGGCCTTGCACAGTCCCACATCACACTGTCCCAGGAAGGGCCCTGGGCAACGTGGGAGGGACAGGATCTGACTCCCCAGGGTTGGGGGTCAGCACTTAGTCCTTTGGTTAATGAAACACATCCAGGTTTACGCAGCCTCACAGAGACCTTTACTTTGCTTTTCCTGATCTGTCATCAGTGCCTCCAGTTTTCTGCTCTAACCAAACTCTGGGGTCAGTTCTTCAGTTCTGTCCCTCAGTGGGACCCATTAATATTACAGGAAACTTTGGAGTTTGCATCTGACTTTGACTTCCTGAGAAGTTTCTTCAGGTTCCCCTCAGGGTCTGAGGTCCATGGACTCAGCACCAAACCCACCAGAGGGGTCATTAAAGCACCTTGGGCTGCTCCTGTGCTGCTGAGCTGGGCTGGGCTCCTGGGACACAGGGAGCTCATGGCAGCGGCAGCGCTGCAGAGAGACAGCTCTGCCCAGGAGCAGCTCCTCTGCACACGCAGCAGGGCTGAGGGCTCTGCCTGGGGATCTCAGCAGACGAGCAAGGCAGAGAGAGATTAAAGGTGGTCAGGACTGGGAGGATGACTGAGAGCTCACTGGAGGAGAAACCTTTGCAGTCCCTGACACGGTAAGTCTCTGGTGCAGGGCAGTGCAGCTGTAGCTCCTGGAGGCATCTCCTGAAACTGGCACAGGCACAGCTGGTGGGATCTGTAAGGACGGGGCTCTTGTCAGGCCATGTTGAACACTGTGAAGCCGGGTGAGCACCCAGGGGTGCCCAGGGCTGTCCTGCAGAGCAGGGTCCCTGCACCCCAGGGCTGTGCCGGGCAGGGACTCTGCCGCCTGCCAGGGTCAGCGCTCAGCCTGCCCGGGAGATCCCATGGCAGCAGCTGTGGGGGGAAGGAGCGACCCCCGGCAGGGCAGGCAGGGAGCTTGTGGGGTTGAAGGGGGCTGTGTGGGTCAGGGCTGCTCAGAGCTCCAGATCCCCCCACAGACATGGCAGAGGGTCCTTCTGAACAACGACATCGAGACAGGAACAGCTGCCAGGGAAGGAGTCTGTGCTTTCAGTTTTCCACTCTTGCTCGTCTGGGTGTGCAGTGGGAGATGGGGATTTATTTCTCTCTTTGGAGAAGACACTGAGACACCAGTTCTCGTTAGGACTGGTCTGACCTGCTCCTGAGCCCCTGCACACACAGAGCTGCCCCTGGGCAGTGCCAGGAGGTGTTGAGCAGGACAGAGCTGAGCACACAGCAGGTGGGACGGGGTCTGTGACACTGACAGGGAGCAGACCCAGGGACAGAGACACAGCTGCAGGCAGCACAGACATGGGCAGGGAGAGTTAACTGCAACCAGAAATGCTGGGACAGGATTTAGGGAATTCTCTCACATGCTCCCGATTGCAGACACATTTCCCAGTGCAACCCCTGGTCTCCTCTCCTCCCCAGCAGACCCTCTACCCCAAGGCCATGGGGTCCAGGTCACGAGTCTCCACCGCAGCAGCTGGAACTCCAGGTGAAGGGTTCCTGGAACATGGTACTCAAATAAGGTGCTAAAAGTACTTGCTCTCCAGTGTCATTATGTGAGTGGCAGCAGCACAGCCGGGTCAGGAGAAGGTTCCACAGCATGCCCGTCTGCCTTTCTGTCCTTGCTTTATTTCTCAGGAACACTGCAGTGTCCTTCCCTGTTTCTCCACCTGTCCCTGGTGCTCTTGCTCTCTGGGGTTGGGGTGCGAGTGTGGGTCAGTTTTTGTTGTGACACCAATTTTGGGGTCTTGCCCCAGAGGTGTGTTCATGGAAACCAGATGCCCAAGCTGCATTTTAAACTGTGATAAGCAGTTTTACTCAGCTGGTAGAAAGAGAGAATGCGCAGAAACATCCCTCCATTAGGGAGGAGGTTTTCCAGGAGAAACAGCCTGTTTATTTTCCTCAGAGAAGTCTCCCCTAACTTGTCACTGTCCTTTCCTCCTTGCACAGGTCGTCATGCCCACAGGCAGCCAATGTCCAACAGCAGCTCCATCACCCAGTTCCTCCTCCTGCCGTTCACAGACACACGGGAGCTGCAGCTCTTGCACTTCTGGCTCTTCCTGGGCATCTACCTGGCTGCCCTCCTGGGCAACGGCCTCATCATCACCACCATAGCCTGGGACCAGCACCTCCACACCCCCATGTACTTCTTCCTGCTCAACCTCGCCCTCCTCGACCTGGGCTCCATCTCCACCATTGTCCCCAAATCCATGGCCAGTTCCCTCTGGGACACCAAGACCATCTCCTTTTTGGGATGTGCTGCACAGCTCTTTTCATTTCTCTTCTTGATAGTGGCAGAGTATTGTCTTCTCACCATCATGTCATACGACCGCTACGTTGCCATCTGCAAACCCCTGCACTACGGGACCCTCCTGGGCAGCAGAGCTTGTGTCCACATGGCAGCAGCTGCCTGGGCCACTGGGTTTCTCAATGCTCTGCTGCACACGGCCAATACATTTTCACTGCCCCTGTGCAAGGGCAATGCCCTGGGCCAGTTCTTCTGTGAAGTCCCCCAGATCCTCAAGCTCTCCTGCTCACACTCCTACCTCAGGGAACTTGGGCTTATTGTGGTCAGTGCCTGTTTAGCATTTGGCTGTTTTGTGTTCATCGTGGTGTCCTATGTGCAGATCTTGAGGGCCGTGCTGAGGATCCCCTCTGAGCAGGGACGGCACAAAGCCTTTTCCACCTGCCTCCCTCACTTGGCCGTGGTCTCTCTGTTCCTCTAGCACTGGCACGTTTGCCTACCTGAAGCCCCCGTCCATCTCCTCCCCATCCCTGGACCTGGTGGTGTCTGTTCTGTACTCTTTGGTGCCTCCAGCAGTGAACCCCCTCATCTACAGCATGAGGAACCAGCAGCTCAAAGATGCCCTCTGGAAACTCTTGACTTAGTGTTTTCTGAAGCAATAAACCACCCATCTTTTTCTACATAAGAGTTTTAATGTAACTAATTACAGAACCAGCCTTTCATCTCTATTTTTTCTTGTTGATGGTGGTTTTATTGTGATAATGTTGTCATCCCCCATTCACTGCCTCCTTTCTTGTATAACTACTGTCCATGATCTCATGTATTTAAACAAAATAAAGGGCCCTGTTGTGACTCATTTTCATGGTATCCTTCCTGCAAGGCCTATTTGGAGCTGCAGGGACAGTTCCTCTGTGGAGGGAAAAGAGTCCAGCCTGGCAGCTCTGCCAGGGAGCAGCAGTGCTTGTTCTTCCAGAGCTGTTCTGGTTCCACTCCCACACTCTTCTTCTCATCCCTTGTGTTGGTGCAAGGCCTGAGTGCTCTGGCAGCTTGGTCACCGTCCTGCTGTGTGTCAGTGCTGTGGGCGCAGGCAGGGACAGGCAATGGGCACTGCTGTGACAGAGCTGGCCTCAGTAACAGTACTTGCACAAGGAAAAGTGATCTTCTATGGGGCAGTGCATGATGGTTTATATCTTCTTGCAAAGTTTCTGTCAAGCTTATTTCATACAGAAGTGGCCACAGATGAAACCCCAGTGTGCAGCTGAACAGTGTGTGTGTGCAGGGCTGGCACACAGCAGTGTCCTCTCACAGCCAGGCTCCTGCCACAGACCTGCAGGACCAGCAGAGCAGGGGCTGGGCTGTGCCCCTGTGTTCACTGGAAACACTTCAGAATCTGCCCCAGGGGACATGATGAACTGGCCCCTCAGAAACACGACTTCCAGTACAGGCCTCTCTCCCCAGCTCACCGAGGTTGTTCTTCCCTCCATGGAGGGACACTGAATGAGCAGGTCAGCAGTCCATGTTTGCATTGTACATATGAGATGCGAGCATGGACATCATGTGCATGAGATGGCATGAACCTGAGTGAGCAGAAACACCATCAGCTACTCCTGGGACTTCCATGAAGGCCTGTGGGACAGACAGGGTCTCGAGGTCATTTCTCATTGGGAATAACATTGCATGGAAACCGTTTGAATGCAGCACTGGGACGTGCTTCTTTTAACCAATGTCCCTGTGTCCATTCCTCGTGACGTGGGACATGTCAGATGAGTGCAGAGCAGGTGACACATCTCCCGTCCTTTGGGAGTGGCAACAAAGGCCAGAGGGACACTGTGACTCCTGCCGCTGTGTGTAAAACGGACAGACTGTCTCTGAACATCCCTGGGTGCAGAAGGAGTCCTGAGACCAACTCAGATATGGATGCCTGACAGAACCCTGATATTTCTGTGTGTGACTCCAGGAACAAACCCCACTGAATCAGGGAGATTCATCTCAGCTGCCTTGGACAGGATCATTTCAAGTGCTCCAGTCTGCTCTGTCACCCTTTCTTGTGATTCCAGATTGAGCTCTCATAAGTGTCAAGGAAACCAGAATGGCTCTGGGGTCCTAAGGAAATGCAGACCTCAAACCCATCTTCAAGAAGAGCAGGAATAGGAACTGGGATAAACACAGGCTGGCCACCCTTCCTCCCTCCCTGGGAAGGGGATGGGACAAGCCTCCTGCAGCCATTTCCAGGAATGTGAAGGACAAGGAAGGGATTGCTGAACCCAAATGGACAGGGGAAAGAAAGGCATGTTGTGTACAGGGCATTTGAAAGGCTCAGCCATGGTCTCCTTCTGGCCAGAGTGGTGCTGATGGGGCTCAAGAAGTGGATGCTGGGTGGGAAGTTGGCTGAACCATCAAGCCCAAATGTCATCAGTGGTACAAAGTCCTCCGTGCAGCCAGTTACTGGTGTCATCTCTCAGTGACCAGCACCTGGACAACACTGTTGAATGTCTTTGTTCTCCCTTTCCAAGATATAAGAGACAGCACTTTAAGTGCCTTGAGGATGATACAAACCTGGGTGGAGGCCTTGAGCAGCCTCACCTGGTTCACCCTGAGCAGGAGAGTGAGACAAGATGAGTGAGATAAGGGTTCTCTGCAAACCTGAGTTATTCTGTGATTTGACAGATTTTTTCTTTGGAGAGGTTTCTAGAGAGAGAATTGGTGGAAGAATAGGAAAAAAAAAAAGGTAAGGCAGAAGAAGAGATATGGAAGGTGTTAACGGAAGTACAGGAGTTCAAGTGAGGAGTGCTTTTCACTCACAGTGTTAGTAGGAAATATATTTGGCAAATTTGAACAAGGTGAGGAAGTGAGATGGGTGTCTACAGCCTGTGGGAAAGAGGGGCAGGTGTAGGATGATTTAGAACATGCTTCAGTCTGGTGAGGTCCTGGCTGCTAAGGAGGGGGATGGACAGGTGTGGTGTTATGAGGTCAGTTGTGTCTCAGACACTCATAATCCACTCAGAATCCTGTGGCTGTGAAGGGACAGTGAGGTCAGTTCTGTGTCTGGAGGTGACAGCCCAGCAGCAGGGACATGGCTGGGAAAGAACCTCTGCCAAAGTGCCCACAGGCCCTACCCAGGAAGAGGCCTTGGAGACGGGTTGTCATGTCCATCCCACCTGAGAACATGACGGGACAGCAGCAGGAACATGGTTGTGTCTGTCAGAGAAGCTGAAAGGCCAGCAGCACTCATGGGATTTAGGAGATCACGGTGAGGTTACTTGTCTTTGTTGAGGTGGAAGACCACAAAGAGACTAATGGGTTGTGTTCCCAGCTTGAAGGGCAGTTTCTGACATGGTCGAGTTTTCCTTGTTGGCATGAAAAACAAGGAGAAAAAAAAAGTCACAAACTGCAACGTGGAATGTGGAGACGGGATATCAGGAGTAAAAATGTCACTGGAAGGGCAGTGCTGTGGGGCAAGAGCTCACCCAGAGGGAGCTGGATCAGCCCATGGTTTGTGTTCCAAAGAGCAGCCAGTGAGGGTGCAGACACAGCAGTGAAGGTGCAGAAATGCTGGGGTGAGAGCAGGTGGGGAAGCGAGATGGGTGTCTGCAGCCTGCAGGGAAAGAGGGGCAGGGGTAGCACCGTGTAGAACAGCCTGTGGTGGAGATGGCAAAGGGCGCTGTAAGGCTGGAAAAGACCCACAGATCCCAGGTCTGTGTCCCCTTGGCCATGGCAGTTGTCTCTGCCACTGAGGCCCAGGAGAAGACATGTTGTCCTCATGGCACTGGGGCCTCGGTGCCTCCTTGCAGCCCCATGGGGAAGCTGGAAGCTGTTGTCCCAGTGTTGTCCTTCCCTGGGCCTTGCACACCCACATCCCACGGTCCCAGGAAGAGCCCTGAGCCGTGTGTGAGGGACAGGATCCCCCTTCCCATTGCCTGCAGGTCATGGCTCCTCCTTTCTGCTTCAGAAAGCAAACCAAGCAAACTCCCCCTGGGAGTTACATCACTTTTCTTTACATCAGATGCTCCACTGAAGTTTGCGCCTGGTTGTTACATCTTTTCTGCAGTTGGCAAATGTGATGCCCATCTACAGGAATGGCGAAAAGGAGGATCTGGGGAACACGTCAGTCTAACTTCTGTGCTGGGCAAGGTCATGGAGCAGATGATCTCGAGTAACATCACATTGCACTTACAAGAGAACCATGTGATCGGGCTCATTTAACATGAGTTTATGAAAGACAGGTGTTTTTTAACCAACCTGATCTCCTTCTATGACAAGGTGATCCCCCCTAGTAGATGAGGGAAAGGCTGTGGATGTTGTGCACTTAGACTGCAGTAAAGCCTTTGACACCGTATCCCACAGCATCTCCTGGAGAAGCTGCAGCTCGTGGCCTGGATGGTGTATCTGTGATGGATCAAGAACTGGCTGGAGGGATGGGCCCAAAGAGTTGTGGTGAACGGAGCCAAATCCAATTGGTGGCCGGTCATGAGTGGTGTCCCCAGGACTCAGTATCAGGGCCAATTCTGTTTAATCTCTATCAATGATCTGGGTGAGGTGATCAAGGGCACCCTTAGTAAGTTTGCAGATGACACCAAGTTGGGTGGGAGTGTTGATCTGCTGGAGGGTGGGACAGCCATGCAGAGAGATCTGGAGCTGCTGGATCATTGGGCTGAGGCCAGTTGTCTGAGGTTTAACCAGACCAAGTGCCAGGTCCTGCACTTGTGTCACAACAGCCCCAGGCAGCGCTACAGGCTCAGGGAAGAGTGGATGGAAAATTTTCTGGTGCAGAAGGATATGGGTGTGTTGGTCGACAGCAGCTGAACAGGAGCCAGCGTGTGCCCAGGTGGCCAAAAAGGCCACCAATAGTATCCTGGCTTGTATCAGGAATAGTGTGGCCAGCGGGACTAGAGAAGTGATTGTGCCACTGTACTTGGAACTGGTGTGGCTGCACCTTGAATCTGGTCCTTGTCATAAGGACATTGAGGCACTAGAGAGAGTGCAGAGGAGGTGACGAAGCTGCTGGGGGGCTGGAGCACAAGTGTGATGAGGAGTGGTTGAGGGAACTGGTGGGTTCAGTCTGAAGAAGAGGAGGCTGAGGGGAGACCTTATCACTGTCTACAACTTCCCGAAAGGAGGCTGGAACATGGAGGGGGTTGGTCTCTTCTCCTAAGTAGCAAGTGATGGGACTAGAGGAAATGGCCCCAAGTTGTGCCAGGGGAGGTTTAGATTGAATATTAGGAAAACAATTCTTCCTGGAAAGCGTTGTCATGTGGTGGAACAGGCTTCCTATGGCAGTGGTGGAGTCACCATTCCTGCAGGGGTTTATAAGATGTTTAGACGAGGTTCTTAGGGACACGGTTTAGTTCTAGATTTAGATTGTGGTTGGACTCAATGGTCCTGAGGGCCTCTTCCAACTGAAATAATTCTATGTTTCTCTATTATCAACTGAAATATTCTTCTATCACATCTTCTAAGTGCTCTTCACATATCTGCCTCTTCACCTACAGTCCTGAAACTTAGCTAATTAGTTGCACAAGTGTTGAATACTAATTGTAAATGATGAAAGCACCATCGCTCTGTCAGTCTGGTCTGACACCTGCCAGTCCCAGGCAAACACCTCAGGTACATGGGGGTCCCTTAAGGTTTGCACTGGGTGCTTATAGTGAGACCATGGAGCTCAGCCCAAAAACCTGAGAACTCCCCTCAAAACTTAAAAACCAAACCAACAAAAACAACAACCAAAAGAACAAAAAACCCCACACTCATTTTTTCATCCGATGAAATAATTCAATATTTCCAATAAAATGTCTGTGGAATTTCTATCCTGCCAAAATATGAATTTTCAGAATGTGTATGGGCTGTGGGAGATGAAACGTTGGCCTTTCCCTGTGCTTGCAATGCCAGAACTCTGTCTATCACTACGTGTATTTAATCCCCTGGACATCCAGGAGTTTCCACCTGTCCTTCCCCAGCTCACCGTGTCTGAACTCATCTCTTCAGAAGCCTGTCTGGACATTTGCACTTTCCATCGCTCCCCAGAGGTTCTTCACCTCTCACTCTTGGCTCATTCAGAGCCTCTCAGCTCTCACTCTGCTTTGAGCTTCAGGCAGGTAAAGTCTTTCAGCAGTTGCTCTCGTACTCCCTACAGGCAACTCTTCAATTATGGCAATGGACCTCGCTGGAAACTGCTTAATTTAATCATAGAACTGAGAAACATCATTAAGTTCTATTGTGCTTTTTGTTTTGTTTCCTCTAATTAAAAATTCCCCGGTGCCTGTTTAGATCCAGTTCTCTAAGGAAACATGAAGCAATTCCTGCGAAGAAGCTGTAACAATCAGTGCAAACTTCAGTGCAGAATCTGATGTAAAGAAATGTGCTGTAAATCCCAGGGGGGCAATGAGTGAAACAAGGAGTCTGAGGAGCTGATTATAGATTTCCTGCTAACAGTCTGAGCAGAGAAACATTCTTCACAGAACTGCTCTGTTTATTTGACACCTTTTAGGTCTCCTCCTCTGCCTGTATTTTTGTTTTCTTGTTGCTCCACCTCTTCCTTCTTCCAAAACGTTTCCAAGGGAAAGATTCCTGGAATCACAGAGCAACTCAGGTTTGAACATCATCTTGTCTCACTGTCCTGCTCAGGGCAAGGTGACCCAGGTGAGGTTGTCCAAGGCCTCTGCCCAGCTTTGCACCATCCACTAAGGAGCTGAAAGTTCACTGTGTCACATCATACAGGGGGAGAATAGAGACGTTCAAGAGTGTTGGCCCAAGTGCTGGTCCCTGAGGGATCCCACTGGTAACTGGCTCTGTGGGCACTTTGTACCACTGGTGATATTTGGGCTCTACGGGGGACTATAGATGCTATATAAAATTCTATATAAAAAGATGTGCTCATGTTTTTGTGACACTAGTGTATTGAAAAATTAAAATGTCTTGAGTTTGCCTGTTTAAGAGTTGGGGACTTTGGCTGGAGAAGAGAGGCTCCTGGGAGACCTTATTGCATCCTTTCTGGACTGAAAAGAGGCCGATAAGAACAATGGGGACAGACTTTTGAGCAGGGCCTGTTGCGACAGGACAAAGGGTGATGGTTTAATCTAGAAGAGGGGAGAGTCAAGGAATGAAATGAGGAAGAGATTTTTTACACTGAGGGTGGTAAAACACTGGGACAGGCTTCCCAGAGAGGGGGTGGATGAACCATCCCGGAGACATCCCAGGCCAGGCTGGACAGGGCTCTGAGCAACCTGAGCTGCTGAAGATGTCCCTGATCGCCGAGGGGAGTTGGACCAGACGGGCTGTGAATGTCACTTCCAACTCAAACTATATTGTAATTCTACGATTCAATGACAGGAAAGACTGGATGCAACGATGCTTGATTGCCGGAAAAGCAGCTCTCCCCACCGAAGTGGAGAGCTGACCCACTTCTGTACAACCCCACCCTGCCCCTGCCCCACAGTGCCCTGAGGATGCTGCCCAGGGCCCCAGGATGGGGATGCTGTGAAGGGGATGCCCCCTCAGAAAGCCAGGGAGAGCTGCGTGGCACAAAGATGATGAAGGGAGTGGAGCATGTCCCATGTGAGGAGGTGATTCTGGTGCCATTTGAGCCCTGAGGTGATTCTGGCACCACTATTTTGAGTCAGCTGGGGGGGTCACTCCCTTGTTCTCCTCTCTTCCCTGGTGAGACCAGTTCCAGCAGGACAGGGAACTGCTGGAGAGAGTCCAGCACAGCCACCAAGATGCTGGAGGGAGTGGAGCATCTCCCATGTGAGGAAAGGCTGAGGGAGCTGGGGCTCTGGAGCTGGACAAGAGGAGACTGAGGGGGGACTCATTCCTGGGGATCAAGATGGAAAGGGGAGTGTCAGGAGGATGGAGCCAGGCTCTTCTGGGTGACAACCAGGGACAGGACAAGGGGCAATGGGTGCAAACTGGAGCACAGGAGGTTCCGCTGGAAGATGAGAAGCAACTTGTTGGGGGTGAGGGTGGCAGAGCCTGGCCCAGGCTGCCCAGGGAGGTTGTGGAGTCTCCTTCTCTGCAGACATTCCAACCCCTGGACACCTTCCTGTGTAACCTCATCTGGGTGTTCCTGCTCCATGGGGGGATTGACCTGGATGAGCTTTCCAGGTCCTTCCAATTCCTGACATTCTGTGATTCGGGGCGGGGGGGAGGGGGTTACTGGGAATGTTGGAGGGGTTGCTGGAATCACTGGGGGGTTGCTGAGTGGGTTACTGGGAGCACTAAGAGGATTTGTGGGGGAGTATTGGGAACACTGGGGGGTTTACTGGGAGCACTGGGGCTTTACTGGACTTCTTGCAGGAGTACTGGGAACAATGGGGGTTACTGTGGTCACTGGAGTGGTTAGTGGGAGGTTACTGGGAACACTGGAAGGGTTACTGGGAACATTGGGGGTTGCTGGGGGTATACTGGGAGCACTAGGTGGTTACTGGGAGCACTGGGGGGGTTGCTGGGAGCACTGATAGGGTTATTGGGAGTGTTATGAGAACACTAGAAGGATTAGTAGGAGGTTATTGGGAGAACTGGGAGGGTTACTGGGAATAATGGGCGTTGCTGGGTTGTTACTGGAAGCACTAGGTGGTTACTGGGAGCACTGGGAAGGTTATTGGGAACACTAGGAAGATTAGTGCGGGATAACTGGGAACACTGGGAGGGATACTAGGAGCACTGGGAGGGTTACTGGGAACACTAGGAGGCTTAGTGGGGGTTGCTGCGAACACTGGGAGGGTAATTGGAAGCACTAGGGCCTTTCTGGGGGGTACCAGAAGTACTCGGTTGATACTGGGAGCACTGGAAGGGTTACTGGGAGGGTTACTGGGTACACTAGGAAGATTAGTGGGGGAGTACTGGAAATACCAGGAGGGTTACTTGGAGCGTATGGGGTTGCCTGAGTGTTCCTGGGAGTATTATATGGTCACTGGGAGCACTGGGAGGGTTACTGGGAACACTAGGAGGATTAGTGCACTGTTACTGGGATGACTGGGAGGGTTAGTAGGAGCACTGGGAAGGTTACTGGGAGGGGTACAGGGAACACTAGGAGTATTAGTGGGGGGTTACATGAAACACTGCGAGGGTTACTAGGAGCCCTGTGGGGCCTTGCTGGGAACACAGAAGGGGTTGCTGGGAGCACTGGGGGGGCGGCTGGGGGGATTACTGGGAACACTAAGAGGATTAGTGGGGCCTTACTGGGAGCAATGGGAGGATTACTGGGAGTTCTTGCAGGATTATTGGGAACAATGCGGGTTGCTGGGATAACTGGAGGGGTTAGTGGAGGGTTACTGGAAACACTGGGAGGGGTTATTTGGAACACTGAGAGTTGCTGGGGGCTTACTGGGAGCACTAGGAGGATTAGTGGACATTACTGGGAGGACTGGGAGGGCTGCTGGGAATACTGGTTGTTGCTGGGGGGTACTGATAGCACTAGGTGGTTACTGGCATAGTTACTGGGAGGCTTATTGGAAACACTACAAGGATACTGGGGGATTGCTGATAACACTGGGTGGGTTACTGGAACCACTGGGGCGGTCTCTGAGGTCGTTACTGGGAGCACTGGGGGTTTACTGGGAGTTATTGGACAGTTACTGGGAACACTGGGGGTTGCTGGGAGCACTGGAGGGGTTGTGGGCGGTTGCTGGGAGAACTGGCAGGGATACTTGAAATTCTGGGGGTTGCTGGGCGGTTACTGGGAGCACTGGGAGTGTAAGTGGGGGATTACTGGGAGCAATGGGTGGGTTGCTGGGAGTTACTGGGAGCACTGGGGTGCTTGCTGGGAGCACTGCGAGGGTTACTGGGAACACTAGGAGGATTAGTGGGGGGTTGTTGGGAGCACTGGGATGGTTACTGGAAGTACTGGGGGTTTCGGGGGGTTACTGGGAGCACTGCGGGGGTTTCTGGGAGCACTGGGAGGATTACTGGGAGGGTTACTTGGAGCTTTAGGAGGATTAGTGAGGGGTTACTGGGAACACTGGGAGGGTTACTGGGAGCACTGGGGGTTTACTGGGAGTTCTTGGAGGATTACTGGTAACAATGGGGGTTTCTGGGAGCACGGGGAGGATTACTGGGAACATAGGCAGTTGGTGGGGCCTTACTGGGAGCACTAGGTTGTTACTGGGAGCACTGTGGGGGCTTGATGGGAGCACTGGGCGGGATACTGGGAGCATTTGGGTTCATTGGGAGTTACTGGAGGATTACTGGCAAAGTTACTGGGAGCATGGGGGGGTGGTGGGAACAGTGGGTGGGTTACTGGGAGGGTTACTGGGAGCACTAGGAGGATTAGTGGATGATTACTGGGAGCACTGGGAGGGTTACTGGGGGGTTTGCTAGGAACAGTGGGAGGGTTACTTGGAACATTGGGGGTTGCTGGTGGCTCACATGAAAGCACTAGGTGCTTACTGGGATCACTGGAGGGCTAGCGGGGGATTACTGGGAGCACTGGGGGGTTGCTGGGGCTCACTGCGAGCACTCGGGGGGTTGCTGGGAGTACGGGGAGGTTTAATGGGAGGATTACTGGAAACAGTAGGATGATTAGTGGGGGGTTAATGGGAACACTATGTGTTTACTGGAAGCACTGTGGGGGCTTTCTGGCAGCACGGGTGGGGTTACTGGGGGTACTGGGGGTTTACTGGGAGTTCTTGGAGGATTACTGGGAACAATGGGGGCTGCTGGGATCACTAGAAAGGTTAGTTGGGGGTTACTGGGAGCACTGGAGGGGTTAGTGGAGGTTACTGGGAGCACTGGAGGGGTTAGTGGGATGGTTACTTGGAGCATGGGGAGCATTAGGGGTGATACTGCTGTGGGTGTCCATCACAATCCACCAGCTCAGGGTGAGGACGTTGCCGAGGCCTCTCCAGCAGCTGAGAGCGGCCTCAGTCACAGGCCCTGGTTGTTGTGGGGGTTTGAACTCCCCTGATGTTTCTGGAAGAACGACTCAGCCAGACACAGTCCAGGAGGTTCCTCTGGTGCATTGACGAGAACTTTCTGATGGAAACGGTGGAGAAGCCGACTAGGAGAGGAGCTGCTGGACCTCATCCTCACTAACAAGGAGGGGCTGGTTGAAGTGGTAAAGGTTGGTTGGTGTTCAGGGACTGTTTCTACCGGGCACAAGATCAGAGCATCCCGACACGCAGGAAGTCAAAAAAGGGAGCCAGGAGACCTGCGTGGTTAAACAGGGAACTGCTGGGTATGCTCAAGTGGAAGAGGATCATGGATCATGGAAGGAGGGGCTGGCCACTTGGGGAGAATAGAAGGCTGTTGTTAGAAGATGTGGGGAAGCAACTAAGAAAGCTAAGGCCTCCTTAGAATAAAACCTGGCGAGAGGGGTCAAGAACAACAGAAAGAGCTTTTTCAAATACCTGGCAGATAAAACTAACAGCAGAGGCAATGTAGGCCCACTGATGAACAAGGTGGGTGCCCTGGTGACAGAAGATACAGAGAAGGCAGAGTTACTGAACGCCTTCTTTGTCTCTGTCTCCACTGACGGAGGCTGCCCTGAGGAGCCCCGTACCACTGAGGCCCAGAGGAAGGCAGGACAATGGAGGAGTTTGCCTGGGTTGATGAGGACTGGGTTAGGGAGCAGTTAGGCAATCTGGACATCCATAAATCCATGGGTCTGGATGGGATGCACCCACGAGTGCTGAGGGAGCTGGCTGAAGTCATTGCTAGGCCACTCTCCATCATCTTTTCTAAGTCTTGGGAAACGGGACAGGTGCCTGTGGACGGGAGGAAATATCACTCCAGTCTTCAAAAAGGGCAAGAGGAGGACCTCGGTAACTATAGACTGGTCAGCCTCACCTCCATCCATGGAGAGGTGATGAAACAACTCATCCTTGGTGCCATCTCAAGCCATATCAAGGATAAGAGGGTCATTAGGGGCAGTCAACATGGCTTCACCAAGGGGAAGTCATGCTTGACCAACCTCATCACCTTTTACGAGGACATTACAAGGTGGATGAATGATGGCAGAGCAGTGGATGAGGTCTACCTTGACTTCAGTAAAGCATTTGACACAGTCTCCACAGCATTCTCACAGCTAAACTGAGGGAGTGCTGGCTGGATGACCAGGCAGTGAGGAGACTGTGAACTGGCTGAAGGGAAGAAGCCAGAGAGTCGTGGTCAATGGGGCAGAGTCCAGTTGAGGCCTGTATCTAGTGCAGTGCCTCAGGGGGCAGTACTGGGGCCGGTATTATTCAATATATTCATCAATGATTTGGATGAGGAAATAGAGTGACTGTCAGCGAGTTCGCTGGTGACACCAAGCTGGGAGGAGTGGGTGACACTGGAAGCTGTGCAGCCATCAGAGACCTGGACAGGCTGGAGAGCTGGGCGGGGAAATAATTAATGAAATATAACAAGAGCAAATGTAGAGTCTAGAATCTGGGCAGGAACAACCCCAGGTTCTAGTATAAGTTGGGAATGACCTATTAAAGAGCAGCATAGGGGAAAGGGACGTGGGGTCCTGGGGTCAGCAGGGTGACCATGAGCCAGCACTGGGCCCTTGTGGCCAGGAAGCCAATGGGACCTGGGGTGGGTTAGAAGGGGGTGGTCAGTAGGTCAGAGAGGTTCTCCTGCCCCTCTGCTCTGCCCTGGGGAGACCACACCTGGAATCTTGTGTCCAGTTGTGGCCCCTCAGTTCCAGCAGGACAGGAAACTGCTGGAGAGAGTCCAGCGCAGCCACCAAGATGCTGAAGGGAGTGGAGCATCTCCCGTGTGAGGAAAGGCTGAGGGAGCTGGGGCTCTGGAGCTGGACAAGAGGAGACTGAGGGTGACTCATTCGTGTTTACATGTATCTAAAGGGTGAGTGTCACGAGGATGGAGCCAGGCTCTTGGTGACAACCAATGGTAGGACAAGGGGTAATGGGTTCAAACTGGAATGTAAGAGGTTCCACTTAAATTTGAGAAGAAACTTCTTCTCAGAGAGGGTAACAGAGCCTGGAACAGGCTGCCCAGGGAGGTTGTGGAGTCTCCTTCTCTGGAGACATTCAAAGCTGCCTGGACACCTTCCTGTGTAACCTCAGCTGGGTGTTCCTGCTCCATGGGGGGATTGCACTGGATGAGCTTTTGAGGTCCCTTCCAATCCGTAATATTCTGTGATTCTGTGATCTCAGGTGAGTGCAGATCAGGTGACACACCACAGGGCTGAGGTGTCTCCTGTCATTTGGGAGTGGCAACAGGAGGCCAGAGGGACACTGTGACTCCTGCCTCTGTGTGTAAAATGGACGGACTCTGTCTCTGAACATTCCTGGGTGCATAAGGAGTCCATGAGGCCAGCTCAGATGTGGATGCTTGATGAAACCCTCACATTTGTGTGTGTGACTGCAGGAACAAACCCAACAGGCCCAGTGAGATTGATCTCAGGTGCCTTGGACAGGCTCATTGCAAGTGCTGCAGTCTGCTATGTCACCCTTGCCCATGATTCTGGATTGTGTTCTCAAAAGTGCCATAGAAACCAGAATGGTTCGGAGGTCCTTAGAAAACTCAGACCTCAAGCTCATCTTCAGGAAGAGCAGGAATAGGAACTGCGAGAATAACAGGCTGGCCACCCTACCTCCTGTCCTAGGAAGGGGATGGGACACGTCCTCCTGCAGCCATTTCCAGGAATGTGAAGAACAAGGAAGGAATTGCTGAACCCAAATGGACAGGGGAAAGAAAGGTACATTGTGTACAGAGTGTTTGCAAGGCTCAGACATGGTCTCCTTCTGGCCAGAGTGGTGCTGATGGGGCTCAAGAAGTGGATTCTGGGTGGGAAGTTGGCTGAACCATCCAGCCCAAATATCATCAGTGGTACAAAGTCCTCCATGCAGCCAGTTACTGGTGTCATCTCTCAGTGACCAGCACTTGGGCCAACACTGTTGAACATCTTTATTCTCCCTTTCTAAGACTTAAGAGAGAGCACTTTAAGTGCCTTTAGGATGATGCAAACCTGGGTGGAGGCCTTGAGCAACCTCACCTGGTTCACCCTGCCCTGAGCAGGAGAGTGAGACAAATGAGTGAGACAAGGGCTCTCTGCAAACCTGAGTTATTCTGTCATTTGGAATAATTTTTGCCTTGGAGAGGTTTCTGGAGAGAGAATAGGTAGAAGAACAAGAAGAAAAAAAAAAAAAAGAAAGGCAGAAGGGCAGAAGAGGAGATAAAGAAGGTGTTAACGGAAGTACAGGAGTTCCAGTGAGGAGCGCTTTTCACTCACATTGTTAGTAGGAAATATATTTGACAAATATGAACATGGTGAAGAAGTGAGATGGGTGTCTACAGCCTGTGGGAAAGAGGGGCAGGTGTAGGATGATGTAGAACACACTTCAGTCTTGGTGAGGTCTGGGATGCTGAGGAGGGGGATGGACGAGTGTGGTATTAGGAGGTCACTTGTGTCTCAGACACTCATAATCCGGTCAGAATCATGTGGCTGTAAAGAGACAGTGAGGTCAGTTCTGTGTCTGGAGGTGACAGCCCAGCAGCAGGGACATGGCTGGGAAAGAACCTCTGCCTAAGTGCCCACAGGCCCTACCCAGGAAAAGGCCTTCGAGACGGGATGTCATGTCCATCCCACCTGAGAACATGACGGGACAGCAGCAGGGACATGGTCGTGTCTGTCAGAGAAGCTGAAAGGCCAGCAGCACTCACGGGATTTAGGAGATCATGGTGAGGTTATTTGTCTTTGTTGAGGTAGAAGACCACAAAGAGACTACTGGGTTGTGTTCCCAGCTCGAAGGGCAGTTTATGACATGGTCGAGTTTTCATTGTTGGCATGAAAAACAAGGAGAAAAAAAAGAGTCACAAAGTGCAACATGGAATGTGGAGACGGGATATCAGGAGTAAAAATGTCACTGGAAGGGCAGTGCTGTGGTGCAAGAGGTCACCCAGAGGGAGCTGGATCAGCCCATGGTTTGTGTTCCAAAGAGCAGCCAGTGAGGGTGCAGACACAGCAGTGAAGGTGCAGAAATGCTGGGGTGAGAGCAGGTGGGGAAGCGAGATGGGTGTTTGCAGCCTGCAGGGAAAGAGGGGCAGGGGTAGGACCGTGTAGAACAGCCTGGGATGGAGATGGCAAAGGGCGCTGTAAGGCTGAAAAGGACCCACAGATCCCAGGTCTGTGTCCCCTTGGCCATGGCAGTTGTCTCTGCCACTGAGGCCCAGGAGAAGACATGTTGTCCTCATGGCACTGGGGCCTCGGTGCCTCCTTGCAGCCCCATGGGAAAGCTGGAAGTTGTCCCAGTGTTGTCCTTCCCTGGGCCTTGCACACCCACATCCCACGGTCCCAGGAAGAGCCCTGAGCCGTGTGTGAGGGACAGGATCCCCCTTCCCATTGCCTGCAGGTCATGGCTTCTCCTTTCTGCTTCAGAAAGCAAACCAAGCAAACTCCCCCTGGGAGTTACATCACTTTTCTTTACATCAGATTCTCCACTGAAGTTTGCGCCTGGTTGTTACATCTTTTCTGCAGTTGGCAAATGTGATGCCCATCTACAGGAATGGCGAAAAGGAGGATCTGGGGAACACGTCAGTCTAACTTCTGTGCTGGGCAAGGTCATGGAGCAGGTGATCTTGACATCACATTGCACTTACAAGAGAACCATGTGATCGGGCTCAGTTAACATGAGTTTATGAAAGACAGGTGTTTTTTAACCAACCTGATCTCCTTCTATGACAAGGTGATCCCCCCTAGTAGATGAGGGAAAGGCTGTGGATGTTGTGCACTTAGACTGCAGTAAAGCCTGTGACACCGTATCCCACAGCATCTCCTGGGGAAGCTGCAGCTCATGGCCTGGATGGTGTATCTGTGATGGATCAAGAACTGGCTGGAGGGACGGGCCCAAAGAGTTGTGGTGAACGGAACCAAATCCAATTGGTGGCCGGTCATGAGTGGTGTCCCCAGGACTCAGTATCAGGGCCAATTCTGTTTAATCTCTATCAATGATCTGGGTGAGGTGATCAAGGGCACCCTTAGTAAGCTTGCAGATGACACCAAGTTGGGTGGGAGTGTTGATCTGCTGGAGGGTGGGACAGCCATGCAGAGAGATCTGGAGCTGCTGGATCATTGGGCTGAGGCCAGTTGTCTGAGGTTTAACCAGACCAAGTGCCAGGTCCTGCACTTGTGTCACAACAGCCCCAGGCAGCGCTACAGGCTCAGGGAAGAGTGGATGGAAAATTTTCTGGTGCAGAAGGATATGGGTGTGTTGGTCGACAGCAGCTGAACAGGAGCCAGCGTGTGCCCAGGTGGCCAAAAAGGCCACCAATAGTATCCTGGCTTGTATCAGGAATAGTGTGGCCAGCGGGACTAGAGAAGTGATTGTGCCACTGTACTTGGAACTGGTGTGGCTGCACCTTGAATCTGGTCCTTATCATAAGGACATTGAGGCACTAGAGAGAGTGCAGAGGAGGTGATGAAGCTGCTGAGGGGCTGGAGCACAAGTGTGATGAGGAGTGGTTGAGGGAACTGGTGGGTTCAGTCTGGAGAAGAGGAGGCTGAGGGGAGACCTTATCACTGTCTACAACTGCCCGAAAGGAGGCTGGAACATGGAGGGGGTTGGTCTCTTCTCCTAAGTAGCAAGTGATAGGACAAGAGGAAAAGGCCTCAAGTTGTGCCAGGGGAGGTTTAGATTGAATATTAGGAAAAAAAGTCTTCCTGGAAAGCATTGTCATGTGGTGGAACAGGCTGCCCAGGGCAGTGGTGGAGTCACCATTCCTGCAGGGGTTTATAAGATGTTTAGACGAGGTTCTTAGGGACACGGTTTAGTTCTAGATTTAGGTTGTGGTTGGACTCAATGGTCCTGAGGGTCTCTTCCAACTGAAATAATTCTAGGATTCTCTATTATCAACTGAAATATTCTTCTATCACATCTTCTAAAAGTGCTCTTCACATATCTGCCTCTTCACCTACAGTCCTGAAACTTAGCTAATTAGTTTGCACAAGTGTTGAATACTAATTGTAAATGATGAAAGCACCATCGCTCTAGTCAGTCTGGTCTGACACCTGCCAGTCCCAGGCAAACACCTCAGGTACATGGGGGTCCTCTTAGAGGTTTGCACTGGGTGCTTATAGTGAGACCATGGAGCTCAGCCCGAAAAACCTGAGAACTCCCCTCAAAACTTAAAAACCAAACCAACAAAAACAACAACCAAAAGAACAAAAAACCCCACACTCATTTTTTCATCCGATGAAATAATTCAATATTTCCAATAAAATGTCTGTGGAATTTCTATCCTGCCAAAATATGAATTTTCAGAATGTGTATGGACTGTGGGAGATGAAACGTTGGCCTTTCCCTGTGCTTGCAGTGCCAGAACTCTGTCTATCACTACGTGTATTTAATCCCCTGGACATCCAGGAGTTTCCACCTGTCCTCACCCAGCTCACCGTGTCTGAACTCATCTCTTCAGAAGCCTGTCTGGACATTTGCACTTTCCATCGCTCCCCAGAGGTTCTTCACCTCTCACTCTTGGCTCATTCAGAGCCTCTCAGCTCTCACTCTGCTTTGAGCTTCAGGCAGGTAAAGTCTTTCAGCAGTTGCTCTCGTACTCCCTACAGGCAACTCTTGAGTTATGGCAATGGACCTCGCTGGAAACTGCTTAATTTAACCATAGAACTGAGAAACATCATTAAGTTCTATTGTGTTTTCTTTTTTTTCCTTTTTTGTTTCCTCTAATTAAAAATTCCCCGGTGCCTGTTTACATCCAGTTCTCTAAGGAAACATGAAGCAATTCCTGTGAAGAAGCTGTAACAATCAGTGCAAACTTCAGTGCAGAATCTGATGTAAAGAAATGTGCTGGAAATCCCAGGGGGCCAATGAGCAGAACAGGGAGTTTGGGGAGCTGGTTATAGATTTCCTGCTAACGGTCTGAGCAGAGAAAGATTCTTCACAGAACTGCTCTGTTTATTTGACACCTTTTAGGTCTCCTCCTCTGCCTGTATTTTTATTTTCTTGTTCCTCCACCTCTTCCTTCTTCCAAAACGTTTCCAAGGGAAAGATTCCTGGAATCACAGAGCAACTCAGGTTTGAACATCATCTTGTCTCACTGTCCTGCTCAGGGCAGGGTGACCCAGGTGAGGTTGTCCAAGGCCTCTGCCCAGCTTTGCACCATCCACTAAGGAGCTGAAGGTTCACTGTGTCACATCATACAGGGGGAGAATAGAGACGTTCAACAGTGTTGGCCCAAGTGCTGGTCCCTGAGGGATTCCACTGGTAACTGGCTCTGTGGGCACTTTGTACCACTGGTGACATTTGGGCTCTACGGGGGACTATAGATGCTATATAAAATGCTATATAAAAAGGTGTGCTCATGCTTTTGTGACACTAGTGTATTGAAAAATTAAAATGTCATGAGTTTGCCTGTTTAAGAGTTGGGGTGTTCAGCTGGAGAGGAGAGGCTCCTGGGAGACCTTATTGCAGCCTTTCTGGACTGAATAGGGGCCGATAAGAACAATGGGGACAGACTTTTGAGCAGGGCCTGTTGCGACAGGACAAAGGGTGATGGTTTAATCTAGAAGAGGGGAGAGTCAAGGAATGAAATGAGGAAGAGATTTTTTACACTGAGGGTGATAAAACACTGGGACGGGTTTCCCAGAGAGGGGGTGGATGAACCATCCCTGGAGACATCCCAGGCCAGGCTGGACGGGGCTCTGAGCAACCTGAGCTGCTGAAGATGTCCCTGATCGCCGAGGGGAGTTGGACCAGACGGGCTGTGAACGTCACTTCCAACTCAAACTACTTTGTGATTCTAGGATTCAGTGACAGGAAAGACTGGATGCATCGATGCTGATAACCAGAAAAGGTCTTGTCTGGCTTGTGCGAGCCAGGCCGGCAGCTTCACCCAGCAGCTCTCCCCACCCGAGTGGAGAGCTGACCCACTTGTGTACAACCGACCCTGCCCCTGCCCCACAGTGCCCAGAGGATGCTGCCCAGGGCCCCAGATGGACATTTGTGGGGAGTAATGGGAGCATGGGAGGGGTACTGGGAGCACTGGGGGTTTACTGGGACTTCTTGGAGGTTTACTGGGAACAACGGGGGTTGCTGGGATCACTGGAGAGGATAGTGGGGGTTACTTCGTACACTAGAAAGATTAGTGGGGGAGTACTGGGAATACTGGGGGGGTTACTGGGGGCATGTGGGGTTGCCTGAGTGTTACTGGGAGTACTAGATGGTTACTGGGAGCACTAAGAGGGATACTGGGAACACTGGGGGTTTACTGGGAGTCCTTGCAGGATTACTGGGAACAATGGGGGTTGCTGTGAGCACTGGAGGGGTTAGTGGGGTTCACTGGGTGCTCTGGGGAGGTGTCTGGGAACACTGGGGGTTGCTGGGGAGTTATTGGGAGCACTAGGTGGTTACTGGGAGCACTAGGAAGGTTACTGGGAACAGTAGGTTTATTAGTGGAGGGCTTCTGGGAACATTGGGAGGGTTACTGGGAGCACTGGGGGTTTACTGGGAGTTCTTGGAGGATTACTGGGAACATTGGGGGTTGATGGGGCTTTACTGGGAGGGTTATTGGGAGTGTAACTGGGAACATTAGAAGAATTAGTGCGGGGTTATTGGGAACATTGTGGGGGTTACTGGGAACATTCCAGTTGGTGGGGGTTTACTGGGAGCACTAGGTGGTTGCTGGGAGCACTGGGAGGGTTATTGGGAGCACTGAGGGTTTATTGGGAATTTTTGGAAGATTACTGGGAACAATGGGGTTGCTGGGAGCACTGGAGGGGTTAGTGGGGGGTTACTGGGAGCACTGGGAGGGGTTACTGGGAACAGTGGGGGTTGCTGAGGGCTCACATGAAAGCACTAGATGGTTACTGGGAACACTGGGAGGGCTAGCGGGTGATTACTGGGAGCAATGAGAGGGTTGCTGGGGCTCACTGCGAGCACTGGGGGGCTGCTGGGAGCACTGGGAGGTTTACTGAGAGCACTGGGATGTTTACTGGGAGGATTACTGGAAACAGTAAAAACATTAGTGGGGGGGTTAAAGGGGGGTTAAAGGGAACACAACATGATTCCTGGTACCACTGTGGGGGCCTGCTGGGAGAAAAAGGACAGTTAGTGGGAGAACTGGGGGTTGACTGAGAGTTCTTGGAGGATTGCTGGGAACCGTGGGGGCTACTGGAAGCGCTGGAGGGGTTAATGGGAGCACTGGAGGGGTGAGTGGGAGCATTACTGGGAGCACTAGATGGGTTAAAGGGTTTAATGGGAGCACTGGAGGGGTTAGTGGGAACATTACTGGGAGCACTGGAGGGGTTAGTGGGGGTTACTGGGAGCACAGAAGGTTACTGGGTGCACTGGAGGGGTTAGTGGGGGTTACTGCGGACAGTGGGAGGAGTTAGTGGGAGCATTACTGGGAGTACTGGAGGGATTACTGGGAGCACTAGAGGGGTTAGTGGGGGTTACTGGAAGCACTGGAGGTTTAATGGGAGCACTGGAGGGCTTAGGGGGAGCATTAATGGGAGCACTAGATGGGTTACTGGGAGCATGGGATGGGGTTAGTGGAGGTTACTGGGAGCACTGGAGGTTTACTGGGAGCACCGGAGGGCTTAGTGGGAGCATTACTGGGAGCACTGGAGGGGTTAGTGGGGGTTACTGGGAGCACGGGAGGGGTTAGTGGGAGCATTAACTGGAGTACTGGAGGGGTTACTGGGAGCACTGGAGGTTTACTGGGTGCACTGGAGGGCTTAGTGGGAGCATTACTGGGAGCACTAGATGGGTCAGAGGGTTTATAGGAAGCACTGGAGGTGTTAGTGGGAGCATTACTGGGAGCATTGGAGGGGTTACTGGGAGCACAGGGGGGGTTAGTGGGGGCATTATTGGGAGCACTGGAAGGGTAAGTGGAAGTTACATGGAGCACTGGAGGGGTTAGTGGGAGCATTATTGGGAGTACTGGAAGGGTTACTGGGAGCACTGGAGAGGTTAGTGGGGGTTACTGGGAGCACTGGAGGTTTACTGGGAGCACTGGAGGGCTTAGTGGGAGCATTACTGGGAGCACTAGATGGGTCAGAGGGTTTATAGGAAGCACTGGAGGTGTTAGTGGGAGCATTACTGGGAGCATTGGAGGGGTTACTGGGAGCACAGGGGGGTTAGTGGGGGCGTTATTGGGAGCACTAGAAGGGTAAGTGGAGGTTACATGGAGCACCGGAGGGGTTAGTGGGAGCATTACTGGGAGCACTGGAGGGGTTAGTGGGGGTTACTGGGAGCACTGGAGGGGTTAGTGGGAGCATTACTGGGAGTACTGGAGGGGTTACTGGGAGCATTGGAGAGGTTAGTGGGGGTTACTGGGAGCACTGGGGGTTTACTGGGAGCAGTGGAGGGGTAAGTGGGAGCATTACTGGGTGCACTGGAGTGGTTAGTGGGGGTTAATGGGGTCACTGGAGGGGTTAGTGGGAGCATTACTGGGAGTACTGGAGGGGTTACTGGAGCACTGGAGGGGTTATAGGGAGCATCACTGGGAGCATTGGAGGGGTTACTGGGAGCACTGGAGGGGTTAGTGGGGGTTACACGGAGCACTGGAAGGGTTAGTGGGAGCATAACTGGGGGCACTAGAGGGGTTAGTGAGGGTTACTGGGAGCACTGGAGGGGTTACTGGGAGGGTTACTTGGAGCACTGGAGGGGTTAGTGGGGGTTACTTGGAGTACCGGAGGGGTTAGTGGGGGCTAATGGGAGTACTGGAGGGGTGAGTGGGAACAGTACTGGGAGCACTGGAAGGGTTAGTGGGAGCATTACTGGGAATATTGGAGGGTTACTTGGAGCACTGGAGGGGTTAGTGGGGGCTTCTGAGGGTAATGGAGGGGTGAGTGGGAGCATTACTGGGAGTACTGGAAAGGTTACTTGGAGCACTGGAGGGGTTAGTGAGAGCATTAGTGGGAGCACTGGAGGGGTTACTGGGAGCACTGGATGGTTTAGTGGGGGTTACAGGGAGCACTGGAGGGTTACTGGGAGCACTGGACGGGTTATTGGGATCATTACTGGGAGCACTGGAGGGGTTAGCGGGGGTTACTTGGAGCACTGGAGGTGTTAGTGGGAGCATTACTGGGAGCAGTGGAGGAGTTAGTGGGGGTTACTGGGGTTACTGGAGGGATGAGTGTGAGTATTACTGGGTGTACTGGAGGGGTTAGTGGGGCTTACTGGGCACAATGGAGGGGCTACTGGGAGCACTAGAGGGATTACTGGGAGGGTTAATGGAAGCACTGGAGGGGTTAGTGGGGGCTACTGAGGGTACTGGAGGGGTGAGTGGGAGCATTACTGGGAGTACTGGAAGGGTTACTGGGAGCACCGGAGGGGTTATTGGGGAGCATTACTGGGAGCACTTGAGGGGTTACGGGGAGCATGGGAGGGATTAGTGGGAGTATTACTGGGAGCACTGGAGGGGTTACTGGGAGCACTGGAGGGTTTAGTGGAGGTTACAGGGAGCACTGGAGGGTTACTGGGAGCACTGGAGGGGTTAGTGGGAGCATTAATGGGAGCACTGGAGGAGTTAGTGGGGGTTACTTGGAGCACTGGAGGGGTTAGTGGGAGCATAACCGGAGGCACTAGAGGGGTTAGTGGGGGTTACTGGAAGCACTGGATGGGTTAGCGTGAGTATTAATGGGAGTACTAAAGGGGTTAGTGGGGGTTAGTGGGAGAACTGGAGGGTTACTGGGAGCACTGGAGGGGTTACTGGGAGCATTACCGGGAGCACTGAAGGGGTTAGTGGGGGTTACTTGGAGCAGTGGGAGGGTGACATGGAGCACTGGAGGGGTTAGTGGGAGCCTAAATGGGGTCACTGGAGGGGTTAGTCAGGGTTACTTGTAGCACTGGAGGGGTTAGTGGGTGTTACTGAGAGCAGTGGAGGGGTGAAAGGGAGCATTACTGGGAGCACTGGAGGGGGTAGTGGGGGTTACTTGGGGCACTGGAGGGGTTAAGTGGGAGCATTACTGGGAGCACTGGAGGGGGTAGTGGGGGTTACTGGGAGCCCTGGAGGGTGACTAGGACCACTGGAGGGGTTAGTGGGAATATTACTGGGAGCACTGGAGCAGGTACTGGGTGCGCTGGAGGGGTTAATGGGGGTTACTGGGAGCGCTGGAGGTTTACTGGGAGCACTGGAGGGTTTAGTGGGGGCTAATGAGGGTATTGGAGGGGTGAGTGGGAGCATTACTGGGAGCACTAGAAGGGTTACTGGGAGCACTGCAGGGGTTAGAGGGAGCACTACTGGGAGCACTTGAGGGGTTACTGCGATCACTGGAGGGGTTAGTTGGAGCATTACTGGGAGCACTGGAGGGGTTACTGGGAGCACTGGAGGGGTTAGTTTGGGTTACTGGGAGCACTGGACTATTACTGGGAGCACTGGAGGGGTTAGTGGGGGCTACTGGGGGTACTGGAGGGGTGAGTGGGAGCATTACTGGGAGCACTGAAGGGGTTAGTCGGGGTTACTTGTAGCACTGGAGGGGTTAGTAGGGGCTAATGGGGGTACTGCAGGCGTGAGTGGGAGCGTTAGTGGGAGCACCTTGGGGGTTACTGGGAGCACTGGAGGGGATAGTGGGAGCATTACTGGGAGCACTGGAGGTTTACTGGGAGCACTGGAGGAGTTAGTGGGAGCATTACTGGGAGCACTGGAGGGGTTAGTGGGAGCATTACTGGGGAGCAGTGGAGGAGTTAGTGGGTGTTACTGAGAGCAGGGGCTACTGGGGGTACTGGAGGGGTGAGTGGGAGCATTACTGGGAGTACCTGAGGGGATACTGGGAGGGACTGGAGGGGTTAGTGGGAGCATTACTGGGAGCACTGGAGGGGTTAGTGAGAGCATTACTGGGAGGACTTGAGGGGTTACTGGGAGTAATGGAAGGGTTACTGGGATTATTGCTGGGAGAACTGGAAGGGTTACTGGGACCACTGGAGGGGTTAATGGGGGCATTACTGGTAGCACTGGGGGGGCTACTGGGAGCAATGGAGGGTCACTGGGAGCACTGGAGGGTTAGTGGGAGCATTACTGGGAGCACTGGAGGGGTTACTGGGAGCACTGGAGTGGTTAGTGGGAGTATTACTGGGAGCACTGGAGGGGTTACTGGGAGCACTGGAGGGGTTAGTGGGGTTTAATGGGGGTACTGGAGGGGTGAGTGTGAGCATTACTGGGAGAACTTGAGGGGTTACTGGGAGCACTGGAGGGGTTACTGGGACTATTGCTGGGACCACTGCAGGGGTAGCTGGGAGCACTGGAGGGGTGAGTGGGAGAATTACTGGCAGTAGTGGAGGGGTTAGTGGGGGTTACTTGGAGCACTGGAGGGGTTAGTATGAGCATTACTGGGAGCACTGCAGGGGTTAGTGGGGGTTACTGGGAGCACTGGAGGGGTGAGTGGGAGCATTACTGGGAGCACTGCAGGGGTTAGTGGGGGTTACTGGGAGCACTGGATAGGATGTGGGAGCACTGGAGGGGTTAGTTGGAGGGTTACTGGGAGCACTGGAGTGGTTTGTGGGGGTTACTGGGAGCACTGGAGGGTTACTGGATGCACTGGAGGGGTTAGTGGGGGTTACTGGCGGTCCTGGAGGGGTTACTGGGAGCGTTGCTGCGAGTACTAGAGGGGTTACTGGGAGCACTGGAGGGGTTAGTGGAGCATTACTGGGAGCACTGGAGGGGTTAGTGGGGGCTACTGGGGTACTGGAGGGGTGAGTGGGAGCATTACTGGGAGCACTGGAAGGGTTATTGGGAGCACTGGAGGGGTAAGTGGGAGCATTACTGCGAGCACTGGAGGGTTTACTGAGTGTTTCTGGGAGCACTGGAAGGTTACTGGGAGCACTGGAGTTGTTAGTGGGACCATTAGTGGGAGCACTGGTGGGGTTAGTGGGAGCATTACAGGGACTACTGGAGGGGTCAGTTGGATGGTTTCTGGGAGAACTGGGGGGGTTATTGGTGATTACTGGGAGCCCTGGAGGGGTTACTGGGAGCATAATTGAGGGCAGTGGAGGGGTTACTTGGAGGGTTACTGGGAGTACTGGAGGGGTTAGTGGGGGCTACTTGGGTACTGGAGGGGTGAGTGGGAGCATTACTGGGAACACTGGAGGAGGTACTGGGAGCACTCGAGGGGTTAGTGGGAGGGTTTCTGGGAGCACTTTAGGGGTTATTGGGTGTTACTGGGAGCACTGGAGGGTGACTGGGAGCACTGGAGGGGTTAGTGGGAGCATAACTGGGGGCACTGGAAGGTTTACTCGGGGTTACTTGGAGTACTGGAGGGGTTAGTGGGAGTATCACTGGGAGCATAGGAGGGTTTTGTGGGTGTTACTGAGGGTACTGGAGGGGTGAGTGGGAGCATTACTGGGAGCACTGGAGCGGTTAGTGGAAGGGTTATTGGGAGCACTGGAGGGGTTAGTGGGGGTTACTGGGAGCACTGGAGGTTGACTGGGAGCACTGGAGGGGTTAGTGGGAGCATAACTGGAGGCACTGGAAGGTTTAGTTGGGGTTGCTTGGAGCACTGGAGGGAGCACTGGAGGGTTTAGTGGATGTTACTGAGGGTACTGGAGAGGTGAGTGGGAGCATTACTGGGAGCACTGGAGGGGTTAGTGGGAGGGTTATTGAGAGCGCTGGAGGGGTTAGTGGGGGTTACTGGGAGCACTGGAGGGTTACTGGGTGCCCTGGAGGTTTAAGTGGGAGAATTACTGGGAGCACTGGAGGGGTTAGTGGGTGTTACTGGGGGCACTGGAGGGGTGAGTGGGAGCATTACTGGGAACACTGGAGGAGTTACTGGGAGGGGTCAGTGGGAGGGTTACTGGGAGCACTGGAAGGTTCAGTGGGAGGGTTTCTGGGAGCACTGGGAGCATTAGGGTGATGCTGCTGGGGGTGTCCATCACAATTCACCAGCTCAGGGTGAGGACGGTGCCGAGGCCCCTCCAGCATCTGAGAGCGGCCTCAGTCACAGGCCCTGCTTTTCATGGGGGTTTGAACTGCCCTGATGATTCTGGAAGGACGACTCAGCCAGACACAGTCCAGGAGGTTCAGCAAGTGCATCCATGGGAACTTCCTGATGCAAAGGGTGGAGGAGCTGACCAGGAGAGGAGCTGCTGGACCTCATCCTCACTAACAAGGAGGGGCTGGTTGAGGTAGTAAAGGTGGAGGGCTGCCTTGGCTGAAGCGACCATGAGATGGTGGAGTTCAGGATCTCGTGTGGCAGGAGCAGGGTAGCAAGCAGAATTGCAACCCTGGATTTCAGCAGGGCAAACTTTGGCCTTTTCAGGCAATTGCTGGGGGAAATCCTATGGACAAGGCTGCTTGAAGGTAAATCCATAAATCCATGGGTCCGGATGGGATGCACCCACGGGTGCTGAGGGAGCTGGCTGAGGTCATTGCTGGGCCGCTCTCCATCATCTTTGCTAAGTTGTGGCAAATGGGAGAGGTGCCTGAGGATTGGAGGGAAGCAAATGTCACTGCAGTCTTCAAAAAGGGCAAGAAGGAGGACCCGGGGAACTCTAGACCAGCTAGCCTCACCTCCATCCCTGGGAAACTGATGGAACGACTTCTCCTTGGTGCCATCTCAGGGCATATCAGGGATAAGAGTGTCATTAGGGGTAGTCAACATGGCTTCACTAAGGGAAGTCGTGCTTGACCAACCTCATTGACTTTTATGAAGACATAACGAGGTGGATACATGATGACAAAACAGTGGATGTGGTCTACCTTGACTTCAGTAAAGCCTTTGACACAGTCTCCCACAGCATCCTCACAGCTGAACTGAGGGAGTGCGGGCTGGATGAGCGGGGAGTGAGGTGACTGCGAACTGGCTGAAGGGAAGAAGCCAGAGAGTCGTGGTCAGTGGGGCAGAGTCCAGTTGGGGCCTGTATCCAGTGCAGAGCCTCAGGGGGCAGTGCTGGGGCCAGTACTATTCACTAAATTCATCATGGACTTGGATGAGGGAATAGAGTGACTGTCAGCAAGTTTGCTGGTGACACCAAACTGGGAGGAGTGGGTGACACTGGAAACTGTGCTGCCATCAGAGACCTGGACAGGCTGGAGAGTTGGGCGGGGAAAATGTAATGAAATAGAATAAGGGCAAGTGTAGAGTATTACATCTGCGCAAGAAGAACCCCAGGTTCCAGTATAAGTTGGGGAAGGACCTGTTGGAGAGCAGTGTAGGGGAAAGGGACCTGGGGGTCCTGGGCACAGCAGGGTGACCATGAGCCAGCACTGGGCCCTTGTGGCCAGGAAGGCCAGTGGTACCTGGGGTGGGTTAGAAGCGGGTGGTCAGTAGCTCAGAGAGGTTCTCCTGCCCCTCTGCTCTGCCCTGAGGAGACCACACCTGGAATATTCTCATACCAATTTATTTTTTACTAGCAAGAATACAACGCTGGCAAGAAGTGTCTCTGTAGAGCAGACACAACTAACATTACTGATTACTTGAGGTTGTCTCAAAGGATGTGCCCCTGGAGCCCCAGGGACACCTGGAGGAGCCCGGAGGGGACAGAGAAAGGGACATCATGGGCTGCTCCTGTGCTGCTGAGCTGGGCTGGGCTCCTGGGACACAGGGAGCTCATGGCAGCGGCAGCGCTGCAGAGAGACAGCTCTGCCCAGGAGCAGCTCCTCTGCACACGCAGCAGGGCTGAGGGCTCTGCCTGCAGCACCGAGGGCACAGGAGCCAGGCACAGAGAGGGAAACGCAGTCTGGGCTGGGAGGATGCTGAGAGTTCACTGGAAATGAAATCCTCTCAGATATGAAGCCTGTGGCTGCAGGGCATTGAATCTGCAAATCTTGGTAGGATCTCAGAAAGCTGTCACATTGCAGAGCCTGCGAGAGATGTAAGTACAGCTCTCAGAGATTCTCTGATCAGAGGAGACGATGTGCTGCAGAGCAGGGATTGCCTTCTGCACTGTCAGAGTGACAAGATGCTTCTGCTGAGGGTGATTGCAGGGGAAGCACCCAGGGGTGCCCAGGGCTGTCCTGCAGAGCAGGGTCCCTGCACCCCAGGGCTGTGCCGGGCAGGGACTCTGCTGCCTGCCAGGGTCAGCGCTCAGCCTGCCCGGGAGATCCCAGCAACAAGGAGGGGAGAAGATGTGGGGGGAAGGAGCGACCCCCGGCAGGGCAGGGTCCTTCTGCTGCTGGGTTCTCCGTGGGTCAGGGCTGCTCACACCTACAACTCATTCCAGAATATTGACAAGAGGAGGTTTCAAGGAGAAGAAGACAAAGAGTACTACAAAGATAAGGAACCTCCCTGAGTCTGTATTTTCAGTCTCCTACTCTGGGGAATGGGTGGTGATTAAGGCCGTTCTTAATTTTAAACAAATACTTGAGACACATGAACGGCAGTAGGTCTCAAAGAGAATCCTGGCATGCCTTACCTCTCGTCTGCCTATGCAGAACCAGCATCACCTTTGCTGGACACCTTACACTTAATCTGTAATCTGCTTTCCAGCCTGCAAACAGGAAGATGCCCCCAGGCAGTGCCCTGTGAACAGGCAGGATCTGTAGGGCCAGGGGGAGGGCACAGAGGGTGGGATGGTCTGTGAGCACTGACAGGGAACAGACATGGACAGGGAAACACCTCCCAGGGGGAGAATCTCCAGGCAGCAGGGAAATGATCAGAAATGAGAGGAAACCAAACCTGGAAATGTTATGGGAGGGAGAACAGAGAAAAGTCCCTGTGACCCCCTGCAGGTCAGATCCCTCCTGTGAGCAGCCCCCTGGCCTCCTGTCCCACCCAGCAAAGCCTCTGCCCTCAGGGCCGGGGGCTCCAAGGCATGAAGCAGCTCCTGTGCAGCCAGAGCTGCAGTTCCTCTGCAGAGCACAGGGGCTGAGAGCAGCTGCCCGGCAGTGTTGGTGTCTGGGAGGTGGCTGCACAGCTGGGGAAGGGTGACGCTGTCTGAGTGCCCGGCTGCCTCTGCCCTGGCCTCTCTCACACCCACCCTCACCGCATTTTCCTTCTTGCTCCCCTGCTCTGGGTCACTGCTGTTGGGATCTTGTTCTTGCTGTCAGGCTCTCTGGGGATGGCAGTTTCAGCTGCAGAGTCACAGCCTGATCTTGTGGGTCCTTTCCTGCAGGTGTGTCCATGGGCACACGTGTCCCAGCTTTGCTCTGACCTGTGGGCTGTGGGCAATGCAGTCTGTGGGGCTGGGGAATGAGCCGTGTGTGTCCTGGGCTAAACATTGGGTGCTGAGACCTTGGGAAAGAGTGAGACTTGTCATGGCCAGACTTGCATCCCTCTGCTCTCAGCAGTGCCTGGTGGCTTTTCAGGGTAACATGGGAGTGTGATCAGCCCCCATCTCAGAAAGGTGCCAGCCCAGGGCAGCTGGAGCAAGACAGAGGGACAGAGCAGCTGCCCTCACTCTGCACTGACCCACAGGCACCCTCTGGTCTCGCAGGACTCGCTCTGTTCTCCCTGAGTGCAGCAGAAATGCTGCAGGTTTCTGACACCCAACAACACTCCCCAGGGTGGGAGGGGAGAAGGAGCTGTAGAAACCCCAAACCTCTCCAACTCAGTTTCTCAGGCCTGGGGGTACAGATGCTGACAGTCCCTTCTGCACCAGGAGCGGTTCCAGCTGACAAAGCTGAACCCCAGGACTGGCCCCTGCCCTCCCGATCACACAGGGTCAGGCTGACTCCTCAGGAGCCCCTGGGCAGAGACCCTGCTCTTCATTGCACACTCATCAAGCACCGACGAGGGCTCCAGCCAGGACGTTCTCCTGGAAAAAGAAAAGTGTCTCTTTGTGTGACAGGGTGTGAGGGTCTGTGGAAAATGGCTTTGGTTTTTCCCAGAGAAGTCTCAATCTAAACCTTTTCCTCCTTGCACAGGTCCTCATGCCCACAGGCAGCAAATGTCCAACAGCAGCTCCATCACCCAGTTCCTCCTCCTGCCGTTCACAGACACACGGGAGCTGCAGCTCTTGCACTTCTGGCTCTTCCTGGGCATCTACCTGGCTGCCCTCCTGGGCAACGGCCTCATCATCACCACCATAGCCTGGGACCAGCACCTGCACACCCCCATGTACTTCTTCCTGCTCAACCTCTCCCTCCTTGACATGGGCACCATCTCCACCATTCTCCCCAAGTCGATTGCCAATTCCCTCTGGGATTCCAGGGCCATCTCATACTTGGGATGTGCTGCTCAGCTCTTTTTGTTTCTCTTCTTGATCACAGCAGAGTATTCTCTTCTCACCATCATGTCCTACGACCGCTACGTTGCCATCTGCAAACCCCTGCACTACGGGACCCTCCTGGGCAGCAGAGCTTGTGTCCACATGGCAGCAGCTGCCTGGGCCACTGGGTTTCTCACTGCTCTGCTGCACACGGCCAATACATTTTCACTGCCCCTGTGCAAGGGCAATGTCCTGGGCCAGTTCTTCTGTGAAATCCCCCAGATCCTCAAGCTCTCTTGTTCAAACACCTACCCCGAGGAACATGCGCTTCTTGTGGTTAGTGTATTTTTTGACCTCTGGTGTTTTGTGTTCATTGTGGTGTCCTATGTGCAGATCTTCAGGGCCGTGCTGAGGATCCCCTCTGAGCGGGGACGGCACAAAGCCTTTTCCACCTGCCTCCCTCACCTGGCCGTGGTCTCCCTGTTCCTCAGCACTGCCCTGTTTGCCCACCTGAAGCCCCCCTCCGTCTCCTCATCATCCCTGGACCTGGTGGTGTCTGTTCTGTACTCGGTGGTGCCTCCAGCAGTGAACCCCCTCATCTACAGCATGAGGAACCAGGAGCTCAAGGATGCCCTGTGGAAACTCATATCTTATTGTTTTGTAAAGCAATAAACTGCCCATCTGCTTCTACATAGGCATTTTAATGTAGCTAATTACAGGTCCAGCCTGTCATCTGTTTTTTTTTTTATTAGTTGTTTCCTTATTATGATAATGTTGTCATCCCCTTTCTAATTCACTATTGGCTTTTCTTTTATAACTGTTGGCTGTGTAAATGAGAAGCCGTGCTCTCCTTGTCTCTAAACAAAATAAAAGGCTCTTTAGTGACTTGTTTTTCACTATATCCTTTCTGCAAGCTCCAGGGATGGTTCCTGTGTTCATGAGAGGAAGGTAAAAGAGTCCATCCTGGCAGCACTGCCAGGGAGCACCAGCGCTTGTTCTTCCAGAGCTGTTCTGGTTCCACTCCCACAATGTCCCTCTCATCCCTTGTGTTGGTGCAAGGCCTGAGTGCTCTGGCAGCTTGGTCACCGTCCTGCTGTGTGTCAGTCCTGTGAGCGCAGGCAGGGACAGGCAATGGGCACTGCTGTGACAGAGCTGGCCTCACAACAGCCTTTCCAGACAGAAAGGTGATCTTCTATGGGCAGACCTGGAAGGTCCAAGTCTTCAACTTCTTACAAAGTTTTTCTCAATAACGTGTCCAAGAAAGTAACCCTAAGATTAAACACCAGTGTACAGCTGAGTGTGTGTGCAGGGGTGGCACACAGCAGTGTCCTCTCACAGCCAGGCCTCCTGCCAGAGACCTGCAGGACCAGCAGAGCAGGGGCTGGGCTGTGCCCCTGTGCACTGGACACCCCACAGAAGGAGCCTCAGGTCAATCACTATGGACTGGCCCCTCACAACCACCATTTCCAGCACTGGCTTCTCACCCACAGAGGTTGTTCTTCCCTCCATGGATGGACACTCAATGAATAGTTCAGCAGTCTGTGTTGCTTTGTACAGATGAGATGTGAGCACGCACATCATGGATGTGAGGTGAGATGAACACGAGTGAGCACAAACACCATCAACTGTTCCTTGGGGTTCCATGAAGACCTGTGGCACACACAAGGTCCTGAGGTCACTTCCAGTTGGAAGTAACACCCCATGGGAAACTGCCTGAATGCAGCACTGGGTTGTGCTTCCTTAATTGAGCTCCCCGTGTCCATTCCTCATGACGTGGGACATCTCAGATTAGTGCAGAGCAGGGTGACACACCACAGGGCTGAGGTGTCTCCCACCCCTTTGGAGTGGCAACGGGAGGCCAGAGGGACAATGTGACTTCTGCCTCTGTGTGTAAAAGGGACAGACTCTGTCTCTGAGCATCCCTGGGTGCACAAGGAGTCCTGAGACCAACTCAGATATGGATGCCTGATGGAACCCTGGCATTTCTGTGTGTGACTCCAGGAACAAAACTCAGTGGCCCAGTGAGATTCATCTCAGCTGCTGGGACAGGTTCATTGGAAGTGCTCCTGCCTGCTCTGTCACCCTTGCCTGTGATTCTGGGTTGTGCTCTCAAAAGTAGACAAAGTGGTAAGAGGGTTTCCGAGGTCTTTGGAAAAGGCAGATATCAAACCCATCTGCATGAAAAGCCTGAAGGAGAAATAACAGCTGGTCAACCTGCCGCCATACCCAGAATTTTGCAGGGTCACAGACATGGTCTTCCTTGGTGTCCTAGTAGCCAGATCAGTGATCTCTGGGCTGGAGAATTGGAAGCTGGGTGGGAAGTTGGCTGGACAATCAAGCTGAATGTCATCAGCGGTACAAAGCCCTCCGTGCAGCCAGGTACTAGTAGCATCCCTCAGTGACCAGCACTGTTAAACGTCTTTATTCTCCCTCTGTATGATGTGGCGAGTGCACTTTCTGCTTCTCTCTGGATGATGCATAGTTGTGAGGAACCCTTGAACAACCTCACCTGGTTCACCCTGCCTGGAGCAGGACAGTGAGACAAGTGAGACAAGGGCTCTCTTCAAACCTGAAGTTATTCTGCGATTCAATGAATCTTTCCCTTGGAGAGGATTTTGAAAGCAGAATAGGCAGAGGAAGAATAAAAAGAATAAAAGACAGAAAAGGAGTTCTAAATGTTGTCAACAAAAACACAGCAGTTCCTCTGAAGAGTGTTTTTCAACTCAAATCTCTAGTAGGGAATATATTTGGTAAATTTGATAAAACAAGTATACTTTTATCTGATTGGGTCCTGGGCCATAAAAAGGGTGATGGATAGTTATGGTATTATGAGGTCAGTTGTGTCTCAGACACTCATAATCCAGTCAGAATCATGTGGCTGTGAAGGGGACAGTGAGGCCAGTTCTGTGTCTGGAGGTGACAGCCCAGCAGCAGGGACATGGCTGGGAAAGAACCTCAGCCTAAGTATGACAGATCCTACCCAGGAAGAGGCCTTGGAGACAGGTTGTCACATCCATCCCTCCTGAGAACATGACGGGACAGCAGCAGGGACATGGTCGTGTGTATCAGAGAAGCTGAAGGGCCAGCAGCACTCATGGGATTTAGGAGATCATGGTGAGGTTACTTCTCTCTGGTCAAGTGCAAGACCACATGAAGAATAACAGGTTGGGATCTCTGCTTGATGGGCAGTTTCTGAGGTGGTAACACTTCCACAAGTAGTGGGAAAAAGCAGCAGAGAAGAAAACCAAAGCCACCAAGTGCAGATTAGGAAGTAGAGACTGGATATCAGGAGTAAGAAATGTCACTGGAAGGGCAGTGCTGTGGGGCAAGAGCTAACACAGAGGGAGCTGGATCAGCCCATGGTTTGTGTTCCAAAGAGCAGCCAGTGAGGGTGCAGACACAGCAGTGAAGGTGCAGAAATGCTGGGGTGAGAGCAGGTGGGGAAGCGAGATGGGTGTCTGCAGCCTGCAGGGAAAGAGGGGCAGGGGTAGCACCGTGTAGAACAGCCTGTGGTGGAGATGGCAAAGGGCGCTGTGAAGGCTGGAAGGGACCCACAGAACCCAGGTCTGTGTCCCCTTGGCCAGGGCAGTTGTCTCTGCCACTGAGGCCCAGGAGAAGACATGTTGTCCTCATGGCACTGGGGCCTCGGTGCCTCCTTGCAGCCCCATGGGGAAGCTGGAAGTTGTTGTCCCAGTGTTGTCCTTCCCTGGGCCTTGCACACCCACATCCCACGGTCCCAGGAAGAGCCCTGAGCCATGTGTTTACATCTCATCTGTACAATGAAAACATGGACTTTTGACCTAGTGTTTCATAGAATCATAGAATGTCCTGAGTTGGAAGGACCCACAAGGATCATGAAATCCAACTCCTGTCCCTGCACAGGACACCCCACAGGTCACCCCGTGTGTCTGAGGACGTTGTCCAGTCTCTTCTTGAACACTGTCAGGTTGGGGCCGTGACACCTCCCTGGGGAGCCTGTTCAGTGTCCAGCACCTCTGGGGGAAGAACCTTTTCCTCATGTCCAACCTGACCCTCCCCTGGCACATCTTCCTGTCATTGAGTAGAGCAGGAATTTCAAGGATGTTTGAGGAGGTGCCTTTAAGATTTCACAAGTCTATGTTCTATAAAGACAGAGGTTCAACTTGTGAAGCACACAAGGCTAAACCTAAATTAGTGTGATTTGTGTTTTCTAAACTCTGGGTACAGTCACTTAAGTGTATTTACAAATCTCCTTCTTGCCGATCTTCCCTTATATTCCCACACCTACAATTAGTGTCATACTCAGTATAAAGCTGGAGCTGACATTTCTGGCTGGTTACTTCCGTTAGTTCAGATTTGCCAGGTACTTTGGTTAGTTTAGTTTGGAAGTTCCATTCTGCTGGGAGTTTTGAGTGAGTTTTTTGCTCTTCTGCCATTTTGCAGTTGGCCCTTGGGCCTTTTTGCTCTGTCTTGCTGGGATTGGTTGTTTGGGACCAAGGTGCTCCTTTCTCCAGGACTGGCTGTTCCTTGTGACTGGAGTTACATGACGGATTGCACTGAGTATATTTTCTTAATTTAATTTAGTTTGATTTTTTATATTTCATTTTAATTTTTAAATTTCATTTCATTTAATTATATACATAGTAGTAGTAGTATATTATACTATTTTTATTGTCTTATTAAAATGCTATTTCTGAACCCACGGGTTTCTCCATTCCCTTCGGTTATCTTCCATATCGCACTTAATAGGTTGGGGGAGTACGTGAGCAGCTATTGTGGTCTTAGTTGCTGGCTGGGGTAGAACATTGACAGGGAAGGATAGTAGTGGCTCAAGAACTCTTGAAAATCACTTTCCAAGATGATGGCACTTTTTTTTTTTTTTTTTTGTAGTGGGAAACAGCATGAGAAAGGAAAACTATCAGAAACTGCAGCTCTGGAGGCCCAGAGTGGAGCTCAGGATCAAGAAATGTCATTCTGAGCACAGTGCTGTGGTCATTCAGAGGGACTCTGGATCAGCCATGACTTTGTGTTTCCAGGAACAGCTGGTGAGGATGGAGAGACAGCAGCACAGGTGGGGACACACTGGGCTGAGAACAAGGTGGGGAAGTGCATGGGGTGTCTGCAGCCTGTGGGGAAACAGCCACAGGCCTGGGACAGTGCAGGATGGACTATGGTGGAGATGGCCAAGGGCACTGGCAAGGCTGGATGTCCCTGAAAGAGCCAAGGTCTTTGTCCCCTTGGCTATGGCTGATGTCCCTGCCAGCGAGGCCTAAGAGGAGACACATGGTTGTCATGGCCATGGCACCCCATTGCCTCCTTGCACCCCCAGGGAGTGTCACACCATTGTCCTGCACTGGGCATCGCACTCCCCACAGCCCCAGGAAGAGCCCTGAGCCACACGTGAGGGACAGGATCTCCCTTCCCAGGGGCAGGGGCTCAAGGCTTGGCCATTGTCCTTCATCAGACAAACCAAGGGCTTTCTCAGCATCAGAGCTGCTGCACTTTGCCTTTGCCTGATGCAATCACTGCCTCCAATTATCTGCTCTAACGAGTCCCTGGGGAGGCTTTGTCAGTAACAGCCCTCAGTGGGGCCCATTAATGCTTCAAGGTACTTTGGAGTTTGTTCTGACTTGGACTTCTTGAGCAGATTCTTCAGTCTGTCCTTGGTATCTGAGGTTCATGGTCTCAGCACCAAATACGCCATGGGGCTCATTAAAACACAGAAAGCCCTAACAAGCAGATGTTTCTTTCCATAATTTTCTTCAAATCTTCAAGACTTGTAGAACTAACTGGAGAGGTTTCAATGGGACACTTACTGATGAAGATTTCAAAGAAGATTTCATAAAGGAGGGTTTTTTCTTTCAAGGGTGTTTTCTGTCATTTTCCAGTGTATAGAAGAAGTGACAGCAGCATTCTACACTGGACATTGATCCCGAGGGTCTCCTGGAGACATCTGGACAGGCAGGAGAACAGTCCCTTGAGGCTGGACACTGTATGGACAACCTGGCTCCTCACCCCCACCCCCAGTCTGCCGGTTCCCTCATTGGCCACCAGAGATTGCATCACTTTTCCTACATCAGACTTCTCCACTGAGCTCTGCAGGAGATGCTGCAGCTCCTGTGCACCAGCTCCACCTGCTCTCCTGTGCAAACACTGCACAGTTCAATAAACAGCAAAACACTTTCCTCAGCTGTGTGTGTAAGCTGGATCTGATGAGGTCCAGCATCCACAAGGGACACCCACACAAGAACTGGTTTAGACAGAGAGATAGGAGAGGATAGAAATAAACACAATGAACGTGTTGACTGCCATGTTAATTAGAGCTCTGAAGAATGGGGCAAGTTTGTAACTCCCTGAAGCTCAAAGCAGAAACCAGACAGTTGAGAGGCCACTGAATGACCAAAGAGCAAGTGGAGGAGAAACCTGAGAGCACTGGGAAGGGCAAACATCCAGACAGTGCTGGAAAGTTGTCCTTGGACAGGGACATTTAATCAGGAGAGGTGGGAACTCCTGAATGACGAGGGAGATGAAATCATAGAGTGCTGGTAATAGAAGTACAGGGGAAGACCAATATTTCTTCTCCCACCCTTAGTACATCAGTCATCAGCTGTCTCACCATAAACAGCCAGTGCCATTTTAGGAGCCCAGTGTACTTGAGGTGCTGGCCTGGAATTGGCATCTATCACACAGGACCTGGGGAGACCAGAGCACCTTGCAGTGCAGGTGGAGACTGGGCAGGGATTCCCAGGGCATCTACACTGGCACCAGGTGTTTGTGTCCCTGGACCTGAAGACATTTGTGTCCTGAATCCATGCCCAGTTCTGGAGAACTCTTTCCTTTCCAAAGAAAAGAAACTCCCCTACAAAGACTTTAAAATAAATAAATGAATAAATAAATAAATAAATAATAAATAAATAAATAATAAATAAATAAATGTGTAAATAAATAAGCAAATAAGTAAATAAATAAACAAGTAAATAATAAACAATAAACAAGTAATAAGTAATAAATAAGTAAGTAATAAGTAAATAAGTAAATAAATAAGTAAATAAAAGGAAGGAGAAAGGAAGGAAAGAAGGAAGGAAGGAAGGTAAGAAGAAGGCAGGACAGAAGGGAAACCGAACTACCAATAGCCCGCACCTCCCTCCCGACATACGAGCATCAAGAGCGAAAGAAGAAGAAGAAAAAAGAAAGAAAGAAAAAGAATCTGCAGTCCAACCCGTCACCAACTGGGTCACACCAAGGTGTTCAAGCCTTGATTCAATCAGAGCTTTAGCAGGACTAGAGAAGTGATCATCCCTTTGTACTGGGCACTGGTGAGGCTGCACCTTGAATCCTGGGGTCAGTTTTAGGCCCCTCATGGCAAGGAAGACATTGAGGTGCTGGAGAGAGTTCAGAGGAGGGTGACAAGGCTGGTGAAGGGTCTGGAGCACCAGTCTGACGAGGAGCGGTTGAGGGAGCTGGGGCTGTTCAGCCTTGAGAACAGGAGGCTGAGGGGAGACCTTGTCGCTGTCTACAACTACCTGAAAGGAGGTTTTATCATGGAGGGTGTTGGTCTCTTCTCCCAAGTAGCAAGTGATAGGACAAGAGGAAATGGCCTCAAGTTGCACACGGGGAGGTTTAGATTGGATATGAGGAAAAAATTCTTCAGGGAAAGGGTTTTGAAGCAACAGAACAGACTGCTCAGTGAGGTTGTGGAGTCACCATCACTGAAGGTGTTTAAAACACAGATAGATGGGGCTCTTAGGGACATGGTTTAGTGCCAGATTTAGGTTATGGTTGGACTCGATGATCTTAAGGGTATCTTCCAGCAACAATTATTCTATGATTCCATGATAAGTCATTTTTGATATTTTCTTTCTCAGAGGACCATGCAGCCTCCCTGAGAGCCAGGACTTTTCTGAGGTGTTTGGGAGATGTCTCACCGTCACACCAGCGAGTTCCGCCAGCCCCTGTCTGTCCCTTCCCAGACCAAACCTTTTCTCCATATCCCAACCTTCCAGGCGAGTTTCTGGGACACAGCAAATGCTGTGCTGGTCTTCTGCACTTGTTCAGAGAGAGCAGCTTCCCAACATGTTGATGGTCTCTCTGTGCACCTCAAAGCTTTCCTGACCATTTTTCTCATAGCTCCACTTGCGCCCAACCTTTCTGGTCCTTGAACTGTACAGGAGGAGATTGAGCAGGGATGTGGGGAAGGTGTAGAAAAACGGCTTTGTCAGACTGTCTTGGGAGGTCTGTTCTAAGCATCCCACAGCCCAGGATGAGGCTGCTGTAGAAACCACTGGCACAGGTGAGGTGAGAGGTCCAGGAGGAGAAGGCCTTGTGCCTGTCTACACTGGGGTAGAGCAGTGATGCAATCATGGGATGGCCATGTGAACAGGAAGGGGACAAATGGCTCCAGGGGACAAAATGCCTTCCAGCCAGTTCTTTACCCATCACAGATACACTATCCAGGCCATGAGCTGCAGCTTCTCCAGGAGATGCTGTGGGACACGGTGTCACAGGCTTTACTGCAGTCTAAGGACACAACACCCACAGCCCGTGTGGCGGATTCACTCCCCACGACAGACTTTCCCTCATCTGCTCAGCCGGTCACCTTGTCACAGAAGGAGATCAGGCTGCTCAAGCAGGACCTGCCTTTCATCCAGCCATGCTGACTGGGCCCGATTGCTCGTCTCATATGTGTGACCTCACAGTCCTTTCCCAGCCATGTTCCTGCTGTTGGCCAATCCCCTGCAGAGGCAGAAGTGACCTCACAGTGCCCTCTACAGCCATTGGTTCCTACTGGACTATGAGTTCCTGAGACACAAGTGACCACATGACATTGCACCCACCATGATCCTCCTTGTGGTCCAGTGTGTGAGCAGATCAAACTAAGCTGCTTTCATCAAATGTATCTAATAGATTTCCTATCAAGGGTTTGAGTGGAGAAACGTTCCTCAGAGGAGCTGCTGTATTTACTCTGGGGCATTTTATATCTCCAAGGAAAACATTCATGGGATCCTACAATAACGCCATTTAGAAGAGACCCCTGAACACCATCTCTGTCCCACTGACCTTTACGGCACCCCAAGGAATAGCTGATGGCATTTGTGCTCACTTGAGTTCATCTCACCACATGCACACAGTGGACATGCACATGTATGTTTATGTCTCATCTGTACAATGAAAACATGGACTTTTGACCAAGTATTTCATAGAATCATAGAATGTCCTGAGTTGGAAGGACCCACAAGGATCATGGAGTCCAACTCCTGTCCCTGCACAGGACACGCCACAGGTCACACTGTGTGTCTGAGGACATTTTCCAGTCTCTTTTTGATCACTGTCAGTCTTGGGACCGTGACACCTCCCTGGGGAGCCTGTTCCAGTGTCCAGCACCTCTGGGTGAAGAACCTTTTCCTCATGTCCAACCTGAACCTCCCCTGGCACATCTTCCTGCTGTTCCCTTGGGTTCTGTCTCTGGTCACCAGAGAGAAGAGATCAGTACCTACCCTTCCTTCTACACTTGTGAGGAAGCTGTAGCCACCATGAGGTCTCCTTTGAGTCTTTTCTTCAGCTCTGATGCTCAGAAACCCCTTGGTTTGCTTTCTGAAGCAGAAAGGAGAAGCCATGACCTCCAGGCAATGGGAAGGGGGATCCTGTCCCTCACACATGGCTCAGGGCTCTTCCTGGGACCGTGGGATGTGGGTGTGCAAGGCCCAGGGAAGGACAACACTGGGACAACAACTTCCAGCTTCCCCATGGGGCTGCAAGGAGGCAACGAGGCCCCAGTGCCATGAGGACAACATGTCTTCTCCTGGGCCTCAGTGGCAGAGACAACTGCCCTGGCCAAGGGGACACAGACCTGGGTTCTGTGGGTCCCTTCCAGCCTTTGCAGCACCCTTTGCCATCTCCATCCCAACCTGTTCTACACAGTCCTACCCCTGCCCCTCTTTCCCTGCAGGCTGCAGACACCCATCTCGCTTCCCCACCTGCTCTCACCCCAGTATTTCTGCACCTTCACTGCTGTGTCTGCACCCTCACTGGCTGCTCTTTGGAACACAAACCACAGGCTGATCCAGCTCCCTCTGGGTGAGCTCTTGCACCACAGCACTGCCCTTCCAGTGACATTTTTACTCCTGATATCCTGTCTCCACATTCCATGTTGCACTTTGTGACTCTTTTTTTCTCCTTGTTTTTCATGCCAACAATGAAAACTCGACCATGTCATAAACTGCCCTTCGAGCTGGGAACACAACCCATTAGTCTCTTTGTGGTCTTCCACTTCAACAAAGACAAATAACCTCACCATGATCTCCTAAATCCCATGAGTGCTGCTGGCCTTTCAGCTTCTCTGACAGACACGACCATGTCCCTGCTGCTCTCCAGTCATGTTCTCAGGTGGGATGGACATGACATCCCGTCTCCAAGGCCTTTTCCTGGGTAGGGCCTGTGGGCACTTGGGCAGAGGTTCTTTCCCAGCCATGTCCCTTCTGCTGGGCTGTCACCTCCAGAGACAGAACTGACCTCACTGTCCCCTTCACAGCCACATGATTCTGACTGGATTATGAGTGTCTGAGACACAACTGACCTCCTAATACCACACTCGTCCATCCCCCTCCTCAGCATCCCAGACCTCACCAAGACTGAAGTGTGTTCTACATCATCAGGTTTGCAGGGAGCCCTTGTCTCACTCATTTGTCTCACTCTCCTGCTCAGGGCAGGGTGAACCAGGTGAGGTTGCTCAAGGCCTCCACCCAGGTTTGCATCATCCTAAAGGCACTTAAAGTGCTCTCTCTTAAGTCTTAGAAAGGGAGAATAAAGATGTTCAACAGTGTTGGCCCAAGTGCTGGTCACTGAGAGATGACACCAGTAACTGGCTGCATGGAGGACTTTGTACCACTGATGATATTTGGGCTTGATGGTTCAGCCAACTTCCCACCCAGAATCCACTTCTTGAGCCCCATCAGCACCACTCTGGCCAGAAGGAGACCATGTCTGAGCCTTGCAAACACTCTGTACACAATGTAGCTTTCTTTCCCCTGTCCATTTGGGTTCAGCAATTCCTTCCTTGTTCTTCACATTCCTGGAAATGGCTGCAGGAGGACATGTCCCATCCCCTTCCTAGGACAGGAGGTAGGGTGGCCAGCCTGTTATTCTCGCAGTTCCTATTCCTGCTCTTCCTGAAGATGAGCTTGAGGTCTGAGTTTTCTAAGGACCTCCGAACCATTCTGGTTTCTATGGCACTTTTGAGAGCACAATCCAGAATCATGGGCAAGGGGGACATAGCAGACTGCAGCACTTGCAATGAGCCTGTCCAAGGCACCTGAGATCAATCTCACTGGGCCTGTTGGGTTTGTTCCTGCAGTCACACACACAAATGTGAGGGTTTCATCAAGCATCCACATCTGAGCTGGCCTCATGGACTCCTTATGCACCCAGGAATGTTCAGAGACAGAGTCCGTCCATTTTACACACAGAGGCAGGAGTCACAGTGTCCCTCTGGCCTCCTGTTGCCACTCCCAAATGACAGGAGACACCTCAGCCCTGTGGTGTGTCACCTGATCTGCACTCACCTGAGATCACAGAATCACAGAATATTACGGATTGGAAGGGACCTCAAAAGCTCATCCAGTGCAATCCCCCTGCCGGAGCAGAAACACCCAGATGAGGTTACACAGGAAGGTGTCCAGGCAGCTTTGAATGTCTCCAGAGAAGGAGACTCCACAACCCCCCTGGGCAGCCTGTTCCAGTGTCTGTTACCCTCTCTGAGAAGAAGTTTCTTCTCAAATTTAAGTGGAACCTCTTACATTCCAGTTTGAACCCATTACCCCTTGTCCTACCATTGGCTGTCACCAAGAGCCTGGCTCCATCCTCGTGACACTCACCCTTTAGATACATGTAAACACGAATGAGTCACCCCTCAGTCTCCTCTTGTCCAGCTCCAGAGCCCCAGCTCCCTCAGCCTTTCCTCACACGGGAGATGCTCCACTCCCTCCAGCATCTTGGTGGCTGCGCTGGACTCTCTCCAGCAGTTCCCTGTCCTGCTGGAACTGAGGGGCCACAACTGGACACAAGATTCCAGGTGTGGTTTCCCCAGGGCAGAGCAGAGGGGCAGGAGAACCTCTCTGAGCTACTGACCACCCCCTTCTAACCCACCCCAGGTACCATTGGCTTCCTGGCCACAAGGGCCCAGTGCTGGCTCATGGTCACCCTGCTGTCCCCAGGACCCCACGTCCCTTTCCCCTATGCTGCTCTTTAATAGGTCATTCCCAACTTATACTAGAACCTGGGGTTGTTCCTGCCCAGATTCTAGACTCTACATTTGCTCTTGTTATATTTCATTAATTATTTCCCCACCCAGCTCTCCAGCCTGTCCAGGTCTCTGATGGCAGCACAGCTTCCAGTGTCACCCACTCCTCCCAGCTTGGTGTCACCAGCGAACTCGCTGACAGTCACTGTATTTCCTCATCCAAATCATTGATGAATATATTGAATAATACCGGCCCAAGTACTGCCCCCTGAGGCTCTGCACTGGATACAGGCCTCAACTGGACTCTGCCCCATTGACCACGACTCTCTGGCTTCTTCCCTTCAGCCAGTTCACAGTCCACCTCACTGCCTGGTCATCCAGCCCGCACTCCCTCAGTTCAGCTGTGAGGATGCTGTGGAGACTGTGTCAAATGCTTTACTGAAGTCAAGGTAGACCACATCCACTGCTCTGCCATCATCCATCCACCTTGTAATGTCCTCGTAAAAGGCTATGAGGTTGGTCAAGCACGACTTCCCCTTGGTGAAGCCATGTTGACTGCCCCTAATGACCCTCTTATCCTTGATATGGCTTGAGATGGCACCAAGGATGAGTTGTTTCATCACCTCTCCATGGATGGAGGTGAGGCTGACCAGTCTATAGTTACCGAGGTCCTCCTCTTGCCCTTTTTGAAGACTGGAGTGATATTTCCTCCCGTCCACAGGCACCTGTCCCGTTTCCCAAGACTTAGAAAAGATGATGGAGAGTGGCCTAGCAATGACTTCAGCCAGCTCCCTCAGCACTCGTGGGTGCATCCCATCCAGACCCATGGATTTATGGGTGTCCAGATTGCCTAACTGCTCCCTAACCCAGTCCTCGTCAACCCAGGCAATTCCTCCATTGTCCTGCCTTCCTCTGGGGCCTCAGTGGTGCGGGGCTCCTCAGGACAGCCTCCGTCAGTGGAGACAGAGACAAAGAAGGCGTTCAGTAACTCTGCCTTCTCTGTATCTTCTGTCACCAGGGCACCCACCTTGTTCATCAGTGGGCCTACATTGCCTCTGCTGTTAGTTTTATCTGCCAGGTATTTGAAAAAGCTCTTTCTGTTGTTCTTGACCCCTCTCGCCAGGTTTTATTCTAAGGAGGCCTTAGCTTTCCTAGTTGCTTCCCCACATCTTCTAACAACAGCCTTCTATTCTCCCCAAGTGGCCAGCCCCTCCTTCCATGATCCATGATCCTCTTCCACTTGAGCATACCCAGCAGTTCCCTGTTTAACCACGCAGGTCTCCTGGCTCCCTTTTTTGACTTCCTGCGTGTCGGGATGCTCTGATCTTGTGCCCGGTAGAAACAGTCCCTGAACACCAACCAACCTTTACCACTTCAACCAGCCCCTCCTTGTTAGTGAGGATGAGGTCCAGCAGCTCCTCTCCTAGTCGGCTTCTCCACCGTTTCCATCAGAAAGTTCTCGTCAATGCACCGGAGGAACCTCCTGGACTGTGTCTGGCTGAGTCGTCCTTCCAGAAACATCAGGGGAGTTCAAACCCCCACAACAACCAGGGCCTGTGACTGAGGCCGCTCTCAGCTGCTGGAGAGGCCTCGGCAACGTCCTCACCCTGAGCTGGTGCATTGTGATGGACACCCACAGCAGTATCACCCCTAATGCTCCCCATGCTCCAAGTAACCATCCCACTAACCCCTCCAGTGCTCCCAGTAACCCCCAACTAACCTTTCTAGTGATCCCAGCAGCCCCCATTGTTCCCAGTAATCCTCCAAGAACTCCCAGTAAACCCCCAGTACCCCCAGTAACCCCACCCGTGCTGCCAGAAAGCCCCCACAGTGCTTCCAGTAAACACATAGTGTTCCCATTAACCCCCCACTAATCATCCTACTGTTTCCAGTAATCCTCCCATTAAACCTCCCCGTACTCCCAGCAACCCCCCGAGTGCTCGCAGTGAGCCCCAGCAACCCCCCAGTGCTCCCAGTAAACACATAGTGTTCCCATTAACCCCCCACTAATCATTCTACCGTTTCCAGTAATCCTCCCATTAAACCTCCCCGTACTCCCAGCAACCCCCCGAGTGCTCGCAGTGAGCCCCAGCAACCCCCCAGTGCTCCCAGTAATCCCCCGCTAGCCCTCCAGTGATCCCAGTAAGCACCTAGTGCTTTCATGTGAGCCACCAGCAACCCCCAATGTTCCGAGTAACCCTCCCACTGTTCCCAGCAAACCCCCCAGTAACCCTCCCAGTGCTCCCAGTAATCATCCACTAATCCTCCTAGTGCTCCCAATAACCCTCCCAGTAACCCACCCACTGTTCCCACCACCCCCCCACTGCTCCCACTAACTTTGCCAGTAATCCTCCAATAACTCCCAATGAACCCAAATGCTCCCAGTATCCCGCCCAGTGCTCCCATCAAGCCCCCACAGTGCTCCCAGTAACAACCTAGTGCTCCCAGTAAGGCCCCACCAACTGCCTATGTTCCCAGTAATCCTCCCCGTGCTCCCAGAAACCCCCATTGTTACCAGTAATCCTCCAAGAACTCCCAGTAAACCCCCAGTGCTCCCAGTAACCCTCCCAGTGTTCCCAGTAACCCCTCACTAATCCTCCTAAAGCTCCAAGTAACCCTCCCAGTAATCCTCCCAGTGCTCCCAGAAACCTCCACAGTGCTCCCAGTAACCCCCTGAAACCCCCAGTACTTCCAGTAACCATCCCAGTGCTCCCAACAACCTCCCACTAATCCTCCTAGTGTTCCCAGTAACCCTCACAGTGCTCCCAGCAAGCACCCCAGTGCTTCCAGTAACTCCCAGCAACCCACCCATTGCTCCCAGTAATCCCCCACTTACACTCCCAGTGCTCCCAGTAACCGCCCAGCAACCCCCAGAATTTCAAGTATCCCTGCCAGTTCTCCCAGCAACCGCCCACAACCCCTCCAGTACTCCCAGCAACCCCCAGTGTTCCCAGTAACTGTCCAATAACTCCCAGTAAACCCCCAGTGCTCCCAGTAACGACCTCAGAGACCGCCCCAGTGGTTCCAGTAACCCACCCAGTGTTATCAGCAATCCCCCAGTAATCCTTGTAATGTTTCCAATAAGCCTCCCAGTAACTATGCCAGTAACCACCTAGTGCTATCAGTACCCCCCAGCAACAACCAGTATTCCCAGCAGCCCTCCCAGTCCTCCCAGTAATGTCCACTAATCCTCCTAGTGCTCCCAGTAAGCCCCCAGCAACTCTCAGTGTTCCAAATAACCCCTCCCAGTGTTTCCAGTAACCCTCCACTAACCCCTCCAGTTATCCCAGCAACCCGCATTGTTCCCAATAATCCTGCAAGAACTCCCAGTAATCCTCCCATTGCTCCCAGTAAGGCCCCACTAATCCTCTTAGTGTTCACAGTAATCCCCCCAGCCGCCCCCCCAGTGCTCCCAGCAACCCCTTCTGTGTTCCCAGCAAGGCCCCACAGGGCTCCTAGTAACCCTCGCACTGTTTCATGTAACCCCCCTACTAATACTCCTAGTGTTCCCTGTACCCCTCCCAGTAACCTTCCCAGTGCTCCTACTAACCCTCCCAGTCATCCCAGTAACAGTGCACTAATCCTCCTAGTGTTCCCAGTAACCCTCCCAGTGCTCCCAGTAACCACATAATACTCCCAGGAACACTCAGGCAACCCCATATGCTCCAAGTAACCCTCCCAGTATTTCCAGTACTCCCCCACTAATCTTCCTAGTGTACCCAGTAATCCTCCCAGTAACCCTTCCAGTGCTCCCAGTATCAACTGAGTACTTCTGGTACCCCCCAGAAAGGCCCTAGTGCTTCCAATTACCCTCCCAGTGTTCGCAGCAACCCCCACTAAGCCTCCTAGTGTTCCCAGTAACCCTCCCAGTGCTCCTAGTACCCCTCCCAGTGTTCCCAGTTATCCCGCACTAATCTTCCTAGTGTTCCCAATAACCTTCCCAGTGCTCCCAGTAAACCTCCCAGTGTTCCCAATACTCCCCCACAAATCCTCTTAGTGCTCCCAGTAACCCTCCCAGCAACCCCCCAGTGATTCCAGCAACCCCTCCAACAATCCCAGTAACCTTCTCCCCCACCCCAATTCATAGAATGTCAGGAATTGGAAGGACCTGGAAAGCTCATCCAGTGCAATCCCCCCATGGAGCAGGAACACCCAGCTGAGGTTCCACAGGAAGGTGTCCAGGCGGGTTGGAATGTCTGCAGAGAAGGAGACTCCACAACCCCCTGGGCAGCCTGGGCCAGGCTCTGCCACCCTCACCCCCAACAAGTTGCTTCTCATCTTCCAGCGGAACCTCCTGTGTTCCAGTTTGCACCCATTGCCCCTTGTCCTGTCCCTGGTTGTCACCAGAAGAGCCTGGCTCCATCCTCCTGACACTCCCCCTTTCCATATTGATCCCCATGAATGAGTCCCCCCTCAGTGTCCTCTTGTCCAGCTCCAGAGCCCCAGCTCCCTCAGCCTTTCCTCACACGGGAGATGCTCCACTCCCTCCAGCATCTTGGTGGCTGCGCTGGACTCTCTCCAGCAGTTCCCTGTCCTGCTGGAACCGAGGGGCCACAACTGGACACAATATTCCAGATGTGGTCTCACCAGGAAAGAGAGGAGAACAAGGGAGTGACCCCCAAGCTGACTCAAAATAGTGGTGCCAGAATCACCTCAGGGCTCAAAATGGCACCAGAATCACCTTCTCAGATGGGACATGCTCCACTCCCTTCATCATCTTCGTGCCATGCAGCTCTCCCTGGCTTTCTGAGGGGGCATCCCCTTCACCGCATCCCCATCCTGGGGCCCTGGGCAGCATCCTCTGGGCACTGTGGGGCAGGGGCAGGATGGGGTTGTACAGAAGTGGGTCAGCTCTCCACTCGGGTGGGGAGAGCTGCTTTTCCGGCAATCAAGCACTGTTGCATCCAGTCTTTCTTGTCACTGAATCGTAGAATTACAACATAGTTTGAGTTGGAAGTGACATTCACAGCCCATCTGGTCCAACTCCCCTCGGCAATCAGGGACATCTTCAGCAGCTCAGGTTGCTCAGAGCCCCGTCCATTCTGGCCTGGGATGTCTCCAGAGATGGTTCATCCACCACCTCTCTGGGAAACCTGTCCCAGTGTTTTACCACCCTCAGGGTAAAAAATCTCTTCCTTATTTCATTCCTTGACTCTCCCCTCTTCTAGTTTAAACCATCACCCTTTGTCCTATCACAACAGGCCCTGCTCAAAAGTCTGTCCACATCTTTCTTATCAGCCCCTTTTCAGTCCAGAAAGGCTGCAATAAGATCTCCCAGGAGCCTCTCTTCTCCAGCTGAACACCCCAACTCTTAAACCGGCAAACTCGTGACATTTTGATTTTTCAATACACTACTGTTGCAAAAACATGAGCACATCTTTTTATATAGCGTTTTATATAGCACCTGTAGTCCCCTGTAGAGCCCAAAGGTACAAAGGTACAAAGTCCCCCATAGACCAGTTACCAGTGGAATCCCTCAGGGACCAGCACTTGGGCCAACACTGTTGAACGTCTCTATTCTCCCCCTGTATGATGTGACACAGTGAACCTTCAGCTCCTTTGCGGATGGTGCAAAGCTGGGCAGAGGCCTTGGACAACCTCACCTGGGTCACCCTGCCCTGAGCAGGACAGTGAGACAAGATGATGTTCACACCTGAGTTGCTCTGTGATTCAAGGGATCTTTCCCTTGGAAAGGTATTGGAAGATGGAATAGGTGGAGGAACAAGAAAATAAAAAAATACAGGCAGAGGAGGAGACTTAAAAGGTGTCAAATAAACAGAGCAGTTCCTGAGAAGAATGTTTCTCTACTCAAAGTGTTAGCAGGAAATCTATAACCAGCTCCCCAAACTCCCTGTTCTGCTCATTGGCCCCTGGGATTTACAGCACATTTCTTTACATCAGATTCTGCACTGAAGTTTGCACCTGATTGTTACAGCTTCTTCGCAGGAATTGCTTCATGTTTCCTTAGAGAACTGGATGTAAACAGGCACCGGGGAATTTTAATTAGAGGAAACAAAAAAAGGAGAAAAATAAACACAATAGAACTTCATGATGTTTCTCATTTCTGTGGTTAAATTAAGTAGTTTCCAGCGAGGTCCATTGCCATAATTGAAGAGTTGTCTATAGGGAGTACGAGAGCAACTGCTGAAAGACTTTACCTGCCTGAAGCTCAAAGCAGAGTGAGAGCTGAGAGGCTCTGAATGAGCCAAGAGTGAGAGGTGAAGAACCTCTGGGGAGCGATGCAAAGTGCAAATGTCCAGACAGGCTTCTGAAGAGACGACTTGAGACACAGTACATACACATTGTGAAAATTCATATTTTGGCAGGATAGAAATTCCACAGACATTTTATTGGAAATACTGAATTATTTAATCTGATTAAAAAACTGTGGGTTTTTTTGTTCTTGTTGTTGTTCTTGTTGCTTTGGTTTGGTTTCATTTGGTTTGGTTTTCAGTTTTGAGGGGAGTTCTCAGTTTTTCGAGCTGAGCTCCATGGTCTCACTACAAGCACACGACTCGAGAGGCCCCCGTGTACCTGAGGTGTTTGCCTGGGACTGGCAGGTATCAGACCAGACTGATAGAGACATGGTGCTTTCATCATTTCCATCTAGTATTCAAGATTGTGTGCTTAATTAGAGAAGTTTCAGGACTGTAGGTAAAGAGGCAGGTATGTAAAGAGCACTTTGAAGAAGAGATAGAAGAATTTTCCAGTTGGTATCAGAGAATCATAGAATTATTTCAGTTGGAAGAGAGCCTCAGTATCATTGAGTCCAACCATAACCTAAATCTAGCACTAAACCATGCCCCTAAGAACCTCACCTAAACACCATTTAAACCCCTCCAGGTATGGCTACTCCACCACTGCCCTGGGCAGCCTGTTTCACCACCTGACAGCCCTTTCCAGGAAGAATTTTTTCCTAATATCCAATCTGAACCTTCCCTGGCACAATTCGAGGCCATTTCCTCTCATCCTGTCACTTGCTACTTGGGAGAAGAGACCAACACCCTCCATGCTCCAAGCTCCTTTCAGGCAGTTCGGACAGCGAGGAGGTCTCCCCTCAGCCTCCTGTTCTCCAGGCTCAACAGCCCCAGTTCCCTCAACCACTCCTCATCACACTTGTGCTCCAGCCCCTCAGCAGCTTCGTCACCTCCTCTGCTCTCTCTCTAGTGCCTCAATGTTCTTCTTATGATGAGTGGCCCAAAACTGAACAGAGGATTCAAGCTGTGGCCTCACCAGCACTGAGAACAGTGGCACAATCACTTCTCTAGTCCTGCTGGCCACACCATTTCTAATACAAGCTAGGATGCTGGTGGCCTTTTTGGCCACCTGGGCACACACAGGCTCATGTTCAGCTGCTGTCGATCAACACCCCCTGATCTTTCTCCACCAGGCAATTTTACAGCCGCTCTTCCCTGAGCCTGTAGCGCTGCCTGGGGCTGTTGTGACCCAAGTGCAGGACTCGGCACTTGGCCGTGTTAACCTCAGAGAACTGGCCTCAGCCCAACGATCCAGCTGGTCCAGATCCCTCTGTATGGCCTTCCCACCCACCAGCAGATCAACACTCCCACCCAACCTGGTGACATCTGCAAACGTACTGAGGGTGCACTCGATTCCCTCGTCCAGATCATTGATAAAGATTAAATAGAACTGAGACAAATACTGAGACGTGGGGACACGACTTGTGGCTGGATGCCAGCTGGATTTGGCTCTTTTCACCACAATTCTTTGTGTCCGGCCCTTCATCCAGTTCTTTACCCATTGCAGATACTCCATCCAGGCCACGAGCTGCAGCTTCTCCAGGAGATGCTGTGGGATACGGTGTCAAAGGCTTTACTGCAGTCTAAGGACACAACACCCACAGCCCGTGTGGTGGATTCACTCCCCACGACAGACTTTCCCTCATCTGCTCAGCCGGTCACCTTGTCACAGAAGGAGATCAGGCTGCTCAAGCAGGACCTGCCTTTCATCCAGCCATGCTGATTGGGCCCGATTGCTCGTCTCGTGTGTGTGACCTCACAGTCCTTTCCCAGCCATGTTCCTGCTGTTGGCCAATCCCCTGCAGAGGCAGAAGTGACCTCACAGTCCCCTCCACAGCCATTGGTTCCTACTGGACTATGAGTTCCTGAGACACAGTGACCACATGACATCGTACCCACCATCACCCTCCTTGTGGTCCAGTGTGTGAGCAGACCAAACTAAGGTGGTTGCATCAAATGTATCCAATAGATTTCCTATCAAGGGTTTGAGTGGAGAAACGTTCCTCAGAGGAGCTGCTGTATTTACTCTGGAGCATTTTATATCTCTGCTTCTGCCTCTGATTTTTTTTCTTCTTCCTGTTTATTGTCTTGAAAGAGCTCTCCAAGGCAAAGATTCATGGAATCCTACAATAACGCAGGTTGGAAGAGACCCTTGAACACCATCTCTGTCCCACTGACCTTTATGGCACCCCAAGGAACAGCTGACAGCATTTGTTCTCCCTTGGATTCATCTCTCCATATACACACAAGTGGACAGGCACATGATGTGTATGTTTACAAGTCATCTGCTACAATGAAAACATGGACTTTTGACCTAGTATTTCATAGAATCATAGAATGTCACTGAGTTGGAAGGACCCACAAGGATCATCGAGTCCAACTCCTGTCCCTGCACAGGACACCCCACAGGTCACACCGTGTGTCTGAGGACGTTGTCCAGTCTCTTCTTGAACACTGTCAGTCTTGGGGCTGTGACACCTCCCTGGGGAGCCTGTTCAGTGTTCAGCACCTCTGGGGGAAGAACATTTTCATTAATGTCCCACCAAAACCTCCCCTGGCACATCTTCTGCCATTCCCTTGGGTTCTGTCATTGGTCACCACAGAGAAGAGATCAGTACCTTCCCTTCCTTCTCCCCTTGTGAGGAAGCTGTAGCCACCATGAGGTCTCCTTTGAGTCTTTTCTTCAGCTCTGATGCTCAGAAACCCCTTGGTTTGCTTTCTGAAGCAGAAGGAGAAGCCATGAGCCTCCAGGCAATGGGAAGGGGGATCCTGTCCCTCACACACGGCTCAGGGCTCTTCCTGGGACCGTGGGATGTGGGTGTGCAAGGCCCAGGGAAGGACAACACTGGTACAACAACTTCCAGCTTCCCCATGGGGCTGCAAGGAGGCACCGAGGCCCCAGTGCCATGAGCACAACATGTCTTCTCCTGGGCCTCAGTGGCAGAGACAACTGCCCTGGCCAAGGGGACAGAGACCTGGGTTCTGTGGGTCCCTTCCAGCCTTCCAGCGCCCTTTGCCATCTCCATCCCAACCTGTTCTACACGGTCCTACCCCTGCCCCTCTTTCCCTGCAGGCTGCAGACACCCATCTCGCTTCCCCACCTGCTCCCACCCCAGCATTTTTTGTGGTCTTTTACCTGACTGGAGAGAAGTCACCTCACCATGATCTCCTAAATCCCATGAGTGCTGCTGGCCTTTCAGCTTCTCTGACAGACACGACCATGTTCCTGCTGCTGTCCCGTCATGTTCTCAGGTGGCAAGGACATGACAACCCATCTCCAAGGGCTCTTCCTGGGTAGGGCCTGTGGGTACTTAGGCAGAGAAACCTTCCCAGCTCTATTCCTGTTTCTGACCTGCCACCTCCAGGGACAGAACTGACTTCACTGGCTCCTTCACAGCCATAGTCTTTGAACTCTGTTATGAGTTTCTGAGACACAAGTGACCTCATAATCCCATACCCATCCATCACCCTCCTTATGGGCCAGGACCTGACTAGATAAAAGTATGCTTGTTTTATCAAATTGATCAAATCTATTTCCTATCAAAGATCTGAGAGGAGAAGCATTCTTGACAGGAGTGTGAAATGTTGAAACCTTTTCTATGTCCTCTCCTACCTCTTTTATATCTTATTGTTTTCTTTCTTTCTGGTTGCTCATGGTGAATTTGCTACCTGAGGTGCAAAGACAATCCCACACCAGAGATGAGATCTTGTTTATTCCAGAGTTGTGCAAGTCTGGATGCTGGAATGAAACCAGCACAACAGATAGAGAAGGAACATCTATTATATACAAATCTTATCCCTACATTCAGACCCTCCCAGCAGTCCTAAAGAGCCAAGTGTTCACACATTGGCATATTGGTTACATAATCATTTTACCACTACACATGCTTGTTGAGAGAGGGTCCCGGGCTGAGCCTGGGGCTCCCATCCTGGGGATGTGTGTTTTAGTATTATAATGAGCGTAAAAGGAGCAAAGCTCAGCTAAAGGACACTTTATGTAACAGTCTTGAGACAGATGTTAAAACAAGACTCAGCTAATTGTGCAGGCTCCAGAGTGTCTGCGCTGCAAGGACAGTATTCTTTGCAGGTTCTGATTAGGTGTTTTAAACGTCACTTTTATCTTTGTTAGCTGAGCAGACTGACCAAAACTGAGAGGATTTACATATTTTAGGTTAGTAATTGTAGGATAGTGTTTTTACTGACTCAGGTTCATGTCACCTCACATACATGATGTGCATGGTCACATCTCATCTGTACAATGCAAACATGAACCTCTCACCTACTCATTCAGTGTAATTCCATGGAGGGACAAAGACCTCTGAGCTGGGGTGAGAGGCCAGAGCTGGAAATGGTGGTTGTGAGGGGCCAGTCCATGGTGATTGACCTGGGGCTCCTTCCACGGGGTGTCCAGTGCACAGGGGCACAGCCCAGCCCCTGCTCTGCTGGTCCTGCAGGTCTCTGGCAGGAGCCTGGCTGTGAGAGGACACTGCTGTGTGCCAGCCCTGCACACACACACTGTTTATCTGCACAATGGTGTTTTCATCTGTGGGACACTTTCTTGTGCATGTTCTTGAGAGAAACTTGAAGAATATCTAAGCCTTCAGGCACTGCCCTAAGAAAATCACATTTCTTTATAAAAGTACTGTTATCGAAGCCAGCTCTGTGACACAAGCACCCATTGCCTGTCCCTGCCTGCGCCCACAGGACTGACACACAGCAGGACGGTGACCAAGCTGCCAGAGCACTCAGGTCTTGCACCAACAGCAGGGATGATAAGGAGAGTGTGGAGTGGAACCAGAACAGCTCTGGAAGAACAAGCGCTGCTGCTCCCTGGCAGGGCTGCCAGGATGGACTATTTTACCCTTAACCCATCACAGTAACTGTCCCTGAATGTGCAAAAAGGCCTTGCAGGAAGGATATAGTGAAAAACAAGTCACTACAGGAATCTTTATTTTGTTTAGAGACAAGAAGTGTACTGTTGCTCATTTAAACAGCCAGTGGCTATAAAAGAAAAGCAGACAGTGGATTAGAAAAGGGGTTGACAACATTATCACAATAAGAAAACAACCAAACAACACCAGAAAATCCAGTTGACAGGCTGGGCTTGTAATTAGCTACATTAAAACTCCTGTATAGAAGAAGATGGCCAGTTTATTGCTTCAGAAAACAGACAGATAGAGTTGCCACAGGCATCCTTGAGCTCCTGGTTCCTCATGCTGTAGATGAGGGGGTTCACTGCTGGAGGGCACCACCGAGTACAGAACAGGACACCACCAGGTCCAGGATGGGGAGGAGATGGAGTAGGGTTTCAGGTCAGCAAATATGCCAGTGCTGACGAACAGGGAGACCACGGCCAGGTGAGGGAGGCAGGTGGAAAAGGCTTTGTGCCGTCCCTGCTCAGAGGGGATCCTCAGCACGGCCCTCAAGATCTGCACATAGGACACCACTATGAACACAAAACACCCAAATCCTAAACAGACACTAACCACAATAAGCCCAAGTTCCCTGAGGTAGGAGTGTGAGCAGGAGAGCTTGAGGATCTGGGGGATTTCACAGAAGAACTGGCCCAGGGCATTGCCCTTGCACAGGGGCAGTGAAAATGTATTGGCCGTGTGCAGCAGAGCATTGAGAAACCCAGTGGCCCAGGCAGCTGCTGCCATGTGGACACAAGCTCTGCTGCCCAGGAGGGTCCCGTAGTGCAGGGGTTTGCAGATGGCAACGTAGCGGTCGTACGACATGACAGGTGAGAGACAATACTCTGCTGAAGCTAAAAAAGCAAACAGAAAGAGTTGTGTAGCACATCCTGAGTAGGAAATGGCCCTGGTGTCCCAGAGGGAATTGGCCATGGACTTGGGGACAGTGGTGGAGATGGAGCCCAGGTCGAGGAGGGCGAGGTTGAGCAGGAAGAAGTACATGGGGGTGTGCAGGTGCTGGTCCCAGGCTATGGTGGTGATGATGAGGCCGTTGCCCAGGAGGGCAGCCAGGTAGATGCCCAGGAAGAGCCAGAAGTGCAAGAGCTGCAGCTCCCGTGTGTCTGTGAACGGCAGGAGGAGGAACTGGGTGATGGAGCTGCTGTTGGACATTGGCTGCCTGGGGCATGAGGACCTGTGCAAGGAGGAAAGGACAGTGACACATCAGCGGACACTTATATGAGGAAAATAAACATGCTGTTTCTCATGGAATACCCCCTCCCTGATGGAGGGATGTTTCAGCTCATTCTGTTTCTACCAACTGAAGAAAACAGTTTATCAAAGTTTAAAAACGCAGCTTGGGCATCTAGTTTCCATGAACACAGCTCTGGGTCAAGACCCCCTGTGTTGGTGTCAGAACAAAAACTGACCCACACTCGCAGCCCAACCCCAGAGAGCAAGAGCACCAGGGACAGGTGGAGAAACAGGGAAGGACACTGCAGTGCTACCAGAAAATAAAGCAAGGACAGAAAGGCAGACGGGCATGCTGTGGAACCTTCTCCTGACCCGGCTGTGCTGCTGCCACTCACATAATGACACTGGAGAGCAAGTACTTTAGCACCTTTTTTGTGTACCACGTTGCAGGAACCCTTCACCTGGAGGTCCAGCTGCTGAGGTGGAGACTCGTGACCTGGACCCCATGGCTTTGGGGCAGAGGGTCTGCTGGGGAGGAGAGGAGACCAGGGGTTGCACTGGGAAATGTGTCTGCACTGCAGGGGATGGCAGGGGGGTCCTGAATCCCCTCCCAGCATTTCTGGTCGCAGCTCCCTCTCCCTGCCCATGTCTGTGCTGCCTGCAGCTGTGTGTCTGTCCCTGGTCTGCTCCCTGTCAGTGTCACAGACCCCGTCCCACCCGCTGTGTGCTCAGCTCTGTCCTGCTCACACCTCCTGGCACTGCCCAGGGGCAGCTCTGTGTGTGCAGGGGCTCAGGAGCAGCTCAGACAAGTCCTAACGAGAACTGGGGTCTCAGTGTCTTCTCCAAAGAGAGAAATAAATCCCCATCTCCCACTGCACACCCAGCCAACCAAGAGTGGAAAACTGAAAGCACAGACTCCTTCCCTTGCAGCTGTTCCTGTATTGATGTTGTTGTTCAGAAGGACCCTCTGCCATGTCTGTGGGGGGATCTGGAGCTCTGAGCAGCCCTGACCCACACAGCCCCCTTCAACCCCACAAGCTCCCTGCCTGCCCTGCCGGGGGTCGCTCCTTCCCCCCACAGCTGCTGCCATGGGATCTCCCGGGCAGGCTGAGCGCTGACCCTGGCAGGCGGCAGAGTCCCTGCCCGGCACAGCCCTGGGGTGCAGGGACCCTGCTCTGCAGGACAGCCCTGGGCACCCCTGGGTGCTCACCCGGCTTCACAGCTGTTCAACATGGCCTGACAAGAGCCCCGTCCTTACAGATCCCACCAGCTGTGCCTGTGCCAGTTTCAGGAGATGCCTCCAGGAGCTACAGCTGCACTGCCCTGCACCAGAGACTTACCATGGCAAGGGCTGCAAAGGTTTCTCCTCCAGTGAGCTCTCAGTCATCCTCCCAGTCCTGACCACCTTTAATCTCTCTCTGCCTTGCTCGTCTCCTGAGATCCCCAGGCAGAGCCCTCAGCCCTGCTGCGTGTGCAGAGGAGCTGCTCCTGGGCAGAGCTGTCTCTCTGCAGCGCTGCCGCTGCCATGAGCTCCCTGTGTCCCAGGAGCCCAGCCCAGCTCAGCAGCACAGGAGCAGCCCAAGGCGCTTTAATGACCCCTCTGGTGGGTTTGGTGCTGAGTCCATGGACCTCAGACCCTGAGGGGAAGGTGATGAAACTTCTCAAGAAGTCAAAGTCAGATTCAAACTCCAAAGTTTCTTGTAATGTTAATGGGTTCCCACTGAGGGAACCTACTGAGAAACAATATCCAGGTTTGGTTAGAGAAGAAAACTGGAGGTCAGGAAAAGCACAGTAAAGCTGGCTCTGATGCTGAGTAAACCTGGTTGTGTTTCTTTAACCAAAAGGCCAAGCCCTGACCTTGTACCTGGGAAGTCAGATCCTGTCCCTCCCACATTGCCCAGGGCCCTTCCTGGGACAGTGTGATGTGGGGGCTGTGCAAGGCCAAGGGCAGGACTATGGTCCCACACCTCCCAGGTTCCTGGCTGGGGACAAGGAGGCCATGAGGCCCCTGTGCTGCAAGGACAAGGTGTCTCCTCACAGGCATCAGAGGTGCAGACAACAGCCATAGCCAAGGGGAGAAGGAGCTCATGTCTGGTGGGGCTTTCAGCCTCTTTCCATCCCGTGATCATCTCCACGACAGCCTGTCCTGTGCTGTGGCATCCCCTGCACCTCTGTCCCTGCAGGCTGGAGACATCCCCCCTGCTGCCCCACCTTGCTCCTGTCTGAGCATCTTCCTTCCTTTGCTGAGATCTCTCCATCCTCCCCAGCTGTTCTTGAAGCACAAAGCCTTGGGCTGATGCAGACTCCCTCTGCTGACCTGCTCCACCACAGCACTGCCTTCCATCACATTCCTTTCTGCTCATGTCCAGCCTGGACCTCCCCAGCTGCACTTTGGGCCATTATTTCTTTCTCATGCTCTTTCCCACTATGCAGAAACCTCCACCACCTCTGAAACCGCCCTTCAAACACTCTCAGGCTACTCCTGCACTGCTGCAGCCTCCCAGCGCTGCTGAGGCCAAAGCAGCCCAGGTCCCTCAGCACCCCACACCATGTGCAACAAGGTGCTGAACCTGCCTTGGCACAGCCCTTGCACTCTCCAGTTCCTCCTTGCTGCT
>CABFKC020000015.1:146475-184351 GCA_901699155.2 Streptopelia turtur
AGATTTCCTATCAAGGTTTGAGTGAAGAAACATTCTCAGAGGAGCTGCTGTATTACTGCGGCATTTTACAATCTCTGCTTCTGCCTCTGATTTTTTGTTCTCCTTCCTCTGTCTATTCTGACATGAAAGTGCTCTCCAAGGAAAAGATTCATGGAATCCTACAATAACGCAGGTTGGAAGAGACCCCTGACACCATCTCTGTCCCAGTGACCTTTTATGGCACCCCAAGGAAAAGCTGATGGCATTTGTGTTCCCTTGGATTCATCTCACCACATGCACACAGTGGACTGCACATGATGTGTGGTTTACAACTCATCTGTACAGAAAAACATGGACTTTTGATGTAGTATTTCATCAGAATCATAGAATGTCCTGAGTTGGAAGGACCCACGAGGATCATGGAGTCCAACTCCTGTCCCTGCACAGGACACCCCACAGGTACCCCGTGTGTCTGAGGACGTTGTCCACTCTCTTGAACACTGTCAGGCTGGGGCCGTGACACCTCCCTGGGAGCTGTTCAGTGTCCAGCACCTCTGGGGGAAAAACCTTTTCCTCATGTCCAACTGACCGTCCCCTGGCACATCTTCTGCCATTCCCTTGGGTCTTCATTGGTGACCACAGAGAAGAGTTCGTACCTTCTCCCTCTCCCCTTGTGAGGAAGCTGTAGCCACCATGAGGTCTTTCGAGTCTTCAGCTCTGATGCTCAGAAACTCCTTGGTTTGCTTCTGAAGCAGAAAGGAGGAGCCATGACCTCCAGGCAATGGGAAGGGGGATCCTGTCCCTCACACACGGCTCAGGGCTCTTCCTGGGATCGTGGGATGTGGGTGTGCAGGGAAGGCCCAGGGAAGGACAACACTGGGAAAACAGCTTCCAGCTTCCCCATGGGGCTGCAAGGAGGCACCGAGGCCCCAATGCCATGAGGATAACATGTCTTCTCCTGGGCCTCAGTGGCAGAGACAACTGCCCTGGCCAAGGGGACAGAGACCGGTTCTGTGGGTCCCTTCAGCCTTACAGCCCTTTGCCATCTCCACCACAGGCTGTTCTACACGGTGCTACCCCTGCCCCTCTTCCCTGCAGGCTGCAGACACCCATCTCGCTTCCCCACCTGCTCTCACCCCAGCATTTCTGCACCTTCACTGCTGTGTCTGCACCCTCACTGGCTTCTTTGGAACACAAACCATGGGCTGATCCAGCTCCCTCTGGGTGAGCTCTTGCACCACAGCACTGCCCTTCCGTGACATTTCTTACTCCTCATATCCAGTCTCCATCATCCAAGTTGCACGTTGTGAGTTATTTTTTATCTCTCTTGGTTTTTTCTGCTACTAAGGAAAACTCAACCATCTCAAAAATTGTTCTTCAAGCAGGGAACCCAACCCGTTATGCTTCTTGTGGTCTTTTACCTGACAGAAGGCAAGTAACCTCACCATGATCTTCTAAATCCCATGACTGCTGCTGGCCTTTCAGCTTCTCTGACAGACACGACCATGTTCCTGCTGCTGTCCTGTCATGTTCTCAGGTGGGATGGACATGACAACTCATAACAGCCACACATTTCTGACTGGATTATGAGTTTCTGAGACACAACTGACCTCATAATACCACACCCATCCATTCCCCTCCTTAGCACCCCGGACCTGACCAAGACTGAAGCGTGTTCTACACAGTCCTACACCTGCCCCTCTTTCCCTGCAGGCTGTAGACACCCATCCCACTTCTTCGCCTTGCCTAAAGAGAGCTCTTGTCTCACTCATCTTGTCTCACTATCCTGCTCAAGGCCGGGTGAACCAGGGGAGGTTGTTCGTGGCCTCGACCCACCTTTTCATCACCCTCAGAAGACCTGAAATCCCACTCTACAGGAGGAACGTGTCCAATCCCCTTCCCAGGGACAGAGCAGGTTGAACAACGTGGCAATTCTCCCAATACTTGTTCCGGCCCTTTCTTGAACATGGCTTTTGATGTCTGCCTTTTCCAAAGATTGCAGAACCCTATCTGATACCCTGGTTCTTATGATGGTCACAATCCAGAATAACAGGGCAATGGTGAGGTAGCAGACTGGAGCACTTGCAATGATCCTAAGGCAGCGAGATGAATCCCATGGGCAGTGGGGTTTGTTCCCTGGAGTCACACACAGATATGTCAGTTGTCTGTCAGGTGTCAAATCTGAGCGGCCTCATGGACATCTTATGCACCCAGGGATGTTCAGAGACAGAGTCTGTCAACTTTTACACAGAGGCACTGGACTCCCTATTGCCACTCCAAAAGGACAAGAGACACCTCAGCCCTGTGGGTGTGTCACCCATGTCCCACGTCATGAGGAATGGACACAAGGACCTCAGTTCAAGGAAGTACAACTGCTGCATTCGGGTGATTTCCTATGGGATGTTCCTCCCAACATGAAGTGACCTCAAGACATTGTCTGTGCCACAGGCCTTCATGGAACCGCAAGGAATAGCTGATGATGTTTGTGCTCACTTGTGTTCATGTCACCTCACGTACATGATGCACATGCTCACTTCTCATCTGTTGTCCTGGTTTAGTTAAAAACAAGTTTCTCTTTTAGTGAATTTGCCTGTCAGCTAAAGCTTCGTATTAGCTGCATTTTTCTGGAAAGTCAGACACATGTTTGGTAACCATAGCAATGGAATGAGAGGTCACTGATAAGGACAGATGTACATCTTGCACGAGGGGCAACGAGGAAAACAGGTGACCAGAAACTGACCAACAGAGTATAGCATCCCATTCACGTGAATACTTCATATAAAAGTGGAGATCATGAGGATCTCACCCCTTTTCCTTCTGGCCAACATTAGGAGAAGGACCTCTGCTAGTATTCCCTGAAAAATGAGGCCTAGTGATTGAATCCAGCTCTGGTTGGGCTGCAGAGTCCAGTCCAGGAACCTTTTGTCAGGCTGCCGCTGGTCCCTCAATCTGCAATGAGCAGTTGCTGGGACTTTCAAGACTGGTTTTATATGATTTTGTATATTTCTCTTTTATTTTTACTTGGTAGCATGTCTTTGTATAAACATTCTTTCAATTTTTCCATTAACTCCTTCTTCTCTTGTCCTTCTTTCTTTCCCAATACGCCTGTCCCTGAGTTGTGGAAGGGGGGAGAGATAAGGGATGAAGTAAGGAAGGGGAAGATTTTTTCTTTGAGGGCGCTAACACCCACATCTTGCACGGTTGCCATCCCCTGCATATCCAAACCTCCCAATACCTCGTATAAAGTCCAAACATGGACTGCTGTAACTTACTCATTCACTGTTCCCTCTGTGGAGGGATAGAAACAACCTCTGTGGGTGAGAGGCCAGTGCTGGAAATGGTGTTGTGAGGGGAAGTCCATGGTGATTGACCTGAGGCTCCTTCCAGGGGGTGTCCAGTGCACAGGGGCACAGCCCAGCCCCTGCTCTGCTGGTCCTGCAGGTCTCTGGCAGGAGCCTGGCTGTGAGATGACACTGCTGTGTGCCAGCCCTGCACACACACACTGTTCAGCTGTACACTGGTGTTTCATCTGTGGGTGACTTTTGTAGGAATATGATTGAAACTTTGCAAGAAGATATAAACCATCATGCACTGCCCATAGGAGATCACCTTTCTATCTGGAAAGGCTGTTCTGGGGCCAGCTCTGTCACAGCAGTGCCCATTGTCTGTCCCTGCCTGCACTCACAGGCATGACACACAGCAGGACAGTGACCAAGCTGCCAGAGCACTCAGGCCTTGCACCAACACCAGGGATGAGAAGGAGAGTGTGGGAGTGGAACCAGAAAAGCTCTGGAAGAACAAGCGCTGCTGCACCCTGGCAGGGCTGCCATGATGGACTCTTTTCCCCTCCTCCCATGGACAGGAACTGTCCCCTGCAACTCCAAAAGGCCTTGCAGGAAGGATATAGTGAAAATCAAGTCATACAGGACACTTTACTTTGTTTAAATACACACAGATCATGGCTTCTCATTTACACAACCAGGGGTTAAAAAAGAAAAGCAGAAAGTGATTTAGAAAGGGGATGAAAACATTATCAGAATAAAAAATGCCAACAAGAACAGAAAATACAGATGACAAGCTGGACCTTTAACAAGTTACATTACAACTTCTATGTAGAAGCAGATGAGCAGTTTATTGCTTCAGAAAACACTAAGATATGAGTTTCCACAGAGCATCCTTGAGCTCCTGGTTCCCTCATGCTGTAGATGAGGGGTTCACTACTGGAGGCACCACTGAGTACAGAACTGACCACCACCAGGTCCAGGGATGGGGAGGAGATGGAGGGGGGCTTCAGGTGGGCAAACATGACAGTGCTGACAAACAGAGAGACCACGGCCAGGTGAGGGAGGCAGGTGGAAAAGGCTTTGTGCCGTCCCTGCTCAGAGGGGATCCTCAGCACGGCCCTCAAGATCTGCACATAGGACACCACAATGAACACAAAACAGCCAAAACCGATTAACAGACTAACCACAATAAGCCCAAGTTCCCTGAGGTAGGAGTGTGAGCAGGGAGAGCCTGAGGATCTGGGGGATTTTCACAGAAGAACTGGCCAGGGCATCGCCCTTGCACAGGGGCAGTGAAAATGTATTGGCCGTGTGCAGCAGAGCATTGAGAAACCCAGTGGCCCAAGCAGCTGGCCATGTGGACACAAGCTCTGCTGCCCAGGAGGGTCCCGTAGTGCAGGGGTTTGCCAGACGGCAATGTAGCGGTCGTACGACATGACGGTGAGGAGCCAATACTCTGCTGTAGCACAGGATAAGAAAAAAAGAGCTGTGCAGCACATCCTGAGTATGAGATGGCCCTGGTGTCCCAGAAGGAATTGGCCATGGATTTGGGGACAATGGTGGAGAGTGGCACCCAGGTCGAGGACGGGCGAGGTTGAGCAGGAAGAAGTACATGGGGGTGCTGCAGGTTGCTGGTCCCAGGCTATGGTGGTGATGATGAGGCGTTGCCCAGGAGGGCAGCCAGGTAGATGCTCCAGGAAGAGCCAGAAGTGCAAGAGCTGCAGCTCCCGTGTGTCTGTGAACTGGCAGGAGGAGGAACTGGGTGATGGAGCTGCTGTTGGACATTTGCTTTTCCTGAACATGGGGCGCTGTCATGAGAAAAAAAAGACAGTGTGAACCCAGGGAAGTGTTCTCTGACCAAATCAAAACTAACTCCCATGGACCCCTCCCCTGTCACACATAGACATCCCTTTGATTTTTCTAGGAGAATATTCTTCAGCACTGGTGGCTGCAGCCCTGCTTGGGGCTGGAAAATGTGCAACCAAGAGCAGGGCCTCTGCCCATGGGCCATCGATAAGTCATTCCAGCTGGGGCAGAATTGGGGACACAGGAATGGTGGGGACAATCTTGGTTCTGCTAACACAGAAGGACTGCCAGGCACTTGCTGTCCCAGTGATAAGGAACAAGAGATGCTGAAGGCAGTTTAAGAGTTCCAGGTTTTTTTTTACACCCCCCCCCCATATTCACTGCAGAGTGTTGTTGGGTGTCAGAAACCCTCAGCATTTCTGCTGCACTCAGGGAGAACAGAGCGAGTCCTGTGAGACCAGAGGGTGCCTGTGGGTCAGTGCAGAGTGAGGGCAGCTGCTCTGTCCCTCTGTCTTGCTCCAGCTGCCCTGGGCTGGCACCTTTCTGAGATGGGGGCTGATCACACTCCATGTTACCCTGAAAAGCCACCAGGCACTGCTGAGAGCAGAGGGATCCACCCCAGACCATCACAGGTCTCACCCTTTCCTAAGTCTCAGCACACAACATTTAGCCCAGGACACACACAGCTCATTCCCCCAGCCCCACAGAATTGCATTGCCACAGCCCACAGGTCAGAGCAAAGCTGGGACACGTGTGCCCATGGACACACCTGCAGGAAAGGACCCACAAGATCAGGCTGTGACTCTGCAGCTGAAACTGCCATCCCCAGAGAGCCTGACAGCAAGAACAAGCGGGCATCTCACCACGGCTGTGTCACTCTGCAGCCACCGTCCCAGAACTGCGGCAGCTCTCTCAGCCCTGTGCTAAGGAACTGGAGCCGCTGCACAGGAGCTGCTTCATGCCTTGGAGCCCCCGGCCCTGAGGGCAGAGGCTTTGCTGGGTGGGACAAGGAGGCCAGGGGTCTGCTCACAGGAGGGATCTGACCTGCAGGGGGTACCAGGGACTTTTCCTCTTCTTTCTCCCTCTCAGAACATTTCCAGGTTTGGTTTCCTATCATTTCTGATCATTTCCTTTCCCTGCTGCCTGGAGATCTCCCCCTGGGAGGTGTTTCCCTGTCCATGTCTTGGTCCCTGTCATCAGTGCTCACAGCCATCCCACCCTCTCTGTGCCCTCCCCCTGGCCCTACGAATCCTGCCTGTTCACAGGGCACGCCTGGGGGGATCCTTCCTGTCCTGCAGGCTGGACAGCAGATTACAGATTAAGTGTAAAGGTGTCCAGCAAAGGTGATGCTGGTTCTGCATAGGCAGACGAGAGGTAAGGCATGCCAGGATTCTCTTTGAGACCTAACCATGCCGTTCATGTGGTGTCTCAAGTATTCGTTAAAATTAAGAACGGCCTTAATCACCACCCATTCCCCAGAGTAGGAGACTGAAAATACAGACTCAGGGAGGTTGCTTATCTTTGTAGTACTCTTTGTCTTCTTCTCCTTGAAACCTCCTCTTGTCAATATTCTGGAATGAGTTGTAGGTGTGAGCAGCCCCTGACCCACGGAGAACCCAGCAGCAGAAGGACCCTGCCCTGCCGGGGGTCACTCCTTCCCCCCACAGCTTCTCCCCTCCTTGTTGCTGGGATCTCCCGGGCAGGCTGAGCACTGACCCTGGCAGGCGGCAGAGTCCCTGCCCGGCACAGCCCTGGGGTGCAGGGACCCTGCTCTGCAGGACAGCCCTGGGCACCCCTGGGTGCTTCCCCTGCAATCACCCTCAGCAGAAGCATCTTGTCACTGTGACAGTGCAGAAGGCAATCCCTGCTCTGCAGCACATCGTCTCCTCTGATCAGAGAATCTCTGAGAGCTGTACTTACATCTCTCGCAGGCTCTGCAATGTGACAGCTTTCTGAGATCCTACCAAGATTTGCAGATTCAATGCCCTGCAGCCACAGGCTTCATATCTGAGAGGATTTCATTTCCAGTGACCTCTCAGCATCCTCCCAGCCCAGACTGCGTTTCCCTCCCTCTGCCTGGCTCCTGTGCCCTCGGTGCTGCAGGCAGAGCCCTCAGCCCTGCTGCGTGTGCAGAGGAGCTGCTCCTGGGCAGAGCTGTCTCTCTGCAGCGCTGCCGCTGCCATGAGCTCCCTGTGTCCCAGGAGCCCAGCCCAGCTCAGCAGCACAGGAGCAGCCCATGATGTCCCTTTCTCTGTCCCCTCCGGGCTCCTCCAGGTGTCCCTGGGGCTACAGGGGCACATCCTTTGAGACAACCTCAAGTAATCAGTAATGTTAGTTGTGTCTGCTCTACAGAGACACTTCTTGCCAGCGTTGTATTCTTGCTAGTAAAAAATAAATTGGTATGAGAATATTCCAGGTGTGGTCTCCCCAGGGCAGAGCAGAGGGGCAGGAGAACCTCTCTGACCTACTGACCACCCGCTTCTAACCCACCCCAGGTACCACCGGCCTTCCTGGCCACAAGGACCCAGTGCTGGCTCATGGTCACCCTGCTGTGCCCAGGACCCCCAGGTCCCTTTCCCCTACACTGCTCTCCAACAGGTCCTTCCCCAACTTATACTGGAACCTGGGGTTCTTCTTGCGCAGATGTAATACTCTACACTTGCCCTTATTCTATTTCATTACATTTTCCCCGCCCAACTCTCCAGCCTGTCCAGGTCTCTGATGGCAGCACAGTTTCCAGTGTCACCCACTCCTCCCAGTTTGGTGTCATCAGCAAACCTGCTGACAGTCACTCTATTCCCTCATCCAAGTCCATGATGAATTTAGTGAATAGTACCGGCCCCAGCACTGCCCCCTGAGGCTCTGCACTGGATACAGGCCCCAACTGGACTCTGCCCCACTGACCACGACTCTCTGGCTTCTTCCCTTCAGCCAGTTCGCAGTCACCTCACTCCCCGCTCATCCAGCCCGCACTCCCTCAGTTCAGCTGTGAGGATGCTGTGGGAGACTGTGTCAAAGGCTTTACTGAAGTCAAGGTAGACCACATCCACTGTTTTGTCATCATGTATCCACCTCGTTATGTCTTCATAAAAGTCAATGAGGTTGGTCAAGCACGACTTCCCTTAGTGAAGCCATGTTGACTACCCCTAATGACACTCTTATCCCTGATATGCCCTGAGATGGCACCAAGGAGAAGTCGTTCCATCAGTTTCCCAGGGATGGAGGTGAGGCTGACCGCTCTAGAGTTCCCCGAGTCCTCCTTCTTGCCCTTTTTGAAGACTGCAGTGACATTTGCTTCCCTCCAATCCTCAGGCACCTCTCCAATTTGCCACAACTTAGCAAAGATGATGGAGAGCGGCCCAGCAATGACCTCAGCCAGCTCCCTCAGCACCCGTGGGTGCATCCCATCTGGACCCATGGATTTATGAATTTACCTTCAAGCAGCCTTCCCCATAGGATTTCCCCCAGCAATTGCCTGAAAAGGCCCAAGTTTGCCCTGCTGAAATCCAGGGTTGCAATTCTGCTTGCTACCCTGCTCCTGCCACACGAGATCCTGAACTCCACCATCTCATGGTCGCTTCAGCCAAGGCAGCCCTCCACCTGTACTACCTCAACCAGCCCCTTCCTTGTCAGTGAGGATGAGGTCCAGCAGCTCCTCTCCTGGTCAGCTCCTCCACCCTTTGCATCAGGCAGTTCCCATGGATGCACTTGCTGAACCTCCTGGACTGTGTCTGGCTGAGTCGTCCTTCCAGAATCATCAGGGCAGTTCAAACCCCCATGAAAAGCAGGGCCTGGGACTGAGGCCGCTCTCAGATGCTGGAGAGGCCTCGGCACCGTCCTCACCCTGAGCTGGTGAATTGTGATGGACACCCCCAGCAGCATCACCCTAATGCTCCCAGTGCTCCCAGAAACCCTCCCACTGAACCTTCCAGTGCTCCCAGTAACCCTCCCACTGACCCCTCCCAGTAACTCCTCCAGTGTTCCCAGTAATGCTCCCACTCACCCCTCCAGTGCCCCCAGTAACACCCACTAACCCCTCCAGTGCTCCCAGTAATTCTCCCACTTAAACCTCCAGGGCACCCAGTAACCCTCCAGTGCTCCCAGTAACCCCCACTAACCCCTCCAGCGCTCTCAATAACCCTCCCACTAACCCCTCCAGTGCTCCCAGTAATGCTCCCACTCACCTCTCCAGTACCCTCAGTAACATCCACTAAACCCTCCAGTGCTCCCAGTAATACTCCCACTAACCACTCCAGTGCTCCAAGCAACCCCGACTAAACCTTCCAGTGCCTCCAGTTATGCTCCCACTAACCCCTCCAGTGCTCCCAGTCAACCTCCAGTGCTCCCAGTAACCCCCACTAACCCCTCCAGTGCTCCCAATAACCCTTCCACTAACCGCTCCAGTGCTCCCAGTAATGCTCCCACTCACCCCTCCAGTACCCTCAGTAACACCCACAAAACCCTTCAGTGCTCCCAGTGATACTCCCACTAACCCCTCCAGTACTCCAAGTAACCCCGAGTAAACCTTCCAGTGCCCCCTGTTATGCTCCCACTAACCCCTCCAGTGCTCCCTGTCACCCTCCAGTGCTCCCAGTAACACCCAATAACCCCTAAAGTGCTCCCAGAAACCCTCCCACTAATCCCTCGAGTGCTCCCAGTACCTCCTCCAGTGTTCCCAGCAATGCTCCCACTCACCCCTCCAGTACCCCAAGTAGCCCCCACTAACCCCTCCAGTACTCCCAGTAACCCTCCAAGTAACCCCTCCACTGCCCTCAATTATGCTCCCAGTAACCCTTCCAGGGCTCCCAGTAATCACCAATAACCCCCCCAGTTCTCCCAGAAACCATCCAACTGACCCCTCCAGTACTCCCTGTAATGCTCCCACTAACCCCACCAGTGCTCCCACTAATGGTCCCACTAACAACTCCAGTACTCCCAGTAACCTTCCAGTGCTCCCAGAAACACTCAGTAAACCCTCCAGTGCTCGCAGTAATGCTCCCACTTACCCCTCCAGTGCTCCCAATAACCCTTCCAGTGCTCCCAGTAATGCTCCCACTCACCCCTCCAGTACCCCAGTAGCCCCCACTAACCCCTCCAGTGCTCCCAGTAACCCCTCTAGTACTCGCAGCAACGCTCCCAGTAACCCCTCCACGGCCGCCAGTAACCCCCACTAACCCCTCCAGTGCATCCAGTAACCCTCCAGTGCTCCCAGTAACCCCCACAAACCACTCCAGTGCTCCCAGTAACCCGCCAACTAACCCCTCCAGTGCTCCCACATCCTATCCAGTGCTCCCAGTAACCCCCACTAACCCCTGCAGTGCTCCCAGTAATGCTCCCACTCACCCTTCCAGTGCTCCCAGTAACCCCCACTAACCCCTGCAGTGCTCCCAGTAATGCTCATACTAACCCCTCCAGTGCTCCAAGTAACCCCCACTAACCCCTCCACTACTGCCAGTAATGCTCCCACTCACCCCTCCAGTGCTCCCAGTTACCCCTGCAGTGGTCCCAGCAATACTCCCAGTAACCCCTCCAGTGCTCCCAGTAACCCCTCAAGTTCTCCCAGTAATGCTCACACTCACCCCTCCAGTACCCCCATTAAACCCCACTAACCCCTCCAGTGCTCCCAGTAACCCCTCCAGTGCTCCCAGTAATACTCCCACTAACCACTCCAGTGCTCCCAGTAACCCCTCCAGTGCTCCCAGTAATGCTCCCACTAACCCTTCCAGTGCTCCAAGTAATACTCCCACTAACCCCTCCATTGCTCCAACTAACCCCGAATACCCCTCCAGTGCCCCCAGTTATGCTCCCACTAACACTTCCAGTGCTCCAAGGAACCCCTGCTAACCCCTCCAGTGCTCCCAGTAACCCCCACTAACCCCTGCAGTGCTTCCAGAAATGATCCCACTAACGCCTCCAGTGCTCCCAGTAACCCCCACTAACCCCTCAAGTGCTCCCAGAAACCCTCCCACTGACCCCTCAAGTGTTCCCAGTAACTGTCACTCTAGCCCCTCTTGTGCTCCCAGTAACTCCTCCAGTGTTCCCAGTGATGCTCCCACTCACCATCCAGTGCCCCCAGTAACCCCCACTAACCCCTCCAGTGCTCCCAGTAATTCTCCCACTTAAAGCTCCAGTGCTCCCACTAACCCCTCCAGTGCTCTCAATAACCCTCCCACTAACCCCTCCAGTGCTCCTAGTAATGCTCACACTCACCCTCCAGTAACCCCAGTAAACCCCACTAACCCCTCCTGTGCTTCCAGTAATGCTCCTACTAACACCTACAGTGCTCCAAGGAACCCCTGCTAACCCCTCAGAGTAACAGTCCCAGTGCTCCCAGTAATGCTCCCACTCACCCGTCCAGTAGCCCCAAAAGCCCCCACTAACCCCTTCAGTGCTCCAAGTAACCCCCACTACCCCTCCAGGGCTCCCAGTAATGCTCCCACTCACCCCTCCAGGACACCCAGTAGCCCCTGCTCTCAGTAACCTCCGACTAACCCCTCCAGTGCTCCGAGTACTGCTCCCCACTAACCCCTCCAGTGCTTCCCAGTAACCCTCCAGTGCTCCCTGTAACCCCACTAAACCCTCCAGTGATCCCACTAACCACTCCAGTGCTCCCAGTAACCCCTCAAGTGCTCCCAGTAATGCTCCCACTAACCCCTCCAGTGCTCCCAGTAATGCTCCCACTAACCACTCCAGTGCTTCCAGCAACCCCTACTAACCCCTCCAGTGCTTCCCATACCCCCTCCAGTGCTCCCAGTAATGCTCCCACTAACACTTCCAGTGCTCCAAGGAACCCCTGCTAACCCCTCCAGTGCTCCCAGTAACCCTCCCAGTAACGCCTCCAGTGCTCCCAGTAACCCCTCCAGTGCTCCCAGTTACCCCCACTAACCCCACCAGTACTCCCAGTAATGCTCACACTCACCGCTCCAGTACCCCCAGTAAACCCCACTAACCCCTCCAGTGCTCCCAGTAATGCTCCCACTAACACCTCCAGTGCTCTAAGGAACCCCTGCTAACCCCTCCAGTACTCCCAGTAATGATCCCACTAACCCGTCCAGTGCTCCCAGTAACCCTCCAGTGCTCCCTGTAACCCCCAAGAAACCATACAGTGCTCCCAGTAACCCCTCCAGTGCTCCCACTAATCCTCCCACTAACCCCTCCAGTGCTCCCAGTAACCCCTCCACTGCTCCCAGTCACTGTCCAGTGCTCCCAGTAATCCCCACTAACCCCTCCAGTGCTCCCAGTAATGCTCCCACTAACCCCTCCAGTGCTCCCAGTGACCCTCCATTGCTCCCAGTAACCCCTCCAGTGCTACCAGTAATGCCCCCATTAACCCCTCCAGTGGTCCCAGTAACCCTTCCAGTTCTCCCAGCAATAATCCCAGTAACCCTTCCATTACTCCCAGTAACCCCTCAAGTCCTCCCAGTAATGCTCTCACTAACCCCTCCAGTGCTCCCAGTAATACTTCCACTAACCCCTCCAGTGCTCCGAGTAACCCCTCCAGTGCTCCCAGTAATGCTCCCACTAACCCCTCCAGTGCTCCCAGTATCCCCTCAGGTACTCCCAGTAATGCTCCCACTCACCCCTCCAGTACCCCCAGTAGCCCCTGCTCTCAGTAACACCCACTAACTCCTCCACTGCTCCCAGTAATGCTCCCACTTACCCCTCCACTGCTCCCAGTAATGCTCCCACTAACTCCTCCAGTGCTCCCAGTAATCCTCCAGTGCTCCCAGTAATGCTCCCACTATCCCCTCCAGTGCTCCCAGTAACCCCTAAGGTGCTCCCACTAACGCTCCCACTCACGCCTGCAGTACCCCCATTAGCCCCTACTAACCCCTCCAGTGCTACAAGTAACCCCCACTAACCCCTTCAGTGCTCCCAGTAATGCTCCCACTCACCCCTCCAGTACCCCCAGTAGCCCCCCACTAACCCCTCCAGTGCTCCCAGTAAAAGTCCAGTGCTCCCAGTAACCCCCACTAACCCCTCCAGTGCTCCCAGTAACCCCTCCAGTGCTCCCAGTAATGCTCCAACTAACCCCTCCAGTGATCGCAGTAACCGCTCAAGTGCTCCCAGTAGTGCTCCCTCTAACCCCTGCAGTGCTCCCAGTAACCCTTCTAGTGCTCCCAGTAATGCTCCCACTCACCCCTCCAGTACCCCCATTAGCCCCCACTAAACCCTCCAGTGCTCCCAGTAAACCTCCAGCGCTCCCAGTAACCCCCATTAACCCCTCCAGCGCACCCAGTACCTGCTCCAGTGCTCCCAGTAATATTCCCACTAACCCCTCCAGTGGTCCTAGTCACCCTCCAGGGCTCCCAGTAACCCCCACTACCCCCTCCAGTGCTCCCAGTAATGCTCCCACTTAACCCCTCCAGTGCCCCAAGTAACCCCCACTACCCCCTCCAGTGCTCCCAGTAATGCTCCCTTTCACCCCTCCACTGCTCTCAGTAACACCCACTAACCCCTCCAGTGCTACAAGTAACCCTGACTAACCCCTCCAGTGACCCCATTTAGGCTCCCACTAACCCCTCCAGTGCTCCATGTCACCCTCCACTGCTCCAAGTAACCCCCACTAACCCCTTCAGTGCTCCCGGTAATGCTCCCAGTAACCCCTCCAGTGCTCCCAGTAACCCTCCAGTGCTATCTGTAACCCCCACTAAACCCTCCATTTCTCCCATTTACCCCTACAGTGCTCCCAGTAATGCTCCCACTGACCCCTCCAATGCTCCCAGTAACCCCTCAAGTGCTCCCAGTAATGATCCCACTAACCCCTCCACTGATCTCAGTAACCCTTCCAGTGCTCCCAGTAACCCTCCCAGTAACCCCTCCAGTGCTCCCAGTAACCCCTCCAGTTCTCCCACTAACCCCCACTAACCCCTTTAGTACTCCCATTAATACGCACGCTAACCCATCCAGTGCTTCCAGTAACCCCCACTAACCCCTCTAGTGCCCCCGGTTATGCTCCCACTAACCCCTCCAGTGCTCCCATTAATGCTCCCACTAACCCCTCCAGAGCTCCCAGTAACCCTCCAGTGCTCCCTGTAACCTCCACTAAACCCTCCAGTGCTCCCAGTAACCCCTTCAGTGCTCCCAGTAATACTCCCACTTATCCCTCCCATGCTCCCCGTAACCCCTCAAGTGCTCCCAGTAATGCTCCCAATAACCCCTCCACTGCTCCCAGTAACCCTTCCAGTACTCCCAGTAATGCTCCCACTCACCCCTCCAGTACCCTCAGTAGCCCCCACTAACCCCTCCAGTGCTTCCATTAGCCTCCCAGTAATCCCTCTAGTGCTCCCAGTAGCCCCTCCATTGTGCCCAGTAAGCCCCACTAACCCCTCCAGTACACCCAGTAATACTCACACTCATCCCTCCAGTAACCCCAGTAACCCCAACTAACTCCTCCACTGCTCCCAGTAATGCTCCCACTAACACCTCCAGTGCTCCAAGTAACCCCCGCTAACCCCTCCAGTGCTCCCAGTAATGATCCCAATAACCCGTCCAGTGCTCCCAGTAACCCTCCAGTGCTCCCTGTAACCCCCACTAAACCATCCAGTGCTCCCAGTAAACCCCTCCATTGCTCCCACTAATGCTCTCACTAACCCCTCCAGTGCTCCCAGTAACCCTTCCAGTACTCCCAGTAATGCTCCCACTCACCCCTCCATTACCCTCAGAAGCCCCCACTAACCCCTCCAGTGCTCCAAGTAACCCTCCAATATTCCCAGTAATGCTCCCACTAACCCTTCCAGTGCTCCCAGTACTGTTCCCACTCACCCCTCCAGTACCCCCATTAGCCCCCACTAACCCCTCCGGTACTCCAAGTAACCCCCACTAACCCCTCCAGTGCTCCAAGTAACCCTCCCAGTAACCCCTCCAGTGCTCCCAGTAACCCTCACTAACCCCTCTAGTGCCCCCAGTTATGCTCCCACTAACCCTTCCAGTGCTCCGTGTAACCCCCACTAACCCCTCCAGTGCTCCCAGTAACCCCTCCAATGCTCCCAGTGATGCTCCCTATAACCCCTCCAGTGCTCCAGTAACCCCTCCAGTACTCCCAGTAATGCTCCCACTAACCCCTCCAGTGACCCCATTAACCCCCACTAACCACTCCAGTGCACCCAGTAATGCTCCCACTTACCCCTCCACTGCTCCCAGTAAACCCCCAGTGCTCCCAGTACCCCCACTAACCTCTCCAATGCTCCCAGTAACCCCTCCAGTGCTCCCAGTAATGCTCCCACTAACCCCTCCAGTGCTCCCAGTAACCCCCACTAACCCCTCCAGTGCTCCCAGTAATGCTCCCACTAACCCCTCCGGTGCTCCATGTAACCTCCACTTACCCTTCCAGTGCTCCCAATAATGCCCCCACTAACCCCCCTGTTCTCCCAGTAACCCCTGCAATGCTCCCAGTAATGCTCCCACTAACACCTCCAGTGCTTCCTATAAACCCTCTGACCCATCTAGTGCTCCCAGTAATGCTCCCACTAAGCCCTCCAGTGCTCCCAGTAAACCTCCAGTGCTCCCAGTAAACCCCACTAACCTCTCCAGTGCTCCCAGTAACCCCTCCAGTACTCCCAGTAATGCTCCCACTAACCCCTCCAGTGACCCCATTAACCCCCACTAACCACTCCAGTGCACCCAGTAATGCTCCCACTTACCCCTCCAGTGCTCCCAGTAAACCTCCAGTGTTCCCAGTAACCCCCACTAACCGTGCTCCCAGTAACCCCTCCAGTACTCCCAGTAATGCTCCCACTAACCCCTTCAGTGCTCCCAGTAATGCTCCCACTAACCCCTCCAGTGCTCCATGTAACCTCCACTTACCCTTCCAGTGCTCCCAATAATGCCCCCACTAACCCCCCTGTGCTCCCAGTATCCCCTCCAATGCTCCCAATAATCCTCCCACTAACACCTCCAGTGCTTCCTATAAACCCTCTGACCCATCTAGTGCTCCCAGTAATGCTCCCACTAAGCCCTCTAGTGCACCCAGTAAACCTCCAGTGCTCCCAGTAACCCCTCCAGTACTCCCAGTAATGCTCCCACTAACCCCTCCAGTGCTCCCAGTAAACCCCACTAACCCCTCCAGTGCTCCCAGTAATGCTCCCACTAACCCCTCCAGTGCTCCCATTAAACCCTTTAACCCATCTAGTGCTCCCAGTAATGGTCCCACTAACCCCTCCAATGCTCCCTGTAACCCCCACTAACCCCTCTAGTGCTCCCAGTAATGCTCCCACTAACCCCTCCGGTGCTCCATGTAACCTCCACTTACCCTTCCAGTGCTCCCAATAATGCCCCCACTAACTCCCCTGTGCTCCCAGTAACCCCTCCAATGCTCCCAGTAATGCTCCCACTAACACCTCCAGTGCTTCCTATAAACCCTCTAAACCCATTTAGTGCTCCCAGTAATGCTCCCACTAAGCCCTCCAGTGCTCCCAGTAACCTCCACTAACCCCATCCCATGCTCCCAGTAACCCATCTAGTGCTCCCAGTAATGCTCCCCCTAAGCCCTCCAGTGCTCCCATTAAACCTCCAGTGCTTCCAGTAACCCCCACTAACCCCTCTAGTGCTCCCAGTAATCCCTCCAGTACTCCCAGTAATGCTCCCACTAACTCCTCCACTGTCCGCAGTAACCCCCACTAACCCCTCCAGTGCACCCAGTAACCTTCTGTGCTCCCAGTAACCCCCACTAACCCCTCCAGTGCTCCCAGTAATGCTCCCACTAACCCCTCCAGTGCTCCCAGTAATGCTCCCACTAACCCCTCCAGTGCTTCCTATAAACCCTCTGACCCATCTAGTGCTCCCAGTAATGCTCCCACTAAGCCCTCCAGTGCACCCAGTAAACCTCCAGTGCTCCCAGTAACCCCTCCAGTACTCCCAGTAATGCTCCCACTAACCCCTCCAGTGCTCCCAGTAAACCCCACTAACCCCTCCAGTGCTCCCAGTAATGCTCCCACTAACCCCTCCAGTGCTCCCATTAAACCCTTTAACCCATCTAGTGCTCCCAGTAATGGTCCCACTAACCCCTCCAATGCTCCCTGTAACCCCCACTAACCCCTCTAGTGCTCCCAGTAATGCTCCCACTAACCCCTCCGGTGCTCCATGTAACCTCCACTTACCCTTCCAGTGCTCCCAATAATGCCCCCCACTAACTCCCCTGTGCTCCCAGTAACCCCTCCAATGCTCCCAGTAATGCTCCCACTAACACCTCCAGTGCTTCCTATAAACCCTCTAAACCCATTTAGTGCTCCCAGTAATGCTCCCACTAAGCCCTCCAGTGCTGCCAGTAACCTCCACTAACCCCATCCCATGCTCCCAGTAACCCATCTAGTGCTCCCAGTAATGCTCCCCCTAAGCCCTCCAGTGCTCCCATTAAACCTCCAGTGCTTCCAGTAACCCCCACTAACCCCTCTAGTGCTCCCAGTAATCCCTCCAGTACTCCCAGTAATGCTCCCACTAACTCCTCCACTGTCCGCAGTAACCCCCACTAACCCCTCCAGTGCACCCAGTAACCTTCTGTGCTCCCAGTAACCCCCACTAACCCCTCCAGTGCTCCCAGTAATGCTCCCACTAACCCCTCCAGTGCTCCCAGTAATGCTCCCACTAACCCCTCCAGTGCTCCCATTAAACCCTTTAACCCATCTAGTGCTCCCAGTAATGCTCCCACTCACCCCTCCAGTGCTCCCATTAACCCCTCCAGTGCTTCCAGTAGCCCCCACTGTTCCCAGTAATCCTCCAAGAACTCTCAGTCAGCCCCCAGTTCTCCCACTAACTGTCCTTTTTCTCCCAGCAGGCCCCCACAGTGGTACCAGGAATCATGTTGTGTTCCCTTTAACCCCCCCTTTAACCCCCCACTAATGTTTTTACTGTTTCCAGTAATCCTCCCAGTAAACATCCCAGTGCTCTCAGTAAACCTCCCAGTGCTCCCAGCAGCCCCCCAGTGCTCGCAGTGAGCCCCAGCAACCCCCTCATTGCTCCCAGTAATCACCCGCTAGCCCTCCCAGTGTTCCCAGTAACCACCTAGTGCTTTCATGTGAGCCCTCAGCAACCCCCACTGTTCCCAGTAACCCCTCCCAGTGCTCCCAGTAACCCCCCCACTAACCCCTCCAGTGCTCCCAGCAACCCCCATTGTTCCCAGTAATCTTCCAAAAATTCCCAATAAACCCTCAGTGCTCCCAATAACCCTCCCAGTGCTCCCAGCAACCACCTAGTGCTCCCAGTAAACCCCCACCAACTGGAATGTTCCCAGTAACCCCCACAATGTTCCCAATAACCCCGCACTAATTCTTCTAATGTTCCCAGTTACACTCCCAATAACCCTCCCAGTAAAGCCCCATCAACCCCCAATGTTCCCAGTAATCCTGCAAGAACTCCCAGTAAACCCCCAGTGCTCCCAGTAACCCTCCCAATGTTCCCAGAAGCCCTCCACTAATAAACCTACTGTTCCCAGTAACCTTCCTAGTGCTCCCAGTAACCACTTAGTGCTCCCAGGAACTCCCCAGCAACCCGCAGTGTTCCCAGACACCTCCCCAGAGCACCCAGTGGCCCCCACTAACCCCTCCAGTGCTCACAGCAACCCCCATTGTTCCCAGTAATCCTGCAGGGACTCCCAGTAAACCCCCGGTGTTCCCAGTATCCCTCTTAGTGCTCCCAGTAACCATCTAGTACTCCCAGTAACACTCAGGCAACCCCACATGCCCCCAGTAACCCCCCCAGTATTCCCAGTACTCCCCCACTAATCTTTCTAGTGTACGAAGTAACCCCCACTATCCTCTCCAGTGATCCCAGCAACCCCCGTTGTTCCCAGTAAACCTCCAAGAAGCCCCAGTAAACCCCCAGTGCTCCCAGTACCCCTCCCATGCTCCCATTACTCCCCACAAATGTCCATCCTGGGGCCCTGGGCAGCATCCTCTGGGCACTGTGGGGCAGGGGCAGGGTCGGTTGTACACAAGTGGGTCAGCTCTCCACTCGGGTGGGGGTAGCTGCTGGGTGAAGCTGCCGGCCTGGCTCGCACAAGCCAGACAAGACCTTTTCTGGTTATCAGCATCGATGCATCCAGTCTTTCCTGTCACTGAATCCTAGAATCACAAAGTAGTTTGAGTCGGAAGTGACGTTCACAGCCCGTCTGGTCCAACTCCCCTCGGCGATCAGGGACATCTTCAGCAGCTCAGGTTGCTCAGAGCCCCGTCCAGCCTGGCCTGGGATGTCTCCGGGATGGTTCATCCACACCCTCTCTGGGAAGCCCGTCCCAGTGTTTTACCACCCTCAGTGTAAAAAATCTCTTCCTCATTTCATTCCTTGACTCTCCCCTCTTCTAGTTTAAACCATCACCTTTTGTCCTGTCGCAACAGGCCCTGCTCAAAAGTCTGTCCCCATTGTTCTTATCGGCCCCTTTTCGGTCCAGAAAGGCTGCAATAAGGTCTCCCAGGAGCCTCTCTTCTCCAGCCAAAGTCCCCAACTCTTAAACAGGCAAACTCATGACATTTTAATTTTTCAATACACTAGTGTCACAAAAGCATGAGCACACCTTTTTATATAGCATTTTATATAGCATCTATAGTCCCCTGTAGAGCCCAAATGTCAACAGTGGTAGAAGTGCCCACAGAGCCAGTTACCAGTGGAATCCCTCAGGGACCAGCACTTGGGCCAACACTGTTGAACGTCTCTATTCTCCCCCTGTATGATGTGACACAGTGAACCTTCAGCTCCTTAGTGGATGGTGCAAAGCTGGGCAGAGGCCTTGGACAACCTCACCTGGGTCACCCTGCCCTGAGCAGGACAGTGAGACAAGATGATGTTCACACCTGAGTTGCTCTGTGATTCAAGGGAATCTTTCCCTTGGAAAGGTTTTGGAAGAAGGAAGAGGTGGAGGAACAAGAAAATAAAAAATACAGGCAGAGGAGGAGACCTAAAAGGTGTCAAATAAACAGAGCAGTTCTGTGAAGAATGTTTCTCTGCTCAGATTGTTAGCAGGAAATCTATAACCAGCTCCCCAAACTCCCTGTTCTGCTCATTGGCCCCTGGGATTTCCAGCACATTTCTTTACATCAGATTCTGCACTGAAGTTTGCACTGATTGTTACAGCTTCTTTGCAGGAATTGCTTCATGTTTCCTTAGAGAACTGGATGTAAACAGGCACCGGGGAATTTTAATTAGAGGAAACAAAAAAAGGAGAAAAAAACCCCACAATAGAACTTAATGATGTTTCTCAGTTCTGTGGTTAAATTAAGTAGTTTCCAGCGAGGTCCATTGCCATAATTGAAGAGTTGCCTGTAGGGAGTACGAGAGCAACTGCTGAAAGACTTTACCTGCCTGAAGCTCAAAGCAGAGTGAGAGCTGAGAGGCTCTGAATGAGCCAAGAGTGAGAGGTGAAGAACCTCTGGGGAGCGATGGAAAGTGCAAATGTCCAGCCAGGCTTCTGAAGAGATGAGTTCAGACACGGTGAGCTGGGGAAGGACAGGTGGAAACTCCTGGATGTCCAGGGGATTAAATACACGTAGTGATAGACAGAGTTCTGGCACTGCAAGCACAGGGAAAGGCCAACGTTTCATCTCCCACAGTCCATACACATTCTGAAAATTCATATTTTGGAAGGATAGAAATTCCACAGATAATTTACTGGAAATTTTGATTTATTTCATCTGATGAAAAAAAGAGTGTGGGTTTCTTTGTTCTTTTTGTTGTTGTTGTTAGTTTGGTTTTTAAGTTTTGAGGGGAGTTCTCAGGTTTTTGGGCTGAGCTCCCTGGTCTCACTATAAGCACCCAGTGCAAACCTCGAGAGGCCCCGTGTACCTGAGGTGTTTGCCTGGGACTGGCAGGTGTCAGACCAGACTGACAGAGCGATGGTGCTTTCATCATTTACAATTAGTATTCAACACTTGTGCATCTAATTAGCTAAGTTTCAGGACTGTAGGTGAAGAGGCAGATATGTGAAGAGCACTTAGAAGATGTGATAGAAGAATATTTCAGTTGATAATAGAGAAACATAGAATTATTTCAGTTGGAAGAGACCCTCAGGACCATTGAGTCCAACCACAATCTAAATCTAGAACTAAACCGTGTCCCTAAGAACCTCGTCTAAACATCTTATAAACCCCTGCAGGAATGGTGACTCCACCACTGCCATAGGAAGCCTGTTCCACCACATGACAACGCTTTCCAGGAAGAATTGTTTTCCTAATATTCAATCTAAGCCTCCCCTGGCACAACTTGGGGCCATTTCCTCTAGTCCCATCACTTGCTACTTAGGAGAAGAGACCAACACCCTCCATGTTCCAGCCTCCTTTCGGGAAGTTGTAGACAGTGATAAGGTCTCCCCTCAGCCTCCTCTTCTCCAGACTGAACCCACCAGTTCCCTCAACCACTCCTCATCACACTTGTGCTCCAGGCACTGAGCAGCTTCGTCACCTCCTCTGCACTCTCTCTAGTGCCTCAATGTCCTTATGATAAGGACCAGATTCAAGGTGCAGCCACACCAGTTCCAAGTACAGTGGCACAATCACTTCTCTAGTCCCGCTGGCCACACTATTCCTGATACAAGCCAGGATACTATTGGTGGCCATTTTGGCCACCTGGGCACATGCTGGCTCCTGTTCAGCTGCTGTCAACCAACACACCCATATCCTTCTGCACCAGAAAATTTTCCATCCACTCTTCCCTGAGCCTGTAGCGCTGCCTGGGGTTGTTGTGACACAAGTGCAGGACCTGGCACTTGGTCTGGTTAAACCTCAGACAAATGGCCTCAGCCCAATGATCCAGCAGCTCCAGATCCCTCTGCATGGCCATCCCACCCTCCAGCAGATCAACACTCCCACCCAACTTGGTGTCATCTGCAAACTTACTAAGGGTGCCCTTGATCACCTCACCCAGATCACTGATAGAGATTAAACAGAATTGGCCCTGATACTGAGTCCTGGGGACACCACTCATGACCGGCCACCAATTGGATTTGACTCCGTTCACCACAACTCTTTGGGCCCGTCCCTCCAGCCAGTTCTTGATCCATCACAGATACACCATCCAGGCCATGAGCTGCAGCTTCTCCAGGAGATGCTGTGGGATACGGTGTCAAAGGCTTTACTGCAGTCTAAGTGCACAACATCCACAGCCTTTCCCTCATCTACAAGGGGGGTCACCTTGTCATAGAAGGAGATCAGGTTGGTTAAGAAACACCTGTCTTTCATAAACTCATGTTAACTGAGCCCGATCACATGGTTCTCTTGTAAGTGCAATGTGATGTCAAGATCATCTGCTCCATGACCTTGCCCAGCACAGAAGTTAGACTGACGTGTTCCCCAGATCCTCCTTTTGGCCATTCCTGTAGATGGGCATCACATTTGCCAACTGCAGAAAAGCTGTAACAACCAGGCGCAAACTTCAGTGGAGCATCTGGTGTAAAGAAAAGTGATGTAACTCCCAGGGGGAGTTTGCTTGGTTTGCTTTCTGAAGCAGAAAGGAGGAGCCATGAGCTCCAGGCAATGGGAAGGGGGATCCTGTCCCTCACACACGGCTCAGGGCTCTTCCTGGGACCGTGGGATGTGGGTGTGCAAGGCCCAGGGAAGGACAACACTGGTACAACAACTTCCAGCTTCCCCATGGGGCTGCAAGGAGGCACCGAGGCCCCAGTGCCATGAGGACAACATGTCTTCTCCTGGGCCTCAGTGGCAGAGACAACTGCCATGGCCAAGGGGACACAGACCTGGGTTCTGTGGGTCCCTTCCAGCCTTACAGCGCCCTTTGCCATCTCCACCACAGGCTGTTCTACACGGTGCTACCCCTGCCCCTCTTTCCCTGCAGGCTGCAGACACCCATCTCGCTTCCCCACCTGCTCTCACCCCAGCATTTCTGCACCTTCACTGCTGTGTCTGCACCCTCACTGGCTGCTCTTTGGCACACAAACCATGGGCTGATCCAGCTCCCTCTGGGTGACCTCTTGCCCCACAGCACTGCCTTTCCAGTGACATTTCTTACTCCTGATATCCTGTCTCCACATTCCACGTTGCAGTTTGTGACTCTTTTTTTCTCCTTGTTTTTCATGCCAACAAGGAAAACTCGACCATGTCAGAAACTGCCCTTCGAGCTGGGAACACAACCCATTAGTCTCTTTGTGGTCTTCCACCTCAACAAAGACAAGTAACCTCACCATGATCTCCTAAATCCCATGAGTGCTGCTGGCTTTTCAGCTTCTCTGACAGACACGACCATGTCCCTGCTGCTGTCCCGTCATGTTCTCAGGTGGGATGGACATGACAACCCATCTCCAAGGCCTCTTCCTGGGTAGTTCCTGTGGGTACCTTGGCAGAGGTTCTTTCCCAGCCATGTCCCTGCTGCTGGGCTGTCACCTCCAGAGGTGGAACTGACCTCACTGTCCCTTCACAGCCACAGGATTCTGACTGGATTATGAGTGTCTGAGACACAACTGACCTCATAATACCACACCCATCCATCCCCCTCCTTAGCAGCCAGGACCTCAGCAGACTGAAGCATGTTCTATACATTCCTACACCTGCCCCTCTTTCCCACAGGCTGTAGACACCCATCTCACTTCCTCACCTTGTTCAAATTTGTCAAATATATTTTCTACTAACACTGTGAGTGAAAAGCACTCCTCACTTGAACTCCTGTACTTCCGTTAACACCTTCCATATCTCTTCTTCTGCCTTACCTTTTTTTTTTTTTTTTTCCTATTCTTCCACCTATTCTCTCTCCAGAAACCTCTCCAAGGCAAAAATTCTGTCAAATCACAGAATAACTCAGGTTTGCAGAGATCCCATGTCTCACTCATCTTGTCTCACTCATATTGTCTCACTCTCCTGCTCAGGGTGAACCAGGTGAGGCTGCTCAAGGCCTCCACCCAGGTTTGTATCATCCTCGAGGCACTTGAAGTGCTGTCTCTTATATCTTGGAAAGGGAGAACAAAGACATTCAACAGTGTTGTCCAGGTGCTGGTCACTGAGAGATGACACCAGTATCCGGCTGCACGCAAGACTTTGTACCACTGATGACATTTGTGCTGGATGGTTCAGCCAACTTCCCACCCAGCATCCACTTCTTGAGCCCCATCAGCACCACTCTGGCCAGAAGGAGACCATGTCTGAGCCTTGCAAATGCCCTGTACACAACATGCCTTTCTTTCCCCTGTCCATTTGGGTTCAGCAATCCCTTCCTTGTCCTTCACATTCCTGGAAATGGCTGCAGGAGGACGTGTCCCATCCCCTTCCCAGGGAGGGAGGAAGGGTGGCCAGCCTGTGTTTATCCCAGCTCCTATCCCTGCACTTCTTGAAGATGGGTTTGAGGTCTGCATTTCCTTAGGACCCCAGAGCCATTCTGGTTTCCTTGACACTTATGAGAGCACAATCTGGAATCACAAGAAAGGGTGACAGAGCAGACTGGAGCACTTGAAATGATCCTGTCCAAGGCAGCTGAGATGAATCTCCCTGATTCAGTGGGGTTTGTTCCTGGAGTCACACACAGAAATATCAGGGTTCTGTCAGGCATCCATATCTCAGTTGGTCTCAGGACTCCTTCTGCACCCAGGGATGCTCAGAGACAGTCTGTCCCTTTTACACACAGCGGCAGGAGTCACAGTGTCCCTCTGGCCTCCTGTTGCCACTCCAAAGGGTCGGGATGCACCTCAGCCCTGTGGTGTGTCACCTGCTCTGCACTCATCTGACATGTCCCACGTCATGAGGAATGGACACAGGGACATTAGTTAAAGGAAGCGCGTCCCAGTGCTGCATTCAAACAGTTTCCATGCAATGTTATTCCCAATGAGAAATGACCTCGAGACCCTGTCTGTCCCACAGGCCATCATGGAACCCCAAGGAATAGCTGATGGTGTTTGTGCTGACTCAAGTTCATGTCAACTCATGTACCTGTTCTGCATGCTCACATCCCATCTGTACAATGCGAACATGGACTGCTGAACTATTCATTCAGTGTCCATCCATGGAGAGAAAACAGCCTCTGTGGGTGAGAAGCCAGTGCTGGAAATGGTGGTTGTGAGGGGCCAGTCCATGGTGACGGACCTGAGGCTCCTTCTGTGGGGTGTCCAGTGCACAGGGGCACAGCCCAGCCCCTGCTCTGCTGGTCCTGCAGGTCTCTGGCAGGAGCCTGGCTGTGAGAGGACACTGCTGTGTGCAGCCCTGCACACACACGCTGTTCAGCTGTACAATAGTGTTTAATCTGAGGGTGACTTTCTTGGACATGTTATTGAGAAAAACTTTGTAAAAGTTGAAGACTTGAACCTTCCAGCTCTGCCCTGAGGAGATCACCTTTCTATCTGGAAAGGCTGTTCTGGGGCCAGCTCTGTCACAGCAGTGCCCATTGCCTGTCCCTGCCTGCGCCCACAGCACTGACACACAGCAGGACGGTGACCAAGCTGCCAGAGCACTCAGGCCTTGCACCAACACCAGGGATGAGAAGGAGAGTGTGGAGTGGAACCAGAACAGCTCTGGAAGAACAAGCGCTGCTGCTCCCTGGCAGGGCTGCCATGCCAGAGCTGTTTTCCCCTCCACCCATGCACAGGAACTGTCCCTGCAGCTCCAAAAAGCCCTTGAAGGAGGGATATAGTGAAAAACAAGTCACTAAAGAGCCCTTTATTCTGTTTAGAGACAAGGAGAGCACTGCTGCTCATTTAAGCAGCCAACAGTTATAAAAGAAAAGCCAACAGTGAATTAGAAAGGGGTTGACAACATTATCACAATAAGAAAACAAACAACAACACCAGAAAATCCAGACTGGGCTTGTAATTAGCTACATTAAAACTCCTGTATAGAAGAAGATGGCCAGTTTATTGCTTCTGGAAACAGAGGGATATGAGTTTGCACAGGGCATCCTTGAGCTCCTGGTTCCTCATGCTGTAGATGAGGGGGTTCACTGCTGGAGGCACCACCGAGTACAGAACAGACACCACCAGGTCCAGGGATGGGGAGGAGATGGAGGGGGGCTTCAGGTAGGCAAACATGGCAGTGCTGAGGAACAGGGAGACCACGGCCAGGTGAGGGAGGCAGGTGGAAAAGGCTTTGTGCCGTCCCTGCTCAGAGGGGATCCTCAGCACGGCCCTCAAGATCTGCACATAGGACACCACAATGAACACAAAACAGCCAAATGTTACTAATAGACTAACCACAATAAGCCCAAGTTCCCTGAGGTAGGAGTGTGAGCAGGAGAGCTTGAGGATCTGGGGGATTTCACAGAAGAACTGGCCCAGGGCATTGCCCTTGCACAGGGGCAGTGAAAATGTATTGGCCGTGTGCAGCAGAGCATAGAGAAACCCAGTGGCCCAGGCAGCTGCTGCCATGTGGACACAAGCTCTGCTGCCCAGGAGGGTCCCGTAGTGCAGGGGTTTGCAGATGGCAACGTAGCGGTCGTACGACATGATGGTGAGAAGAGAATACTCTGCTGAAGCTAAAAAGACAAACAGAAAGAGTTGTGTAGCACACCCTGCATAGGAAATGACCTTGGTGTCCCACAGAGAGTTGGCCATGGACTTGGGGACAATGGTGGAGATGGAGCCCAGGTCGAGGAGGGCGAGGTTGAGCAGGAAGAAGTACATGGGGGTGTGCAGGTGCTGGTCCCAGGCTATGGTGGTGATGATGAGGCCGTTGCCCAGGAGGGCAGCCAGGTAGATGCCCAGGAAGAGCCAGAAGTGCAAGAGCTGCAGCTCCCGTGTGTCTGTGAACGGCAGGAGGAGGAACTGGCTGATGGAGCTGCTGTTGGACATTTGCTTTTCCTGAGCACGAGGAGCTGTCATGAGAAAAAAAAAAAGACAGTGAGAATCCAGGGCAGAGTCCTCTGACAAAAATCAAACCAACTCCCATAGACCCTCCCCTGTCACACACAGACACTCTTGTGTTTTTCTAGGAGAACCTTTTTCAGCACTGTGGCTGCAGCCCTGCTCGGTGCTGGAAAATGTGCAACCAAGAGCAGGGCCTCTGCCCATGGGCCGTCGGTAAGTCAGCCCAGCTCTGCAGAAGTGGGGCCACGGGAACGGTGGGGACTGTCCTGGTTCTGCTAACACAGAAGGGCTGTCAGCACTTGCTTTCCCAGTGATAGGGAACAGAGATGGTGAAGGCAGTTTAGGAGTTCCAGTTTTTTTTACATCTACCTCCATATTCACTGCAGAGTGTTGTTGGGTGTCAGAAACCCTCAGCATTTCTGCTGCACTCAGGGAGAACAGAGCGAGTCCTGCGAGACCAGAGGGTGCCTGTGGGTCAGTGCAGAGTGAGGGCAGCTGCTCTGTCCCTCTGTCTTGCTCCAGCTGCCCTGGGCTGGCACCTTTCTGAGATGGGGGCTGATCACACTCCCATGATACCCTGAAAAGCCACCAGGCACTGCTGAGAGCAGAGGGATCCACCTCAGACCATGACAGGTCTCACCCTTTCCTAAGGTCTCAGCACCCACGTTTAGCCCAGGACACACACGGCTCATTCCCCAGCCCCACAGACTGCATTGCCCACAGCCCACAGGTCAGAGCAAAGCTGGGACACATGTGCCCATGGACACACCTGCAGGAAAGGACCCACAAGATCAGGCTGTGACTCTGCAGCTGAAACTGCCATCCCCAGAGAGCCTGACAGCAAGAACAAGATCCCAACAGCAGTGACCCAGAGCAGGGGAGCAAGAAGGAAAATGCGGTGAGGGTGGGTGTGAGAGAGGCCAGGGCAGAGGCAGCCGGGCACTCAGACAGCGTCACCCTTCCCCAGCTGTGCAGCCACCTCCCAGACACCAACACTGCCGGGCAGCTGCTCTCAGCCCCTGTGCTCTGCAGAGGAACTGCAGCTCTGGCTGCACAGGAGCTGCTTCATGCCTTGGAGCCCCCGGCCCTGAGGGCAGAGGCTTTGCTGGGTGGGACAGGAGGCCAGGGGGCTGCTCACAGGAGGGATCTGACCTGCAGGGGGTCACAGGGACTTTTCTCTCTTCTCCCTCCCATAACAATTCCGGGTTTGGTTTCCTCTCATTTCTGATCATTTCCCTGCTGCCTGGAGATTCTCCCCTGGGAGGTGTTTCCCTGTCCATGTCTGTTCCCTGTCAGTGCTCACAGACCATCCCACCCTCTGTGCCCTCCCCCTGGCCCTACAGATCCTGCCTGTTCACAGGGCACTGCCTGGGGGCATCTTCCTGTCTGCAGGCTGGAAAACAGGACAGGTCAGACTAAGGCTGACGGGTCCAGCCAAGGTGATGCAGGTGCTGTGCACAGGCAGAGGGGTGGGGAAGGGATGTCATGAGCCTTCTGGCAGATGTACTGATCACTCACAGTTGCAGTTCAGGAGTCTCAGTGACTTGTTTAAGCATGAGAGCTCATTTTCATTTTATCCTTTCCTGCACCCCCGACCCCTTGGGAGAGGAAACTGAAAAGACAGGCTCAGGAAAGCTCCTTATCTGTCTGCTAATCCTTGCAATGATCTTCTCCTTGAGGCATCCCCTTGGAAAAATGCTGGGGGTGATCTGGATGTGTGAGCAGCACTGACCCACACAGCACCTTCTCCACCGTAGAAGCACCTTTCCTGCTCTGATAGTGGTAACTCCTTCCTGGCACAGCTTGTCCCCTCAGGGTAGTTGGGGTCTCCCCGGGCAGGCTGAGCGCTGACCCTGGCAGGCGGCAGAGTCCCTGCCCGGCACAGCCCTGGGGTGCAGGGACCCTGCTCTGCAGGACAGCCCTGGGCACCCCTGGGTGCTCACCCGGCTTCACAGTGTTCAACATGGCCTGACCAGAGCCCCGTCCTTACAGATCCCACCAGCTGTGCCTGTGCCAGTTTCAGGAGATGCCTCCAGGAGCTACAGCTGCACTGCCCTGCACCAGAGACTTACCATGGCAAGGGCTGCAAAGGTTTCTCCTCCAGTGAGCTCTCAGTCATCCTCCAGTCCTGACCACCTTTAATCTCTCTGTGCCTTGCTCGTCTGCTGAGATCCCCAGGCAGAGCCCTCAGCCCTGCTGCGTGTGCAGAGGAGCTGCTCCTGGGCAGAGCTGTCTCTCTGCAGCGCTGCCGCTGCCATGAGCTCCCTGTGTCCCAGGAGCCCAGCCCAGCTCAGCAGCACAGGAGCAGCCCAAGGCGCTTTAATGACCCCTCTGGTGGGTTTGGTGCTGAGTCCATGGACCTCAGACCCATGAGGAAGGTGATGAAACTTCACAAGAAGTCAAAGTCAGATTCAAACTCCAAAGTTTCTTGTAATGTTAATGGGTCCCACTGAGGGAACCTACTGAGAAACAATATCCAGGTTCAGTTAGAGAAGAAAACTGGAGGTCAGGAAAAGCACAGTAAAGGTGGCTCTGATGCTGAGTAAACGTGGTTGTGTTTCTTTAACCAAAAGGCCAAGCCCTGACCCCCAGCCCTGGGAAGTCAGATCCTGTCCGTCCCACGTTGCCCAGGGCCCTTCCTGGGACAGTGTGATGTGGGGCTGTGCAAGGCCAAGGGCAGGACTATGGTCCCACCCCTCCCAGGTTCCTGGCTGGGGACAAGGAGGCCATGAGGCCCCTGTGCTGGAAGGACAAGGTGTCTCCTCACAGGCATCAGAGGTGCAGACAACAGCCACAGCCAAGGGGAGAAGGAGCTCATGTCTGGTGGGGCTTTCAGCCTCTTTCCATCCCTTGATCATCTCCACGACAGCCTGTCCTGTGCTGTGGCATCCCCTGCACCTCTGTCCCTGCAGGCTGGAGACATCCCCCCTGCTGCCCCACCTTGCTCCTGTCTGAGCATCTTCCTTCCTTTGCTGAGATCTCTCCATCCTCCCCAGCTGTTCCTTGAAGCACAAAGCCTTGGGCTGATGCAGACTCCCTCTGCTGACCTGCTCCACCACAGCACTGCCCTTCCATCACATTCCTTTCTGCTCATGTCCAGCCTGGACCTCCCCAGCTGCACTTTGGGCCATTATTTCTTTCTCAAGCTCTTTCCCACTATGCAGAAACCTCCACCACCTCTGAAACCGCCCTTCAAGCACTCTCAGGCTACTCCTGCACTGCTGCAGCCTCCCCAGCGCTGCTGGGCCAAAGCAGCCCAGGTCCCTCAGCACCCCACACCATGTGCACAAGGTGCTGAACCTGCCTTGGCACAGCCCTGCACTCTCCAGTTCCTCCCTGCTGCTCCAAACTGGGAAGCCGCACACTGGCACACACCCGTGTGTGTGGGTCACACCAGTGCTGAACCGAATGGGATGAGAACTGCAGGTGTCTGGGTCCCCACGCTCCTCCTCATGCAGCCCCGTGTGCAGCTGCCTTGTTCATGGTGAGCGTGCACCACGGGCTGGTGTGGGGACCTTGTAGTGCCCAGGCCCTTCTCCTCAGGGTCACTGCTCAGCGTGTCAGGTCCTGCTCTGTCCTGATCGATGGGGTTATTGTCCTGCCCCTGATACATAACTGGTCACTTCCCTTATACAAACTTAGACTTCTGTGGGTGAATCCCAGATTTTCCTCAAGGTCTGGACTCTCCTGGACTGAATTTCCATTTGCTCAGCTGTTAAAGTTTGCATGCAGATTGTTTATCCTGATGGGGTGTATCTCCCAACATAACAGCATGAGGAGTTATAGGACACTATAAATGCCATCTCCTGGAGAAACTGTGGGGTCTTTTGCATCTGGTGCTCATAATGCCAGAGGTCTGGAGTCAAGAGAGAAGGTTCCTTCATATGGTAGAGCAGCAGGAATGTGTGGAGCTCTGCCTGGGGACAGACAATGTCAGCTGAACGTTGAGGAGTCAGCATGAGAGGGCAGAACAACATGGGCAGTGTTGTGGTGACTGGACATCAGCTACAGACTCACTGATGAGGAATTGGAATGAGATGAGGCCTCCTTCAGACAAATGAAAGAAGCCTCATGTTTCCAGGGCCGTGTCCTCATGGCAGACCTGAGATATCCCAATATCTGCAAGGTACCAGCCATCCAGGAGGGTTTGGAGCTCATTGACAACATCTTCCTGACACGGGTGACTGAGGAGTCAGTGGGGTGAGGTGCCCTGTGGGACTTCACACTTACAAACCAGAAAGAGTTGGTCAGGATGGAACAGTCAGGGATGGGAAAGTGGAGCTGAGGCTCCTGGGAGATGAGAACAAGGCCAAGAGCAGGATTTCAGGAGAGCAGGATTTGGCCTGCTGAGGAACCTGCTTGGGTTTGTTATGGAAATGCTCTCTGCTTGGGACCTTGGTGTCTGCAGTGCTTTTCTCTCACATCTCCTCCCTCCTCTCTCCCACCTGCTGTTGTGCAGCGTTTTTTACCCTTTCTCAAATACAATATCCCAGAGGTGCTGCCGGCATCACTGAGTGGCTCAGATTTGGCAAGGAGTGGGTCCATCTTGGAGCAGCTGAAATCAGCTCTGGCTGACATTGGTCAAACTCCTGTTGTCTTCTCAGAGCGGTGACAACTGTAGCACACCCACACTCACCCCCAGTTCCAAGGCTTTGCCATGTAAGCCCAGTACAGGGTGACATCATGTGTGCTACAAATTACTTGGTCGTGGAGAAGAAATGGATCTTCTGTCGGGAACTCGAGCAACTCACCAGTGAATGAGTACGTTCCTATGGGGAACTGTGATTGCCCTGACATTCACTGGTCAGGCAAAGATACAGGTACCAACACTCCAAAGGATCTTGGGCCAACTGCTTTACGTCTGCCTGGTAGGGCAACAAGGGTGATGCTTGCGTGGATCTGGAACTTGGAAACAAGGAAGAGCTGGTGAGGGATGTGAACATCAGTGTCCATGTTGGCTGTTGTGACCAGGACACAGAGGGGTCCCAGGTACCAGAGGGGAGGGAGGAAGGCCAGCAGCACAGCACAGGCTGGTGGGCTCCAGAGGAGAACACTTAGACATACTGGGGGGTTGCTACATGTGGTGCCACGGGAAACAGCTCTGAAGGGTGAAGGAGCTCAGGAAATCTAAACAAGCCTTACAGGACAGGCTGCTCCAAGCACAAGAAATGATGTCTCCAAATACCCTGTAAAGAAGCATTTATCTCGTGAGACTGCTCCTCTGAACTGATGGAGCTGCAGGGCACAAAGGCAGCACACAGGAGGTGGAAGCAGGGGAAGCTGCAAAGGAGGAATTTAGAAACCTTGTCCATGGATGTAGAGATACCAAAGCTCCCCTGGACTTGATAGATGAAGGAGAGGGCAGCAAGATGAGCTGACAGAGCTTCACTTGCAGTAGAAGAACAGACAGGGTGAACGTGGGCCTGCTGCTGAATGTCGTAAGAGTAGAATCAGACGGGACTGAGGTTCTTCATGGCTTCTTTGCCTCCATCTTCACCAGCAAGGTCTCCTGGGACTTTGTTCCTGAAGGCAGGAGTCTGGAGAACACCCAGCAGTGGATGGGGCTCAAGTCAGGGGTGACCTGAGCAAACTCAGACACCATTACAGAACAGGAGATGGGTCACTTGACCAGCTCCTGAACACAAGTATCACTGTGCTGTGGCACCTGAGATTGCCAGGAACACCCACCTCTTGGTCCAGAGGAGTGTGACTCCTCTTGAGGTGTCCTGGCCTCTCTCCTCACTCACATGGTGATTTAGTTACGCACTTTTTTGACATATTCAGTCTTCACGAGGAGATGCAACACATCAATATGGACTGGAGGCTGCTGATGCCACCTGTTCTGGAAAGGGAAAGAAGGGAGAGCAGGGAAGGAAATAGAAGAAATTTGGCTTTATTGCTCTTTATTTTAGAAATGGTCTCTGTTTGGCTATTCCTGAAATCTCTCTAATCATCCACACCCAACTTGAAGCCTTTAGGAAAATGATGCACAGAGCCTTGGCTTGTAAGAGCATTTTAGATGTTAATGAGCCCTCTGCTGCCATGATCCTGAAGTGCAGCCACTGAGAGAATGAACAAACCTCTAATGAAGTGAAAGGCAGAAGCAAACCCCAAGTTTCTGAGGGTGTTTGGACCCCATGAAGGGCCATCACTGACACAGCTGTGAGGGAAACAACCAGTGCAGGTCCCTGTCCCTGGAGGCTGGTGGAGACACTGGTTCCAGGTGGTGAGGGCCATGTGGAGGTGGCTCTGATGCCATGTCAGCCCTTGATGCTTGTTCATCACCAGAATGGCTGAGCCCTGACCCCTGGGACCTGGTAGATTTTTCTCCAATGTTTTTCAAGGCTTTTCCTGTGTTCAGTGTGAGAGTTTTTTGTTTTGTTGGTGAGTTTTATGCCAACTGATCTTGGTTTAATTGTAAGGCTCTGGTTTTCTGTGGAGTTGGAAATGCCTGTGAGTTCCTCAAAACTCATCCAGCTTCTTTCATACACCTCGCAATGGTCACCAGTCACCTCAATGTCCCAGTCCCAAACTTGCTTGAATCCCCTATTTGGATCCATACCCATCACTGCGGAGGTTCACGGATCCTCCATGTTCATGGATGATTCCTGAGGACCATCCAAGTGTGGGCAGTGTAAGAGAGGAGCAGAGCAGGGTCAGCTCATGGGCCATGACTGAGCACAGCCACCCCAGCAGCAGCCGTTCCCCATCTCCCAGGCACAGCCATGCCCACAGCATGCAAATGGCACTGCCATACATGATTAGCCCAAGAGAGGCCTTTCTTCCTTCCGTATTCCCAGGAAAATCTTCCTCCTGCTCCTCCTCCACCTGCAGACATCAACTGCTTTCCATTTCTGGGCTCAGCCATGGCTGGAAGGGTTCACTGAAGCCATCAGCCATCTCATTGCTTCTCCCTGACATGCCCTGACCCTCTCCCACACCTACAATGGCCAATCACGGCTGCTCCCGCTCTTCAGAAGAGGCCTCGAGCTTCTTGGTTCTTCCTGGTGCTTATTATAAACTTCCTCTCTCTCTCCAGAGTTCATGATGAGCTTTCTTGTCCATAACAGCCCCTTTATGACCATGTCTCACTATATAGTTGTCTCTTTATGATCATTTGTGCACAAATGAAATCACCAATTACATAGAAACTGATGCCAAGTGAGATGCCATGAAAACCTGATGACTTCATCTGTGTCTGTGTCTCTCCTGGAAGGAGTCTGTCCCGACAAGGGGATCCAGCTCCTGCCACTCTCTGCAGAGGCACATGAGCAGTGTCCATCACCTGGGGAGGAACAGGGTGACTTCTGCAAGACCACTCTTCATCTGAACCACTTAAGAGCTATCACCGATGCAGAGTACTCTTTTACAGATATTTAAATATAAGTATTTCATTTTTTTTTCTTTAAAAACTGACATTCCTACACAAATTGCACAAAATTTGAAGGACTTTTCATGCCTTTTAACATGATTATCCACAGAAGTCCCACCAGCTTTGCATCTCAGGAAATGGGATCCAGAGTTCAAGGGCAGGTTGGTTTGGGCTCTGTGCTGGGATCTGGAAACTGAAACGTGCTCCCATCTCCCAGCCCCCTGCCCTCCTCAGTGAGGGTGTGAGACATTCTGCAGCGAGGGCTGAACTCACAGCCATGACCAGTATCTTATGTCCAGCTGCAGCCAGTGGTGTCCTGCCAGCTCAGGATTGGAGCTTCCATTGCTGGAGGGGTTTAAAAGATGTGGAGATGTGGCGCTTTGGGACATGGTTTTAGTGGTGGACTTGGCAGTGTTTGGTTTACGGTTGGACTCCATGTTTTTAAGGGTCTTTTCCAGCCTCAATGATTCCATGATTCTCTGATTTGGGTTGTAACCATTTCAATCCCATCACCTCCAGCTTCCCTCAGAGGCGGCTGTTGTGTGGAACAACTGTCCTGGCTCTCCAGGCAGGTTGGGCATTGGGTTGGTGTCTGCATTGGGAGTTTTCCCCTTCCTGGGGTAAAAGGCTGTTGAGCAGAGACAGTTGTAGAGATTTGGGTCACAGGGGTTTGCAGCAATCCTGTCAAACTCTGAGCAGGATGAGCTCTGGAGCCCAGGAAAAATGGAGATGCTCTAAAGGATGTTTGTGAACAGTGTTGCAGTGCTGCCACTAGTAACAGTAACAGGGAACTCCTCATTCTCACTGATGATGATGATGATTTAAATCTCTTTAATTTCAGTCCTAACAGTCATTCTTGCTTTTCCAAGCACCTACTACACCTCAGCAGTTGTGTCTTGAAAGAATTTCTTAGAACAATGCTTTTTCTCTCACTTCTTTTTTGTTTTAATCATTTAAAGAGTACACCTATTGGACAGAATTACCCCAAAATTGTGCTTATTTCATTACATTTCTACCTTTTAATTATTTCTTATGTGGTGTGATGTGGAGGTTGCATAGGAGAACAGTTTCTTTTTGAGACAAAGATGCCAAGGAACAGATCCCAGGTCAGTGCAAAGGCCCAAAGGAAGCCAGAATCTTTATGTGTGTGCACTGACACACACTGTCACCTGCATTTCCAGTCTCTGCAGTCCCAACCGTGCAGCAGAGTCTGGAGTTCTGAGCTCCCTCATCTGTCCTGTGTGACACGTGTAAATGGAACTACCCCAATCCAATGGCTGGTTTTGATTCTCTTCACAGCCTGAAGCACCACATGGGTCAGGAGACAAGCCAGGATACCCATCCAAGACCCATGTACGCTTCACATGGATTTTAGGTGTTCCCTGGCATCTCAGCAGACATGTCACGCTGATATCTGGGTGCAAGAAGCTGGTCAAGTGTCTCATTTTCATTTCTATAATGATGGATTTGTGTCTGGCTGATGTGCAGACTCTGTGCATGGATGCTGACACCTCTTGAACAACCTGCTCTGAAAGGGTTAACAACATGGGCTGTTCTTTCTGGAGAAGCAATAGGACAGCAAAAAATAAGATCTTTGCTCAGGGCAAAAGAAAAAGGATGGAAAAGTTGTTGTCAGGGCTGTTTGGGGGCACTTGTAAAGCAGCTCTGCACCTCATGTGAATTACTTCTGTGCTCAGCAAGATCCTGAGAGTCCTCCCTAATTTGAAAACATGAAGGGGAAGGAAGGACAGCATCATGCAGGCTCAAAGGGACCTCAGGAGGTGTCTTGACCAACCTCCTGCTCACAGCAGGGTCAGACCAGATAGCTCAGGACTTTATCCAAACACATCTTGGTCACTTTCTGGGACAGAGTGAGTGCGCACTCCTGGGAAACAGCTTCCAGTGCTGGACTGTCCTCATGACTGGAAAGTTTCTCCCTTTCTACAGCACCATCCAAATTGCTTTTTACCCATCTACTTGCACACTGACACAGACCATAATATCCTACCTTGGACACAAGAATATTGTGGGGGATGATGCTGGAATCCTTGCTGACTTCCAGGTAACAGCCCACCACTGCTCTGCCCATGTGCACAACCCTGTCCTTTCCTCACAGAAAGCAAAGAGGATGGACAGGCACAACCTGCCCTGGGCAAACCCCGTCACCTTCTCTTCCAGACACCCAGAAATGGGGTCCCAGTGGACATGCTCTGGGGCACAGCCCTTAGTTCCCCTGCTCACCCATTGGCCATTTTGAAAAGTGCACACACTGTGTGAGAGCTGCCAGTGGTCAGGGAGTCCCCCCAGTCTCCATGAGCTTTCACAGATGGTGGAGAGTGGCCTCACTGTGACATGGTCCTGCTGTCTCAGCTCCTGGGTCTGCCCCTGCTGTCCCATAGACTGGGAAGGATTGTGTTAGTTCCAGTGACCCCTGACTTGATCCACATCCACTGCTGCTTGTTCTGCCTCCAGCCACAGAGGCCTGGGAGACCTTGCTGGTGAAGATGGAGGACAAGAGACACAGAGAATATCAGGTGTTTCACGTATTAAATTCATCAGTGGCAACACAGTGTCTTTGTTCTTTAACTGTTCCTGCAGTAGTAACAGCTCATTATGGGGCCTTGAATTGCCTTCCAGGTCTGGACTGAGTTCTGATCTGGACTGTTGCTGTGCTTGGAGGCTGCTGTCCTTGCAGACCAGATGAACTCACTCCTGCCACCCTGCCTGGCAGTTCATTCCATCCGTGTCACAGCTCTGTCTGCAGCACTGACAGCTCCAGCTCCCCCAGTCAGGTCCCTGGCTGAGGACATTGCCTCACATCTGGGCTGAGCCACCCCAGCTGTGGCACCAGCCCAGCTCTGACCTGCCACAAGAAACCTGGTACCAAGTGTCCAAGAGCCCATGTGTGCAAAGGCTTTGAATCAGAGCACAGACATGACATGGCCAAAGAATGATGAATGTCTCTCTAGACCTAGGAGTATAAAACCAGAACAAAATGCCTGAACTCATTCAACTGAAGATATTCCTCCCCTAACCGTTGTTGGTGAGTTTTATGGGGATGGATCAACCAACTCACCAAAAGTCAGGCTGACTCCTCAGGAGCCCCTGGGCAGAGACCCTGCTCTTCATTGCACACTCATCAAGCACCGACGAGGGCTCCAGCCAGGACGTTCTCCTGGAAAAAGAAAAGTGTCTCTTTGTGTGACGGGGTGGGAGGGTCTGTGGGAATTGGTTTTGATTATTCCCAGAGAAGTCTCATCTAAACCTTCACTATCTTTTCCTCCTATGACAGGTCCTCATGCCCACAGGCAGCAAATGTCCAACAGCAGCTCCATCACCCAGTTCCTCCTCCTGCCATTCACAGACACACGGGAGCTGCAGCTCTTGCACTTCTGGCTCTTCCTGGGCATCTACCTGGCTGCCCTCCTGGGCAACGGCCTCATCATCACCACCATAGCCTGGGACCAGCACCTGCACACCCCCATGTACTTCTTCCTGCTCAACCTCGCCCTCCTCGACCTGGGCTCCATCTCCACCATTGTCCCCAAATCCATGGCCAACTCTCTGTGGGACACCAAGGTCATTTCCTACACAGGATGTGCTACACAACTCTTTCTGTTTGCCTTTTTAGCTTCAGCAGAGTTTTATCTTCTCACCATCATGTCGTACGACCGCTACGTTGCCATCTGCAAACCCCTGCACTACGGGACCCTCCTG
>CABFKC020000016.1:0-52899 GCA_901699155.2 Streptopelia turtur
CTGGGCACCTGCGCAGGGGTTTCTGTTAGATGGAGATTTGTTACTGAACCAGCCAGGAATTTCAAGGCCAACTCAAATGCTGAAGACAGACCTTCTGTGGGAGAGAAGCAGTTTCTGTAATAACAAGGCCTCAACATGACGTGGATCGACGGACCTGTCATCAGTGAGACTCCAGCGCATGGACAGCTCGTGAGCATCGATGATATCCAATCAGTGAATGCGTGCTTGGAGCGTGGACGCATGATCAGAGAATAGTTGCATGTATAAGGAGGCTTGTTTCTGTAATAAATGGCTTTGCGTGATTCACATTGAATCGGAATGCCGAGTCCTTTATCGTTCCATCAAATGGTGACCCCGGCATGATGCTCTGAATGGCATCTCCCTGCCATCAGGGAAAAGCTGGAGCGGCCCAGCCGGAGGCGGTTCAGCTGGACCTAAGACCGGACGGAGGCGTACGGACGCCCCAGGGATAAATTTGGGGATAAATTTTTTGAAGAAAAAATGTTGGGCTGTTTGGAGATTGCTTAAATTTTCCTTAGATTTTCATTTATTTTGGAAATAAAACAAATATTGCATTTTATGGTTCATGATTAATAATTCACAATTAATACATTATTTTTAAAAACACCCTGTATTTTCACATGAATTTGGCCAGATTATGAGATGCAGATGACAAAAATTAGTAGTGGCTCATGATACAAATTCTTAAATAAAAATTTGAGGTTCGGGGGGGGGGAGTTTAGCAATATGAATGAATAAAATAAAAAATTTTACACAATATTTGAACTTCTTTTTTTTTCCCCCCAGGTTTGACACCACCATTGGGCCACTTATCTACTCTGAACAATTTTTACAAATTTCCATCAAACTCCCCAGTGACAACATCTATGGGATAGGCGAGCATGTGCACAAGCAATTCCGACATGATGTCAACTGGAAAACGTGGCCCATGTTTAGCTGAGACACCTCCCCTTCCGCTGTAAGAACTTAACTTTTTTTAGATTTTCCTCCTTTTTGGGTAAGTTTTGGAATTCAGCCATAGTTGGCACATCAATATCCACCAAGTTCTTTCCCTTAGATGCTCATCGAATGTGACAAAAATGTGAGATACTGCTGAAAAAAAACATCCTGTTGGAGTAGACTTTTGGAAAGATTTGGATTGAATTGGTTGGAGTTTGCAGCAAATCAACAAATTGATATTTCAGCAAATTGCTGCATCAATATCCACTAAGTTTTTTTTCCCTTAAATGCTCTCCAAGTGTCACAAAAATGTGAGATACCACAAAAAAAAAATCCTGTTGGAATAGATTTTCTGAAATATTTGGATTGAATTGGTTGGGTTTTTTCCTGTCCGTGCACTGCTGTGTGCAAAATTCAGTAGATTTTAGTATTTTTCCTTTTGTTGTCTTGTATCTTAAGAAATAATGCAAACATGCCCTTAGCAGCAGGTCTGCCTGCAATTACTTTTTTCTCCATTTTCTACTTTTTTCCCCAGGTGATTTCTAGGGCACACACGTTTCAAAAAGTGTAAATGCATATCTTCCATCTGCAATGAGATGTTTTTACCCCAAATCTGCATCTGTTTGGCAAAATATCGCTCTATCACTCTGTCAATGTGCAAACTTTTGTGATTTAAAACCAGTATTTCATTTTACATTTGTGATTTCATTTGATTTTTTATTTCAAATCAGCTTTTATATTATTTTTCTTTGCTTATTCCTTTTTCTGACTCAGATTTGCAACAGTTTTTTAGGGGGATACACTGAATTCTGAGTGACACGAATGCGATTCAGGGAGCAGCTTGACAGTAATTAGTGTCAGCAGCTCAGTTAATTAATATTTTAGAATTGTCTTTTGAGGCATCGTCTATGAGCTGCAATATCTATTTTGTATTTTGAACCAAAAATGGAACTTACCTTGAGAAAACTTGTAGAAAAGTTTCTCCTTTGTTTTCTTTTCTGTCCTTACTCGAGATGAAATTTATAAATCTTAACTTTGAAATAGTTTGTTTTCCTCAAATTTGGGCTTTTGATTTTAAGCAACTCAAAGGCATTCCCAAAAAAGAGAAAATAAAAATAATGAAACTCATGTCAGTGATTTTATTTTGATTTCCTATTGAACAATCTAGCTTCACATGTGGGATATTTTTGAGACACCACAGCGTGCATGAATTTTGATTAAAAAAAGAGTCATATTTTCTGTTTTCCTTTAGAACATGGATAATTTATACGGTGTTCAAACTTCTTCATGTGTTTGGAAGACACCAGCGGTGCCTCGCTTGGCGTTTTCTTGATGAACAGCATGCCATGGGTAAGGACATTTCCTCCATAAATATTAAAAACAATTATTCAAATGATCTGCATCACCATGGATAAGGATGTTTGCTCATAAATATTGAAAAAAAAATAAATATATTATGTAAATGACAAAGTTTAAAGTTCCAGTAATGGGGTTTGGGTTTCCTTCAATACTTTTGTTAGATATTTTCTATAATTTTTCAATCTTTCATTCAGTATCACAGTTATTTGAGATCACAGAATCACAGAAGTGACTGGGTTGGAAAAGACCTCAGAGATCATCGAGTCCAACCCTTGGTCCAACTCTAGTCTGTTTATAGATCATGGCACTAAGCTATTTTCTTTTCCCTAATTTAGGAACTCATAGCAATTTAAAAAAAATCCTGTGGGTGTCCACATCCTTCTGCTTTTCTGGGAATTTTTAATCCAAATTTTCACCAATTTTTAACCAAAATTTAGAACTGTCTCCTTGCAGGATGTCCAGTACACAGACATCGACTACATGGAGGCCAGAAAAGCTTTTACTTATGACAAAGTGAATTACAAAGACCTGCCCAGTTTCCAAAGCTTTCTGCATAATTACGGGAAAAAATACATCCTCATCCTGGTAAGAATTTAAAAATTCATTTTTCCATTTTAAATCGCATTATTTAATTTTAAATATTATTATTATCAGTATATATAGTTCATACATATCTATATTTTAATATGTATGTTGTGACATGAGACATCTTTCCATGTGGCTGCTGGGTCCTACAGAAACAGTGTAGCAAACCAAAAATTGATGTAGAGAAACTATTACATATAAAAATATTAATATAACGTAACAATATAATATAACCATATTTTGCATGTTTATAAATAATTATTTTTAATATTATTTTAATAAGCAGCGATAAGAAGAAATTATATATTATTAATTATTATGTTATTCCTTTTTTTGCTTATTATTTGATTGATTATTATTATCTGAAATTATTTCTAGGTTTTTAATTTATATGCTTTTATTACTATTATTAATATAATGCTATATATGTTGTAACATGAGACATCTTTCTGTGTTGTTGCTGGGCTCTGCATAATCAGTGGACATTATTTATTATTTTATGTTCATTTTCATGTTCAGACTTGCTGTAGAGAACCAATAACCAAGAGAAACCTCTTCTTTTGGGGTGTTTTTTTTCCCATTTTAGGATCCTGCCATCAGTACTGAGGCTCTGGCTGATGGTTCCCCCTACCTGGCCTACGAGAGGGGCCAAACCGGAACATTTGGGTTAACGAGTCAGATGTTCAATGCATTTGGGTAAATCCTTGTTTTTCTGGAGTCAAATGGATTTGTTAGAAATTTAATTTGGGGCAGTAATTTAAAGTAATGGACTGTAATTCAATTTATCCAAGAACTGCGTCCAGGATGGTAATTGCTGATTAGCTTTTAGTTTTAATAAATGCCACCTTTGGGAGAAAATTATTTCCCTCCAGAAAATAATTATAATACCATAATATATTTTATTATATACTTTAATTATAATGTATAACTATAATATATTAATTATAATAATTTCCAGGCCAGAACAAATAAAATTTGTTCATAACGCAGGATTTGGGAACAATTATTTTACTTAATTTCTCCAGTTTGGATGGAGTGGTCATCGCCACTTAAAGTCAGCTTTTTGACATTCAGAAAGATTTAGTAGTAGTAGTTTAGGAGTAATAGTAATACTTAGTAATTAGTAGTAATGTTTATTTTTATTCTTATTTTATTTTCATTTTCATGTTAATCTATTTTATTTTAATTTAATGTTAATTTTTATTTTAATTATTTTAATTTATATTCTTAATTATTATATATTTTTTGATTATTTTGCAAATTCATGTCCTCCTTGCTGGATGACATCCTCAAATCACTACTGGGTTTGTAACTGTATATTTGGCTGAAAATACAGGAATTATTGTTATGCATAAATGTGATATTTGAAATTTGCAATTTACAATTTTTTTCAGGGTATGAATGAAGTAGCCAGCTTTGTTCCAGGCTCAGCCAGGGGCTGTGAGCAAAATGACCTGAATTATCCTCCTTTCACGCCCCGTAAGTCCCTCGTCTTTAGCTGTGGAGTGAAAAAAATAGAAATCAAAATATTTGTGAATTATCATCCAATCAGCCAAAAAGTTTAAATTCTTTCTCAAGAAATTGAAATTTGGCACTACATGGTCAGATCAAATTGTTCAGAAATTTGGGGTGTAGTTGTTTTGGGTAAATAGTTCTTTGTAGGCAAAATCCATCTGGAAGCTGGATTTAAGTTTATTAAATTGAAAAAATAATTCAGTTCCTAAAATTGGAAACCTGCAGTAACATTGTATGACACCACGGAGAAACTGGAGCTTTGATCTTGTCGTTAAAAACTGAGAAAAGGGGCAAAATGTCTTTCACACACATGAAGGGAAAAAAAATGAACAGAAATACTGTTTTTTTTCCTGTAATTAAATTTAAATTTTTTTTTTAAAAAGGCAATTATATCAATTTCAATGCACTGCAGATATTGACAGAGTCCTGTACGCCCAGACACTCTGCATGGATGCGGTGCAGCAGAGGGGCGACAATACGACGTTCACAACCTGTTTGGCTACTCCATGACCATCTCGACGCAACGGTGAGGTATCTGCCTGAAAACTTGGCTGAAAAAGGGAAATTTTTGTATTTGTCTTTATTGCTATCCTTGTTGCCATATTTTAATTTTTTTATTTAATTTTATTCATTTTAATGTTTAATATTTTTGCTTTATCTTATCGTTTTAATTAATTTCCCCAATCCCAATCTCTTTCTCTTCCAGCACCATTGAACGTCTCTTTCCAGGCAAGCGCAGCTTCCTGCTCTCACGGTCGACGTTTGCGGGGTCAGGGAAATTTGCTGGGCACTGGCTGGGGAACAACGTGGCCACCTGGGAGCACCTGCACTGGGCCATTCCTGGCATGCTGGAGTTCGGCCTGTTCGGCATCCCATATGGGAACCACAAATATAAAATCCTTAGAGATAGATTTCTAAAAAATTTAAATTAAAAAATCTGGAAAGGATTCAAAAATTTCATAAATTAAACATTTAAATAATTGTATGAATAAACTATGAATTAATATAACAAAATAGAATATGAAAATACAAAGAAAGATGTCTCAGTAAATGTCTGAATAAATTATATGAATAAATATCAATTAAAATAGGATATAAAAATGCAAATAAAATGTACATATACATAAATATATATAAAAATAAAAACATAAATAATCTTATGAATAAGCTATTTAATTAATAGAAATTAGTTAAGATTTATTAAATAGAATACAGAATAAAATTAAATAAAATGGTAAATATAAATAATTATATAAAACATTAACTTACATAAATGCATAAATAAATTAAAAGAATTAATATTAATTAAATACAATCATATAAATTAATTTATTTTTATTTTATTATTGATTTCATTATTTACCACAGTATTGATTTTTTAATTGATCTTAGTCCATCTCTATTATTTATTTAATTATTTATCTCATTGTTGATTTTATTATATATTTCATTCTTAGTATTTATTTTATTATCATTTTCGTTATTCATTATTTATGTAATTTATTTTTCTTTATAAAATATATTGGATTTTTAGATTTCCAGGCACTGGTGCCTCTGATATTTGTCATTTATTAATGACTGAAGTGAGGCTCATTAAATAATACCCATTTTACTTTTCAGAATTTGAATTTATGTGACTTTTGAACTACTTTGTGAATGAATAGTCAGTTTAATTTTAATTTCAATTTCAGTTCTTAAGTACAAATTATTCCAATTCCCATTGTCGAGATAAGTGTGGCTATAAAATTAATTTCAGACCTTGGAGGGCAGAAAAAAAATACAGAAAAATCTACTTCTGTTGAAAAAAAAAATCAGAAATTCTGTGCTTCAACTAGAGGAAAATACAATGGGAAATGTAGGTACAGACAAATGGTTTGGAAGAAGTGTAGAAATGAAAAATTGTAGAAACAAGATTTTATTTTAATTTCTAATAATCTCGCAGCATCACCATATGAAACTTTTCAGCAGTGATTTTAGACAACCATGACCTTGAAACATTAGGATTGCTTCTGATGATATTAATTAATCTGTTATTATAGAAGTGCAATTAATGCTGCTGATTTCCTATATTTTTAACAGGTTTTATTCTGATGAAGTGACATGGAATGTAGATAAACAATTCCTCTGGGGTCCTGGGCTCCTCATCACCCCTGTGCTTGAGCCGGTAATTCTCAATTCATGATTTGTAATTAATTAACCAACACAACGCAAATTATTCACTCTGTTTGAAACTACCTGTGGATTTTCTCACTTATTCAGACTGGTGTGATATTTTTATTTGGTTTAAAAATCTGAATTCCCCTATTTTGTGCAGGTGTATTTCCCTGAACTCACACTCCTGGTCTATTTTTAAAACTGGGAAATAAAATACAAATTTTACTATAAAAATTTTGATAAATTTTCCCTGTTGAACCCAACAAATTGCTCTGGTCATTATCTAGCCTGAATTGTCTTGGTGACAATGGGAAAGAGAATTCCCTAGGTTTTAAATGTATTTGTATTCATATTTTTTTCATGAGCTTTAGTACATCTCCAGTGGAAACACGTCTTAATATAAACTGTAATTATATCTTTCTTTCATACATATTAAACACCATTTTCTCCAAATTCTGCATTTCATTTCTCACCTGATTTCACCAAGAGAAACATTAAAGTACAAATTGATGCTTTTCCCATTGCAAAATCTTGTCCAAAATCCTCATTAATTTTGGTTTTGAAAAACAAAATGTGTTGGGTTTTTTTTTTTAATGTCTGAAAAGAGCCAACATGGAATAAAGAAAACTAAGATTTTACAACGTTTGTGAATAGTAATAATAAAATCAACAATAATATAAAGAATATAAAGAATAGTATTAATAGTTATAGCAATAATATTAATAAGGAATATAATTAATGTAATCATATATCATAATATTGTTAATAATATTAGTAATATGAATAACATCATCAACAATAACAATAACGGTTAAAGAGTTTGCTGAAATTAAGGCTTGAACTTCTGTTTTGCATTGGCAGGGGGTGGAGGTGATCCAGGCGTACATCCCCGACGCAGTCTGGTACGATTACCATTCGGTGAGTAACTGGGATTAATTAGGGGGTAATGAGGGTGACGGACCTGGGGACTGAGTTGGGGATTGAAGAGCAACAGGTTGAATGAAACATTAAAATTATTATTTACCAAAATATTAATTACAAGATTAAAATATACTAATTATGTAAATAGCATTAAATATAGCAAATATTTCAAACTCTACAAAAACTCTATTTTTTGTTGATTATTTTGTTTTATTTTTATTTTATAGGTTAATGTTAATTTTTTTGCTAATTTTGATATTTAGTATTTTAATTATTGTTTTTCTTTTTTGTTGTTTGGTTTCTATTTCTTATTTTTAAAATTTTTAAATTTTATTTTAAAGTTGGGGTAAATATTTATTTTTAAGTTTTATTTTAATGTTTTTTTATTTTATATTTATTCTTGATTTTATTTTTCTTTCTTTTTATTTTTAATTTGGGGGGGTATTTTATTTTTCGTTTTAGTGTGCGTTTATTTTTTTTTTAATTAGAATGATCATAAATATCAGCATTAATATTAACACTAGCAGTATTATCAGTTTTATTATTAGCATTACTCTTAATATTACCCTACATCACACCATCACATTATTACCAGTAGCAGTATCTCTGGGTTTGGGTTAGTAATTAGTTAGTAATCTTTAGCATTTGCAATTTGGCAATAACTCCCAGTCACTGCTTGCTGCTGCAGCCGGAGACAAAACATGTTTAATAATGTTATATACTTTAATTTAAATTAACCATAATTTATTATATTATTTTTTTTTTCTCACAGCCATAAGAATCCCCTGGGACTCATCATCACGCTGGATGACGCTAATGAAGCCCTTGGGGAATTATTTTGGGATGATGGAGAATTGACAGGTGAGTCAAATGTCAAGATGAAGGAATTATGATAATCCAAATACTAATACTTGCAGATTGAATAGTTGATTTGGTTTCATGGGAGGAGCAAAATTAAAAAAATTGAAAATATTTTTTAAGCTTTAAAAGTAATTTGTTTAATTTGAAAATATTTTAAAATTAATTAATTTAAAATTTTAAATTTAATTATATTTTTAAATAATTACATTTTAAATTCAAGTAAGTGTAATCAATTTAAAAGTGAAATAAATATAATTAAAATTAAATTAAATTGTGAAAATGAAATTAAATTGTCATAAGCAAATTAAATATTAAATTTAATTTTAAACTCAATTAAATAAAATTTAAATTATTTTTTTCTTTAATAAAGTTACAACAAACTATTATTACTACATGTAGAAAAATGCAATCTTCTTCATTTTTTAAATTTTTATTTTAGGCTAAATTATTATTTTTTTTTATTGTGCAAACAGACCTCAGAATGCAGGTGTTTCCAGTGACACCAAGCAAAACATTGTTTTAATTTTGAGGCAAAGGAATTTTTGGAAAATTAAGAACTTTGAATTTTTGAGGATTTGCATCCATTTTTCATGAGATTTAATTCACTTTAGATATTTAAATCCTTCGGGTGCCTTTTGAAGTTTTATCCTTCAAGATACATTCTCTAGAAAAGACAGAATATTTAATATTTATTTGGATTTTATAATATGGATAATTTATTCAATTTAAATTTGTTTAAGTATTACATGACATAAAATAAATTATATATATTATAAAAACCAATTAAATTTATATATCATTTAATTAATTTAATAAGTTTATAATATGTATAACTCAATTTAGTTGGAGTACGTAGTCCTTCACCTGAGAGAAAATTATTAATAATTCGGGAGAAAAAAAAAAGTGGGTTATGACAGGCAGCAAGGAAAGGCTATCAAAAGTAATAAAAAAAAGGTTTCTAAGGCTAAGAATAATTACAATTTAAAAAACATATAATGAAAGGGCAAAAATGGGCAGGTTAGGTGTTTTTTGGCACCCCAGCAGCACATATTAATAACATCACATCTCAACTTCAGAACTTGAAAAAGACAGTGAAAAAATCAAAATTTCAGGAAAATGTAGAAATTTTGACACCCCAGGTGAATTTATTGAAAGATTTGTATTGGCAGGAATTTCATTTTTTTCGCTTCAAACAATGTTGTAAGTTGCTGCAGTTTGGGGTGGTTTGGAGGTAACAGGAAGGATAATAATATTAATTATAATGATATAAATAATTAATTAATAATAACATTAATGATTTTTTTTTCTCTTCTCACTTTTTTTCATGCCATCTCATTCTGCCCTGGAAATATAATTTTTTTCCCCACATTTTAGGCACAGTTACCGGCAAAAACTACATTTTCTATGACTTCAAAGTGTCCAATGTAAGTATCAATATTTTTTTAAAGGATTTAATTTTAATTTAAAATTTTAATCACTAATACTTTCTGTTGGCATTACCTTTTTTTCCTCTCCCTATTTTTCCTAGTTTTTTTATTAAAAGCAAAGTACCTGAAAAACTGCCTTTTCAAAATATTGTCACTCGATCAAGAAGGAAATTTGTCTTCCTTTATTTTTTTTTTTTTAATATCTGGAGATTCCAAACTTTCTCCAGAACTGGAAAAAAAAAAAAAAAACAAAAAAAAAAACCAAACAAACCAAATCCCCAGGACAACTTTACAGAGTTTATAACAGTTTATAGAGCAGAAAAAATTGTAAAGCATGAGTGGCAGTTGGCATAAGGAAGGAAATGAATGGATTGTTTGATCTCAAAAATTAGAAAATTTGACAGAAATTCTGGTATATTTAAAAAAAAAATGTCTACGACGAGTGAGATGAAGAACATGAATTTGTTACATGCCTACGTATATTATGCATATAATACAGAAACATCTATAATTTATGTAAGAATTTTAGATATATATAACCCAGAAAAATAATGTTGCTTGCCAACTTAAATCAGGAGAAATTTTGGCAATTCAACAAAATTATTTCATTATTCCTCAGAACGTTCTAGAAATGAACGTCACGCACAACAACTACGTGGATCCCAACAACCTGATGTTCGAAAAAAATCAAAATTTTGGGATTGCTCCAGGAACCAGCGTCCATCACCGTGTTGCAGAGCAACAATGTGCAAATTTCATCACATAATTTCACCTACGATCCTGTAAATAAGGTAAAAAAATAGGAAAATTGGACTGACATATTTCTGTATTTTATATATTGAAAAGGAGATTACTCGGTACTATGGCAAATGCCACAGTATAGGTGAGGTATTTTACTAAAATGTAAAATTATTATATTTACCTGAATAATAATGTTAATTATATTATTAATATTATACATAATTTATTTTAATGATATGCACTTTTGTTTTAATGATATACATAATAACATACAAAAGGATCTCCTCAAACATTGCATGCAACACAACTTTCATTTTTGCATTCATTTACATTCATTTATAAGGTCAGTGACAGCTCTAGGATTTTAGTCAATATTGTAGGAGGGTAAATAATATTGACATTTTTTCAACAATTATTAATTGGAAAAATGAAACATCTAAGTTAAAATTTTAAAAATTAAAATTAAAAATAAAACACACAAAATTTAAAACTTAAAAATAAAAATTTGTTTTTCCAAAGAGTGCACTCATCTGCAGGATCAGATCTTTTTCAGATGTTCCAGACAGGAATTTCAAATATGTAAGTTTGTAAAAATGAAGGTTTCTCTATAGAGCTCCTAAGGTTTGTGGAGGGCAATTTCTTGCTTTTAAGTATCTGAAAAAAAAAAAAAAAAAAAAAAGAAAAATTAATAATGCTTTATTGTTTAACATTTATAGGTTACTCTCATACATGGGCTCCAGCTGGAACTTGGAAAATCATACTCGTTAAGGTGGACACTGGGAATCAGCAATAATGAGAAATTCGATTGTGATCCCAACCCAAGTGCACCCAAGGAAAACTGCGAACAGCTCGGCTGCATCTGGGAAGTAAGAACATTTCCTGAAAACCAATTGGGACTTTTTTTTTTACAACAAAAGAAACTGTCTCATTTGTTCTTTCAAGGACCTTTTCTGAAAATAACACAATTTTCAACAACTTCTGGCCTTCTGTAGTATGAGAAAAATAGAGGAAAAACTTGGCATTTTTTAAGTTGATAACAAATTTGTAAAAAGTTGTCGAGGGTTAAGATTGTGGGGTGACAATAAAACCCTGGCAGATGTATTGTTAACCTCCTCTCCCCCCCACTTCCCCCTTTCGTCCCTCCCTCTCCCCACTTCCCACTCAGGACAGGCGATCGGGAGGGAAAGAAGGACAGAGAGAAGAGAGTTGGAAAAAATTAAAGATGTTTTACTAATGCTACTAATAAGAATAGAGAAAATAATACAAAATATACAAAACCAATCTTGAAAGTCTCAGCAACTGCAGAGCCGGCACCCAAAGTCCTGGATTGGACTCTGCAGCCAACCGGAGCTGGATTCAGTCTCTCACTAGGCCTCAGTTCTCAGGGACAACCAGCAAGATCCTCTCCTAATGTCGGCCATAAGCAGAAGGGAAGAAAAGGGAAAAGGGCCGAGATCCTCGTGATTTCCCACTTTTATATGAAGTATTCACGTGAATGGAATGTTATACACAGTTGGTCAGTTTCTTGGTCACCGGTTTCTCGTTGTCCCTCTCACGAGATGTCCATCCATGCTGATCAATAAGTTTGCATTCCATTGCTAGGTTTACCAAAACATGGGTCTGGTTCTCCAGGAAAATGCAGTTAATATGAAGGCTTTAGCTGACAGGCAAAATTCACTGAAAGAGAAACTTGTTTTTAACAAAACCAGGACAAAAGTCGAATAGACTTGAGATCTCCAAGGCTTATACTCATTGAAAAATAAATAAATCCAAGTAAATAATAAATGAGCAAATAAATAACGATATTTAAATGACACAGGTTCCTCTGGAATCGAGATTCTCAGAAGAAATCCTTGAATCTTCATCCACCCTCACTGTAAAAAAATCCCCCTGCTGAATCTTATTTAAATCTCTATTTTTTATAAATCCAGATATTTATATGAATTAATTTTGGGCACATTCTCTTGAAGGTGTACAAAATGTCCAGACAATAGAGATTTAAAGTTGTTTTTTAATATTCGTTTTGGGGTTTTTTTTGAGATGAAATTCACAGATAGAGGGAATATCAAATCATTGACACTTTGTGATGATACAGATGGGACTGAACAGACTTGAACTAATTAATTATAATTAAAAGAGTCTAGAGATGGGTGGGTTCAGCACCACTTCTTTATTGTTTCACAATAGCATGAAGATTTGGGGGCCAAATTCAAAATTAATTAGTTACCCGGTTAAAAACCAGGGGTTTGGAATTCTTGCTGCTAAATAAAAATAAAAACAAAAGGTACTTCTAAAAAGTCATCACATCAGAAAGTTTAAATTAATTGGAATAGTTGTCAGTTAATTTATATTCATTTAAATATTGTTTCATTTATATTTTTATTAATTTATTTAATTGTTTCCATTAATTTAAATAATTAAATTAGTCATTCCTGGCCCAAATAGATATTCCTGATTTCTCGACCCAAGTATTTTGAAGGAATTTGAGAAAGCGAATATAAATTGAAAGGAAATCACCTCATCCCATTTCCATCTGCAGGAAGTCACCTCTGATTTTAGCATTCCCTACTGCTACTACAACGGCCCTGACAATGGTTATTCCATTGCTGATGTCATGTACGCGTCGTCTGGTGTGACGGCCAATGTCACCTTCACACAGAAGGACCTCGAAGCGTCCCAGAAATCCACATCACCCATCAGCACCCTTTTGCCTGTCCTGTGTCAAGACTCTTCACATTTTCAGTCATAGAAATGAGGAATTCAACCCCTACAAAAATCCACTCATGAGATGTGATGATGGGAAATTAAAAACACAGACAAAATCATAATGACATGCTAAGCCTCTGCTTTGCAGCCCACGCTCTTAAGTGTCATGAGTGCAGATACTGAACATTTCCATTAATGGTGGTGACACTGCTTGTGAAAGTCAAAGCTGTCACAAACCAGCTCCCATGTCGCCACTGCAGCAGAGCAAAGCTGGTCTCTTGGCAGCACACAGGCAGAGGTCCTGCTGCTCACAGCACACTCAGCCAGCACAGAAGAGAGAAATGAAATGCATTTCAGTTTTGGTTATTTATATGAAAAATAGAGTCGCTATCTCAGAGGACCATGTCCTGATTTTACATTGTCATTTCACTTTTAGAAGAGAGCCCCCATGGAAAAAAACAGCAAATGTCCAACAGCAGCTCCATCACCCAGTTCCTCCTCCTGCCGTTCACAGACACACGGGAGCTGCAGCTCTTGCACTTCTGGCTCTTCCTGGGCATCTACCTGGCTGCCCTCCTGGGCAACGGCCTCATCATCACCACCATAGCCTGGGACCAGCACCTGCACACCCCCATGTACTTCTTCCTGCTCAACCTCTCCCTCCTCGACCTGGGCTGCATCTCCACCATTGTCCCCAGATCCATGGCCAATTCCCTCTGGGACACCAGGGCCATCTCCTTTTTGGGATGTGCTGCTCAGCTCTTTTTGTTTTTCTTTTCCATTTCAACAGAGTATTTTCTTCTCACCATCATGTCGTACGACCGCTACGTTGCCATCTGCAAACCCCTGCACTACGGGACCCTCCTGGGCAGCAGAGCTTGTGTCCACATGGCAGCAGCTGCCTGGGCCACTGGGTTCCTCTATTCTCTGCTGCACACGGCCAATACATTTTCACTGCCCCTGTGCAAGAGCAATGCCCTGGGCCAGTTCTTCTGTGAAATCCCCCAAATCCTCAAGGTCTCCTGCTCAGACACCTACCTCAGAGAAGTTTGGTTTCTGTTGGTTTCTTTCTTAGTAGTCTTCAGCTGTTTTGTTTTCATTTTCTTCTCGTATGTGCAGATCTTGAGGGCCGTGCTGAGGATCCCCTCTGAGCAGGGACGGCACAAAGCCTTTTCCACCTGCCTCCCTCACCTGGCCGTGGTCTCCCTGTTTGTCAGCACTGTCATATTATCTCACTTGAAGCCCCCTACCATCTCCTCCCCATCCCTGGACCTGGTGGTGTCTGTTCTGTACTCGGTGGTGTCTCCAGCAGTGAACCCCCTCATCTACAGTATGAGGAACAAGGAGATCAAGGACTCAGTGTGGCAACTGATGACTGGCTGCTTTCCAAAGCAATAACCTGCTTATATCTTCTGCATAGCATATATAATGTATATCATTTTCTCACTGAGTGGTTGTGCCCATGTCCACTGGACAGCCTAGAGAACCTGCTGCAGGTCAGTCATCATGGGCCGGCCTCTCACAACCACCATTTCCAGCACTGGCTTCTCACTTCAGCTTGAAAAGGTTCTTTGTCCCTCCCTGGCAGCACAACTAATGAGTAGGTCAGATGTCCATGTTTACATTGTACAGATGAGATGTAAACAAACGCACAAAGTTCTTCTGAGGTGATGAACCCCAGTGAGCAGAAACACCATCAGCTATTCCTTGGGGTTTCATGAAGGTCAGTGGGACAGACAGTGTCTTGATGTGACTTCATGTTGAGAGTAACATCCTTTGAGGAACCACCTGAATGTAGCACTGGGATGTGCTTCCTGGAACAGAAGATCCCGTGTCCATTCTTCATGTATCTCATGTAAGTGCAGAGTAGGGTGACAAATGGCAGGGCTGAAGTGTCTCCCAGCCTCTTGGACTCATAGCAGGAGGTCAGAGAGACACAGTGACTTCTGCACCTGTGTGCAAATGGGAAAGACTGCATTTGAACATCCATGGATGTGTTAGGAGTCCATGAGGCCAGCTCAAATGTGGATGCCTGACAGAATCCTGACATTTTTGTGTGTGGCTCCAGGAACAAACCCCACTGGCCCAGTGAGATTCATCTCAGCTCCCATGGACAGGTTCATTGCAAGTGCCCCTGTCTGCTACGTCACCCTTGCCTAAGATTCTGTATTGTGATCCTAAAAGTGCCAAAGCAATCAGAGAGATTCTTGGGTATTTGGAGAAGGCAGATGACAAACCCCTCTTCTGGAAGGGCAGAAAGAAGAATTGGGAGAAATAAAGGCTGGTCAGCCCACTTCCATCCCTGGGAAGGGGTTGGGTCACCTGCAACCATGTGCAGGCACTTGAAAGACAAGAAAGGGATTGCTGAACCAGAATGGGCAGGAGAAAGTCAGGCAAGTTGTGTACATGGAATTTTGCAAGTCCTTCACACATGATGTCCTCTGGTGTCCTGCTAGCCAGACTGGCACTCTCTGGGCTGAAGTGGACACACTAGGTGGGAATTTGGTGGAACGATCAAGCTCAGATGTCATCAGTGTCCTCTGTGCAGCCAGTTCCTAGTGACATCCCTCAGGGACCAGCACTTGGGCCAGCACCTCTGAACGTCTTTATCCTCCCCCTGTATGATGTGACGCAGTGCACTTTCAGCTCCTTTGTGGATGATGCAATGCTGGATGGAGGCCTTGAACAACCTCACCTGGTTCACTCTGCCTTGAGCAGGAGAGTGAGACAAGATGATGTTCAGGGCTCTCTTCAAACCTGAGTTATTCTGTGATTCAAAGAGTTTTTCCCTTGGAGAGGTTTTTGAAGAGAGAATAGATGGAGGAACAGAAAAAGAAAAAAGACAGAGAAGGACATAGAAAAGGTGTCAACATAAAGAAAGCAGTTCCTGTGAAGAACGTTTCTCCACTCAGATCATTAGTGGGAAATATATTTGATCAATTTGATAAAACAAGCGTACTTTTATCTGGTCATGACCTGGTGGTGAAATTTTGCCATTGGAATGAATCTTGGTCTGGATGGTCTGTAAAGATGTAAAAGTTTGTAGTTTTCTGTGCTCGTTTGGACCTCTGTGCAGGTACCCTGCTTGAACCAGACCTTTTGTTACTTTACTCCATTAAATATTTTTTTCTGAAAATTTTGCTTCCTGAAAGTCCACTTTGCATGCGATTACGGGTCTCCCCTGAAAGTTTGCCTTCAGAGCCCCAAGTACAGGCTCTGGAGTGAGCAGTTATCGGGGAAGAAGAACCCTGAACGTTTGCATGTTGATGGATATACGTGTCGCCTGAGAGTTTGCCTCCAGAGGTTCCAAACACAGCCCCTGGAGTGAACAGTCCTCAGGGAGAGAAGATGCCTGAAGGTTTGCTTCATGAACAAATACATGCACCTGGAAAGAAGGTAAGCGTTACTTGGTTTGGTGTATCTCCCCCATGCAGTAAATAATAGAGCAAACCCACCGCCCAATTCTTTAAGGTCGCACTTCTCTTTAAGAAATATGAATATTGTTCTGCCGTAAGCAGAACCCCAAAAATCACTCCTCTGTGACAAGCCTGTGGCTGTGATGGGGACTGTGCAGTCAGTTCTGCCTCTGAAGGTGACAGGCCAGCAGCAGGAACACGGCTGGGAAAGAACCTCTGCCAGAGTGCGCCAGAGGCCCTGCCCAGGAAGAGCGTTGGGCAGACAAGTTGTCATGTCCATTCTGCCTGAGTACATGGCGGGACAGCATCAGGCACATTGTTGTGTCTGTCAGAGGAGCTGAAAGGCCAGCAACAGTCATGGGATTTAGAAGATCATGGTGAGGTTACTTCTCTCTGGTCAGGCTAAAGACCACAAGAAGTCTGATGGGTTGGGGTCCCTGCCTGAAGAGCAGTTTCTGAGATAGTTGAGCTTTCCATGGTAGTGGGAAGATGCCGGAGAGGGGAAAAAAAAATGACTGAAAAGGACAACTTGGGAGGTGCATTCTGGATATCAGGAGGAAGAAACCTCAGTGGAAGGGCAGTGCTGCGTTGCAGGAGGTCACCCAGAGGCAGTCGGGATCAGCCCGTGGCTTTGTGTTTCAACAAACAGCCAGTGAGGGTGCAGTGAATGAGGCACGGACTCTCGGGAAGGTGCAATGAGAGACATTTATTACAAACTCAGGCTTGCATTTATACTTGCTATGATTCTTGCTCAAGCATTTGCTGATTTGCAAAGTGAGTCATTACATAAGTGATGCATTTTGTGTTCCCACCAAAGTTACTGCCATAAACAGATCTTTTGTCTGTCATAAGCTATCGCTCTGTCCTTGATGTATCAATCCTGTATCAGTCCCTCTGTCCTTGATGTATGCTGGAGATCCGCAGTAATACCGTGACACTCATGTTTTCATAATCAGCATTTCAGAGCCAGTTTTTCTCTTCCCATTCACATGGGCATCCTGTGAATGCATCACTGCTCTTCACCCCGGTGTAGACAGGCAGAAGACCTTCTCCACCTGGCCCTCTCACCTCACCAGTGCCACTGTTTTCTACAGCACCCTCATGCTTGACTGCATGATGCCAGAACAGCACTCCTGAGACAGTTTGATAAAGCCTTTTTTCTACACCATCCTCACATCCCTGCTCAACCTGCAGCCCAAGAACCAGAAAGGTTGAGCAGAAGTGGAGCACTGAGAAAGAATGTCAGGAAAGCTTTGAGGTTCACACAGAGACCATCAGAGTTGTTGACCTCCCGTTGCCTTCTGAACAGGCCCAGAGGACCTGGACAGTGTTTGCTGTGTCCCAGAAACTCACCTGGAAGGACAGGATATAGAGAGAGCCTTTGGTGTGGGAAGGGGCAGAGAGTTGCTGGTGGAGCTGGCTGGTGTCTCTGTCTCTCAAACACCTCAGAAATGTTGTGGCTATCAGGGAGGTTCCATGGTCCTCTGAGAGAGAAAATACCAAAATTGTCTTCAAGTAGGTTACAAAGGAAGATGATTGGTAGAGTCACAGGCTGGGCAGCTTCACCTCAGTCCCTGGGGAAGTGATGGGGCAAGTGCTCTTCCAGACATCTCCAGGTACTTGAAGGAAACAAAAAAGAGTGCAGAACCTGCATGGGAGGGGAAAGTAGGCAATGTTGTGTACCTGGACTTTAACAAGGCCTTTGACATGGTCCACCATAGTCATATTGGTGATATCTGGACAGAAAACAAAGATGACAATGTGGGTAACATCAGTGGAATGGACTCCTCCTGGTAGCCAGTCACTGTTGGCATCCCTCAGTGACCAGCACTTGAGCCAACACCTGTGAACATCTTCATTATCATCCTGTATGATGGGTTAGAGCTCACTTTATGGTCCCTTGTGGATAAAGGCAAACTGTGGGGAGCCCTTCAGCTACCCCATCGAGTTCACCTGCCTCAAGCAGCACAGTCAGACAAGATGACATTCAGGTCTCTTCCAATCTGAGTTATGCAAGAAATCTTTCCCTTGGAGAGCTCTTTGAACATAGAATAGGGAGGGGATGGAGAAAAGCCATTGAAACAGAAGTACATAGAGAGAACGTTGCACTCTAAATACAGAACAAAATTTGTTTTCATAAGCCTAAAATTTTTCACATAAATCAAGAGAACATGACCAACTTGCTGGTACATGGTCTTAGTGCTGTTAATAAAAAACAATAATCAAAATCTGAAAGTTCATTAAAAACTAAGCATGCTGGAAATGAAGACTTTTTCAGGGATTGTGTGGAGTTCTTTTCTGCAAAGGTTTCAGCTTTTTCCTACCCCTAAATGCTCCCCCTCACCTTGAAAGGAATCCATTACTCTAACCCATTTTTGACAAAACCCTAACACTCAAAGTCTGCCTGTACCCTAAACACTAACCAGACACCTTTAGCAGAGCTCCAAACCTTCCTGCTAAACCTTTGCCTAATCTTGAACCCTGGAAGGTGAGCTCTACTCCTGAATCCCCTAACCTGAAAGCCTAACACCCAAAGCCCTTCTTCCCATGCTCTCAATCCCTCACCTTCAGTCCCTTTCCTAACCTGGACTTAGGCTGCTTGGCACCTTGGGGGCAGGACATGAGGTCCCATAGCAGTCTCAGGGTGTGGGAAAAGGAATGTGGGGTGACCTGTACCTGATCAGCTTGTAAACCAAAAGGAGGAGATGGGTGAGAATGCTGTGCTGAGCTCAGCTGTGCCTTAGAAACTCCTACTCCAGCAGGCAGCATGGGACTGTGAAGGTGGCTGTGAGGTCAGTTCTGTCTCTGGAGTTGAACGGCATGTGGCTTGGAAGATCCTGGTGAGTGTTACTTTTGCCTGGTCAGCTGGTGCAGCTAGATTTGCAGAACTCATCTCTGGAAGGGTTATCCCATTTCGCTCCACTGATCACTTTGTTTTCTTACAAGGAAAGAAATCAAGTTGTCATTCTACTGGCCCTAAAAAAGGCTCTTCACATGTGAATTTGTTGCTGCAGGTTTACATAAAGACAAGGACATGCAGTTGGCCTAATCATTGGCAGCAGGTGGGAGATTCCTGCAGACTTCTCTGTTGCAACCCAGTCTATCCTGCAACTCGCAGAACTGTGTGCTCAGCACAATACAGACTGAAGGCCAAGCTGTACATGGGCACAGCCCTGGGTCTACTCTAGTTTACTGTTATGTGGGCCTCTAACTCTCCATGTACAATGGTGTTCTGGTCAGGATCACTGAACCTCCTGATGAAGGTTAGGAAGAGGATGAGTTGTCCCTTAGACAGCTGGAGGAAGCGTCACAATTTTAGACCCTCATAGTCACTGGGGACTTTGAATACCATGGACCTCTACTAGAAGTCTTCGGTTTAAGGGAAAGTGGAAGGTATTCCCTGATCCAACATGGTGGGAATGGCCTCCTGGATATGTTTTTCACAAGAAGACAAAGCAGGACTGCTGGAAGATGTGGAGGGGCTAGAAAACCCTAAGGGAAGTGAGCGAGACAAATTGTAGCAGCGCTGAGTAGAGAAGAAGGATGACCTCCCTCAACCATCTGGCAGTGCTGAGTCAAGGGGGATGACAACTCTCTTGTCTGGTTGGCCACACTCCCACTAATGCAGCCCATTGTGTACCTTTACTTCGAAACTGAAAAGCCAGGAGAGGACGAGGCTTTGGGAAGACATCTAAACAGCCTTCCCATACCTTCTTGGATACCAGCAAGATATTCTCCCTGGCCTGAGTTTGGCTTCCTTTCTATTCTCATTCAAACTTTCTTAGCATTTGACCAAGGGGATCCTTTGGTCAGCTATTTAATTAAACTAGTACCTCCTTCTCTCATCTGGAGTGCCTTGTAATGCCTGATACTCTGAGCTTTCAGGGGCACCACAAACCTGATAGGCCATCTATACGGACTCATTAACAGCTGGCAAAGCAGAGCTTCAGTCCAGGAGAACCTTGAAAAACTCTGGGATTGGGCAATAAAAACCTCATGAAATTTTAGAAGGAGAAGTTGCCGGTTCTTTACTGGGGGCAGAATAACCCCACACATGAGGGCAGGCTGGGACCTGAACAGCTCAGGAGTGATTCTGAGCAGAAGGGGCTGGGCATGACGAGGGATGCCATACGACCCAGTGGTGCATGCTCACCATGAGTAAGGCCAAGGGCATGTGGGGCTGCGCTAGGAAGAGTGTGACAAAGCAAACAAGGGAATTATCGTCCCCTTTGAATCAGCGCTGTGGTGGCCACATCTGGGCTAGTGTGTCTGGGTGTGGGACTCCCTGTTCTGGAGGAATGGAGACGAACTAGAGAAACTTCAGAGATCGGTCAGGATGGGGTTTGGGGCCTTTGAGAGGGGCTGAGAAACCTGGGCTTCTTGAGCCTGGTGAAGTGGAAGCTCAGGGCACTACAGCAGTAGCCTGCAACTGCTTGAAGGGTGGTTTCAGAGATAATGGAGCTTTTCTTTGTAGTAGAAAGAGAAGGAAACCTCCACAAATTGCAACTTGGAAGGTTCAAGATTGGAGGTTCAGAAAAAGACATCTCAGTCCAAGGGCAGTGCTGTGGTGCAAGAGGTCACGCAGAGGGAGCCTGGATCAACCCATGGCTTTGGGCTTCAAGGAAAGAGCAGTGAGGGTGGAGAGATATCAGTGAAAGAAGGAAATGCTGGGATGAGAGCTAGGTAGGAAAGCAAGATGGATGTCAACAGCCTGAAGGGACAAAGGTGCCTGAAGGGGACAGTATCAGCAAACATGAAGTAGACATGGCCAAGGGCTCTGGTGAGGCTGAAAGGCCACACAGAACCAAGGTCTTTGTCCCCCTGGCTATGGCAGTTGTATCTGTCTCTAAGACCTACCAGGAAAAAACTCTGTTTTGAGGCTCTGGGCTTTGATTCTCGTTGCCCCTTTTTGGGGAACCCAGGAGGGGTTGTACAGTTTCCTACACTTGGCCTTGCTCAAACTCACACCCCACTGCTCCAGGAAGAGCCTGAGCCAGGCATGAGTGATCTGCCTTCCCAGGGCCTGGGGTCAGGGGTTGGCCTTTAGCTGGTAAAACAAACCAAGGATTTTCTCCATAGCAGAATGACCTGTACAGTGCCTTTTCCTACCTGCAATCACAACCTTCAATTATCTTCTCTAACGAGTCCATGGAGAAGCTTTGTCAATAATGACCCTCAGTGGGGTCAATCAATGTTTCAAGGTACTTTGAGTTGTGCTTCTGACTTCCACCTCTTGAGCGATTTGTTCAATCTCCTCTCAGTTTCTGTAGTTCACGGACTAAGGGCCAAATACACCATGGGGCTCATTAAAATACAGAAAGTATTAATGAACTATTTCCCTTCCTGTAATTTTCTTCAAGTCTTCAAGACTAATTTGAGCTGTTTCATAATGTAGCAAAGAAGGAAGATTTCAAAATGCACCTAGCAGAAATTATTCTGTATTTTGAAGGGCATATTATGTTCCTTTTCAGCTCAGTGAAGAGGTGATAGTAGCATTCTCTGGTTGATAATGATCCAGAATGTCTCCTCAGTAGGTCTGGACAGGTAGGAAAAGCAGTCCCTTGAGGTCCAACATGGTATGGACAATGCTCCTTCTCACCTGCCCAACCTTACCCTTTCTCCCATTGCCCCCTGGGAGTTGTTCTCACTTTTCTTTACATCAGATTTGTCCACATTTCTCTGCAGCTGGATGTTACAGCTCCTTTGCATCATCTCCCAAATGCTCTTCCTAGAAAACTGGCTGCACAGAGGCACCAAATGATTTTTCCTAATTACAAAGAAAGAAAAGTGAAGCACAATTAAGCTTCAAAAATAATAAAACACACTTCTCCACCATAAGTTAAGTACAAGCTGCCTCTAATGAGGTTGTCTTTCAACAAGGGATAATCTTATGAGAAATGTTTTAGGTAAGCAGGTAAAAGAATAAAGATACAAACATAATTAAAGAGTTGACTAAGGAGACAATTAGACTACTGCAAAACAGGCAAACATTTAACTACCTGAAGTTCAAAACAGCAGTTGGCAAGTTGTGAGCAACCTGAATGAATAAAGCATAAGAGAAAACTGGAGAATAATGAAAAGGGTCTTTGTGTAGAGGTACTGCAATTGAAAATGGGACTTTAGAAACAGTCATTATATCAGGACAGGTGAAAATACGTGAAAGATCACAGAAATTAAATACACCATATAACAGGCTCAATAGTGACGAGGATGTTGCAGGAGATCAACACATCTTTGGAATATCCCTTTTGAAAGGTCACAGGATTGGTAGAGGTCTCTTGTGAGTGAGAAAAACCCAATGTTGCAGCCAAAAGTGCCAGCCAGGGAACCGCAAGCTGTACAAGAACACTTTGGTGAGGAGTGACCTGTCTAATGAGTCCTCTTGAATGACATTTCGGGGCACCTAAAAGAGAAAAATGTCTCCGAAAGCCATCAGCATTAGCAAGGGTAATTAATGTCTCACAAACTTGATTGCCTTCATGATGAAGTAACTGCATTTCTGCGTGAGGGCAGAACAGTGGATGTCATTTACCTCAGCTTCAGCAAGGCTCTTGGCACGGTGTCCCTCAGTGTTCTTGTACCCGAGGTAGGCCATTACAGTTGGATGGGTTGACAAACAGATGGGTGAACACCAGTTGGATATCAGGCTGACAGAGCAGTGGTGAAGGGATCTCATGCCCAACCTCGAGACCACTGGGACTTACTGGGGGCTTGTGGGGCAGCACAGGGGACTCCGCTGAGACCTGGGCAGTTTAATACTTTGATAATCTGTGACCTTGAGGAGACAACTCCCACCACATTTGTTGATGATGCTAAATTGGGAAACCTCATAGGCAGGAGGGCTGTCCTGTCAGGAACATCACGACAGAGAAGGACAAAGGGCAGGTCCTGCACCTGGCATAGACTAACCCCTGAAGATGTTGATAACTGGGAGAGAGGTCAGTGCTGCTAAGATGCTCAGGGACTGGGACACTTGCTGGGAGGAGAAACTGAGGGAAAGGCCCCTGTTCAGCCTGGAGAAGAGAAGGCTTTGGACACCTTGTAACAGCCTCTCTGTCCCTGCGGGGAGGTTTTTCCAGAAGGTGGAGCCAGTCCTGTTATGGAGACGCTTGGCAGGGGGATAATAGACAATAGTCAGATGTTGAAATGAGGAAGGTTCAGGATGCAGATAAGGAAAATATCCTTCTCAGTGAAGGCATCAAAGCATTGGAGCAGCTTCCCCAGCTTTGTTGTGCTGTCTCTGTCCTTGGATGTTTTCCAGCCCCCACATGGTAAAGCCTTGAGCAACGTGGTCTCACTCCGCAGCTGAACGTGCTGTGAGGAGGAGGTCAGACCTGAGACCTCCTGAACTCCCATGCAGGAGAGTGGAAACCCGAATGGTGTTGTGGTGTCTTCCCCTCTGAGTCTTCCCCTGATGACAGCAGGGAATATTCTCAGGTTCCCCGTGACCATGGAGGTCAGTCAGTATAGTCAGACCAGCTGGAGCTTGCTTGTCCTCTTGTGATGCTCAGCAATAAAAGCCATGAGAAGGGCCAAGATGTGCAGTGGGGATTAATAATTAAGGCATTTGCCTTCTGAAGCAACTGCTACATGAACTGATGCCCAGTTTCCCGGGAAAGGGTTGGACATCACCTGCTGATGGCAAGCAGAGAATAAATGCTTTTGCTTCCACAGGCAATCTGTGCTTTTCTTTATTAAACTGCCTTTATCTCAAACAATGAGTTTTTCTTCCCCGTGTCCTCTCGAGCAGGGGAGTGATTGTGTGGTTTAGTGGAACTAAAATGTGGCAGCCAGGTTAACCCACTACATTCCTTTTTGTGCCCAACGTGGGGCATAAGACAAGGGCAGTTTTGTATTAATGGTGCTACAGTTATAGTAGCTATTTGGTGGAAAGTGCCTGCGCAAGTCACTGAGTTTTCTGTCTGTGCTACTTATCTCCTGATTTTGCTGAGCTTGGGAACATGTTAATACAAACAACGTCTACACTCTTTGCCCTGGTATTGATGTTTTTACTGTGTTGGGGTAGGTATTCTATCTTGTGGAGAGGATGATGAAACACATCTCCCTCTTCCCATAGAATCACAGAATGGTTTGTGTTGGAAGAGACCTTAAAGATCATCTAGTTCTAGCCCCCCTGACCCACATTTTCCTCTAGAAAAGGTTGCTCAAATCTCATTGTGTTGGTTTGACTGAAACTGAGTTAATTTTCTTCATGCAGTTAGAAACTTTTTTTGCGCATGGTCATTGTTTGGATTTAGTTTGGGAAAAATCAGATAACACCCCGGGACGGAGATAATGTTTTTCTCCAAGTAACTTTCCAGTGGTTTTGAAGTGGAACAAAGAGAATACAAGAGCCTATTATCTTTGTTGCTGTCTGGGAGCCAAGGTCTTTCTGGGCTCTGTGCCCACAGGTGCGAAGCAGCTGGGAAGGGAAGCATGGATGGGACAGAGCTTGACTGACAGCCAGACTGACCAATGAGAATATTCCATGCCATTAGCATCAGGCTCCATGCTGAAGGAGGGCAGGGTTTTCTGGATGCAGAAATCGAGACCTGTTTAAGTTCTGCTGTGTTTTGGTGGAGTTCCATTTGGGAGTTTGTTTTGGTTTGACCTTTTGCCATTTTACCATTTTGCAATGACCTCTGGGCCTTTCTGCACTTTTCCCTCTTCCCCTGGGATCAGGTGTTCACGACCAGGCTGCTCTCTCTCTTTCTTGGACCAGCTGCTTGGTGCAGGCAGAGCTTGTGAGGAATTGCATTGAGTATCTTATTTTATATTCCATTTTCCATTTTATATGTGTTACTAGCCGTGGTGGTATATTAGTATTATTTTGTTATTTTATTAAACTGTGTTTATCTCAATCCAGGAGTTTCTCCCTTCACTTTTGATTCTTTCCCCCATTTGGGGGTGGGTGGTGGGAGTGAGCGAGCAGCTATCGTGTTTGTGATTGCTAGCTCAGGTTAAACCATGACAAGGGGCTAAACAGAAATGTTTTCACAGTCTGTGTTTTCACAAGAACATCACCAAAACCCATTTTACCTTTTTTTTCATCTCTTCTGGCAAAGTCTCTCTCCCTTTCCCCAAATCTCCCATCTCTCTTGCACAGGTTCTGTCATGACATACCCAGCTCTTTAAGCAATCTTGGATGAATCTCATCAGGCCTCATCAACTTGAAGGGATCCAGCTGGAGTCACAGGGGTTGATTCCTTTCATGTGGTAGAGCAGCAGGAATGTGTGGAGCTCTGCCTGGGGACAGACAATGTCAGCTGAACGTTGAGGAGTCAGCATGAGAGGGCAGAACAACATGGGCAGTGTTGTGGTGACTGGACATCAGGTACAGACTCACTGATGAGGAAGAGGAATGAGATAAGGCCTCCTTCAGACACATGAAAGAAGCCTCATGTTTCCAGGGGCGTGTCGTCATGGCAGACCTGAGATATCCTAATATCTGCAAGGTACCAGCCATCCAGGAGGGTTTGGAGCTCATTGACAACATCTTCCTGACACGGGTGACTGAGGAGTCAGTGGGGTGAGGTGCCCTGTGGGACTTCACACTTACAAACCAGAAAGAGTTGGTCAGGATGGAACAGTCAGGGATGGGAAAGTGGAGCTGAGGCAATGTGCTTTCCAAGTATTGCCTCAGGGATACACAGAATCATAGAATGTCCGGATTTGGAAGGACCCACAGGATCATTGAGTCCAATTCCTGTCCCTGCACAGTTCACACCATGTGCCTGAGGACATTGTCCAGTCTCTTCTTGAACATTGTCAGGCTTAGGGCCGTGACAGCATCCAGCATTCCAGCGTCCAGCACCCTCTGGGTGAAGAACCTTTTTTTCATGTCCAACTGGCCCTCCCCTGGCACATCTTCCTGCAGTTCCCTGTGACTTATAGACATTAATAAGGTCCCCCTTAGCCTCCTCTTCTCCAAACTAAAGAGCCCCAGCTCCCTCAGCCTTTCTTCATAAGGGAGATGCTCCACTCCCTTAATCATCTTTGTTGCCCTATGCTGGACCCTCTCCAGCAGTTCCCTCTTTTTCTTGAACTGAGGGGCCCAGAACTGGATGCAATACTCCAGATGGGGTCTCACCAGGGCGGAGTAGAGGGTAAGGAGAACTTCTCTCGATCTACTAACCAAGTGAGCACAAATGCCATCAGCTGTTCCTTGGGATTCCATGAAGGCCTGTGGGACAGACTGTGTCTTGAGGTCACTTCACGTTGGGAGTAACATCCCATGGGAAATCATCCACTGGGATCTTCTTCCTTGAACTGTGATCCCTGTGTCCATTCCTCATGATGTGGGACATGTCAGATGAGTGCAGAGCAGGGGGACACACAACAGGGCTGAGGTGCCTCTCGTCCTTTGGGATGGGCAACAGGAGGCCAGAGGGACAATCTGACTCCTGCCTCTGTGTAAAAGGGACAGACTCTGTCTCTGAACATCCCTGCACGCATAAGGAGCCCATGAGGACAGTTCATATGTGGATGCCTGACAGATCCGACATTTCTGTATGTGACTCCAGGAACAAACCCCACTGGCCCAGGCAGATCAATCTCACGTGCTCCTGTCTGCTACATCATCCTTACCCGTGATTCTGGATTGTGGTCTCAAATGTGCCAAAGCAATCAGGGACGTTCTGAGGTCTTAAAAAAGAGGTAATTGTCAAACCTGTCTTCAAGAAGGGCAAGAATGAGAACTGTGAGAATTACAGGCTGGTCAGTCCATCTCCTTCCCTGGGAAGGGAATGGGACAAGTCTTCCTGCAGCCAGTTACTGGGGAATCCCTCAGGGACCAGCACTTGGGCCAACACTGTTGAACGTCTCTATTCTCCCCTGTATGATGTGACACAGTGAACTTTCAGCTCCTTAGTGGATGGTGCAAAGCTGGGCAGAGGCCTTGGACAACCTCACCTGGGTCACCCTGCCCTGAGCAGGACAGTGAGACAAGATGATGGTCTAACAGGAGTGACTCTGTGATTCAAGGAATCTTTCCCTTTGGAAGGTTTTGGAAGACAGAATAGGGGGAAGAACAAGAAAAAAAAATATGAAAGAAGTAGAGGAGGAGACCTAAAAGGTGTCAAATAAACAGAGTAGTTCCTGTGAAGAATGTTTCTCTACTCAAATTGTTAGCAGGAAATCTATAACCAGCTCCCCAAACTCCCTGTTCTGCTCATTGGCCCCTGGGATTTCCAGCACATTTCTTTACATGAGATTCTGCACTCAAGTTTGCACTGATTGTTACAGCTTCTTTGCTTGAATTATTTCATGTTTCCTTAGAGAACTGGATGTAAACAGGCACCGGGGAATTTTTAATAGGAGGAAACAAAAAGAGGAGAAAACAAAAAAGAAAACACAATAGAACTTAATAATGTTTCTCAGTTCTGTGGTTAAATTAAGCAGTTTCCAGTGAGGTCTGTTGCCATAATTGAAGAGTTGCCTGTAGGGAGTATGAGAGCAACTGCTGAAAGACTTTACCTGCCTGAAGCTCAAAGCAGAGTGAGAGCTGAGAGGCTCTGAATGAGCCAAGAGTGAGAGGTGAAGAACCTCTGGGGAGCGATGGAAAGTGCAAATGTCCAGACAGGCTTCTGAAGAGATGAGTTCAGACATGGTGAGCTGGATAAGGACAGGTGGAAACTCCTGGATGTCCAGGGGATTAAATACTCGTAGTGATAGACAGAGTTCTGGCACTGCAAGCACAGGGAAAGGCCAACGTTTCATCTCCCACAGTCCATACACATTCTGAAAATTCATGTTTTGGCAGGATAGAAATTCCACAGACATTTTATTGGAAATATTGAATTATTTCATCTGATTAAAAAAGAGAGTGTGGGAATTTTTGTTCTTTTTGTAGTTGTTGTTGTGTTGGTTTGGTTTTAAGTTTTGAGGGCAGTTCTCAGGTTTTCGGGCTGAGCTCCATGGTCTCTCTATAAGCACCCAGTGCAAACCTCGAGAGGCCCCATGTGCCTGAGGTGTTTGCTGGGACGGGCAGGTATCAGACCAGACTGACAGAGCGATGGTGCTTTCATCATTTACAATTAGTATTCAATGCTTGTGCATCTAATTAGAGAAGTTTCAGGACTGTAGGTGAAGAGGCAGATATGTGAAGAGCATTTAGAAGACGTGATAGAAGAATATTTCAGTTGATAACAGAGAAACATAGAATTATTTCAGTTGGAAGAGACCCTCAGGACCATTTAGTCCAACCACAATCTAAATCTAGAGCTAAACCGTGTACCTAAGAACCTCGTCTAAACAACTTATAAACCCCTGCAGGAATGGTGACTCCACCACTGCCATAGGAAGCCTGTTCCACCACATGACAACGCTTTCCAGGAAGAATTGTTTTCCTAATATTCAATCTAAACCGCCCCTGGCACAACTTGGGGCCATTTCCTCTCGTCCTATCACTTGCTACTTGGGAGAAGAGACCAACCCCCTCCATGTTCAACCTCCTTTCAGGCAGTTGTGGACAGCAAGAAGGTCTTCCCTCAGCCTCCTGTTCTCCAGGCTGAACCCACCAGTTCCCTCAGCCGCTCCTCATCACACTTGTGCTCCAGGCACTGAGCAGCTCCGTTCCCTCCTCTGCACTCTCTCTTGTGCCTCAATGTCCTTCTGATGATGAAGGGCCCAAACCTGAACACAGGATTCAAGATGCGACCTCATCAGCACTGAGAACAGTGGCACAATCACGCTACTCCTGCTGGCCACACCATTCCTGATACAAGCCAGAATACTGGTGGCCCTTTTGGGCATCTGGGCACACACAGCTCATGTTCAGCTGCTGTCGATCAACACCCCCTGATCCCTTTCCACCAGGCAATTTTCCAGCCACTCTTCCCTGAGCCTGTGGCTGTTGTGACCCAAGTGCAGGACCCGGCACTTGGTCTGGTCAAACCCCATACAAATGGCCTCAGCCCAATGATCCAGCGGGTCCAGATCCCTCTGCATGGCCTTCCCACCCCCCAGCAGATCAACACTTCCACCCAACTTGGTGTCATCTGCAAACTTACTGAGGGTGCACTCGATCCCCTCATCCACATCACTGATAAAGCTTAAGTAGAACTGAGTCAAATACTGAGCCCTGGGGACACCACTTGTGACCAGACGCCACCCGGATTTGGCTCTGTTCACCACAATTCTTTTGGTCCAGCCCTCCATCGCACATAAACCACCCAGGCCATGAGCTGCAGCTTCTCCAGGAGATGCTGTGGCACACGGTGTCACAGGCTTTACTGCAGTCTAAGGACACAACACCCACAGCCCGTGTGGCGGATTCACTCCCCACGACAGACTTTCCCTCATCTGCTCAGCCGGTCACCTTGTCACAGAAGGAGATCAGGGTGGTCAAGCAGGACCTGCCTTTCATCCAGCCATGCTGATTGGGCCCGATTGCTCGTCTGGTGTGTGTGACCTCACAGTCCTTTCCCAGCCGTGTTCCTGCTGTTGGCCAATCCCCTGCAGAGGCAGAAGTGACCTCACAGTGCCCTCCACAGCCATGGAATCCTGCAATAACGCAGTTTGGAAGAGACCCCTGAACACCATCTCTGTCCCACTGACCTTTATGGCACCCCAAGGAATAGCTCACAGCATTTGTTCTCCCTTGGGTTCATCTCACCACATGCACACAGTGAACATGCACATGATGTGTGTGTTTACCTCTCATCTGGACAATGAAAACATGGAGTTTTGACCTAGTATTTCATAGAATCATAGAATGTCCTGAGTTGGAAGGACCCAAAGGATCACGGAGTCCAACTCCTGTCCCTGCACAGGACACCCCACAGGTCACCCCGTGTGTCTGAGGACGTTGTCCAGTCTCTTCTTGAACACTGTCAGGTTGGGGCCGTGACACCTCCCTGGGGAGCCTGTGCAGTGTCCAGCACCTCTGGGGGAAGAACCTTTTCCTCATGTCCCACTGACCCTCCCCTGGCACATCTTCTGCCATTCCCTTGGGTATTGTCATTGGTCACCAGTGAGAAGAGATCAGTGCCTTCCCTTCCTTCTCCCCTTGTGAGGAAGCTGTAGCCACCATGAGGTCTCCTTTGAGTCTTTTCTTCAGCTCTGATGCTCAGAAACCCCTTGGTTTGCTTTCTGAAGCAGAAAGGAGAAGCCATGACCTGCAGGCAATGGGAAGGGGGATCCTGTCCCTCACACACGGCTCAGGGCTCTTCCTGGGACCGTGGGATGTGGGTGTGCAAGGTCCAGGGAAGGACAACACTGGGACAACAACTTCCAGCTTCCCCTGGGGCTGCAAGGAGGCAGCGAGGCCCCAGTGCCATGAGGACAACATGTCTTCTCCTGGGCCTCAGTGGCAGAGACAACTGCCCTGGCCAAGGGGACAGAGCCCTGGGTTCTGTGGGTCCCTTCCAGCCTTACAGTGCCCTTTGCCATCTCCACCACAGGCTGTTCTACACGGTGCTACCCCTGCCCCTCTTTCCCTGCAGGCTGCAGACACCCATCTCGCTTCCCCACCTGCTCTCACCCCAGCATTTCTGCACCTTCACTGCTGTGTCTGCACCCTCCCTGGCTGCTCTTTGGAACACAAACCATGGGCTGATCCAGCTCCCTCTGGTGAGCTCTTGCCCCACAGCACTGCCCTTTCAGTGACATTTCTTACTTCTGATATCCAGTCTCCATTATCCAAGTTTCACATTGTGAGTTATTTTTTCTCTCTCTTTTTTTTTTTCTGCTACTAAGGAAAACTCAATCATCTCTAAAATTGTTCTTCAAGCAGGGAACCCAACCCGTTATGCTTCTTGTGGTCTTTTACCTGACAGAAGGCAAGTAAGCTCACCATGATCTTCTAAATCCCATGAGTGCTGCTGGCCTTTCAGCTTCTCTGACAGACACGACCATGTCCCTGCTGCTGTCCCGTCATGTTCTCAGGTGGCAAGGACATGACAACCCATCACAGCCACACACTTCTGACTGGATTATGAGTTTCTGAGACACAACTGACCTCATAATACCACACCCATCCATTCCCCTCCTTAGCACCCCGGACCTGACCAAGACTGGAGCGTGTTCTACACAGTCCTACACCTGCCCCTCTTTCCCTGCAGGCTGTAGACACCCATTCCACTTCATTGCCTTGCCTGAAGAGAGCCCTTGTCTCACTCATCTTGTCTCACTATCCTGCTCAAGGCCGGGTGAACCAGGGGAGGTTGTTCGTGGCCTTGACCCACCTTTTCATCACCCTCAAAAGAGCTGAAATCTCACTCTACAGGAGGATGTGTCCAATCCCCTTCCCAGGGACAGAGGCAGGTTGACCAACGTGCAATTCTCCCAATACTTGTTCCGGCCTTTCTTGAACATGGCTTTGATGTCTGCCTTTTCCAAAGAACGCAGAACCTCTCTCATTACCCTGGTTCTTATGAGGTCACAATCCAGAATAACAGGCAATGGTGAGGTAGCAGACTGGAGCACTTGCAATGATCCTAAGGCAGCCGAGATGAATATCATTGGGCAGTGGGGTTTGTTCCCGGAGTCACACACAGAAATGTCAGTGTCTGTCAGGTGTCCACATCTGAGCTGGCCTCATGGACACCTTATGCACCCAGGGATGTTCAGAGACAGAGTCTGTCCCTTTTACACAGAGGCACTGGCCTCCTGTTACCACTCCAAAAGGACAGGAGACACCTCAGCCCTGTGGTGTGTCACCCATGTCCCACATCATAAGGAATGGACACAAGGACCTCAGGTCAAGGAAGTACGACTGCTGCATTCAGGTGATTTCCTATGGGATGTTCCTCCCAACATGAAGTGACCTCAAGACATTGTCTGTGCCACAGGCTTTCATGGAACTGCAAGGAATAGTGATGATGTTTGTGCTCACTTGTGTTCGTGTCCACTCACGTACATGATGCACATGCTCACTTCTCATCTGTTGTCCTGGTTTAGTTAAAAACAAGTTTCTCTTTTAGTGAATTTGCCTGTCAGCTAGAGCTTCATATTAGCTGCATTTTTCTGGAAAGTCAGACACATGTTTTGGTAACCATAGCAATGGAATGCGAGGTCACTGATAAGGACAGATGTACATCTTGCGAGAGGGGCAACGAGAAAACAGGTGACCAGAAACTGACCAACAGAGTATAGCATCCCATTCATGTGAATACTTTATATAAAAGTGGGAGATCATGAGGATCTCATCCCTTTTCCTTCTGTCTGACATTAGGAGAGGACCTTCCTAGTATTCCCTGAAAACTGAGGCCTAGTGACAGACTGAATCCAGCTCCGGTTGGCGGCAGAGTCCAGTCCAGAACTTCAGGTGCCGGCCCCTCATCTGCATGAGCAGTTGCTGGGACTTTCAAGATTGGTTTTATATATTTTGTATTATTTTCTCTATTTTTATTGGTAGCATTAGTAAAACATCTTTAATTTTTCCAACTCTCTTCTCTCTGTCCTCCTTTCTTTCCCAACCACCTGTCCTGAGTGGAAAGGGGGAGAGGAAGGGACTGAAGAAGGAAGGGGGAGGAGAGGGGGCTAACACCCACATCTGCCACGGTTGCTATCCCGCAATCCAAACCTCAACACCTGTATAAAGCAAACATGGACTGCTGAACTATTCATTCAATGTCCCTCTGTGGACGGAAGAACAACCTCTGTGGGTGAGAGGCCAGTGCTGGAAATTGTGGTTGTGAGGGGCCAGTCCATGGTGATTGACCTGGGGCTCCTTCCATGGGGTGTCCAGTGCACAGGGGCACAGCCCAGCCCCTGCTCTGCTGGTCCTGCAGGTCTCTGGCAGGAGCCTGGCTGTGAGAGGACACTGCTGTGTGCCAGCCCTGCACACACACACCATTCAGCTGTGCACTGGGGTTTGCATCTGTGACCACTTTGTTGGGCATGTTCTGAAAGAAATTTTTTAAGAAGAGCTAAACCTTCACACCCTGCCCATAGCAGATCACCTTTCTCTGTGGAAAGGCTGTTCTGCGGCCAGCTCTGTCACAGCAGTGCCCATTGCCTGTCCCTGCCTGCGCCCACAGCACTGACACACAGCAGGACGGTGACCAAGCTGCCAGAGCACTCAGGCCTTGCACCAACACCAGGGATGAGAAGGAGAGTGTGGAGTGGAACCAGAACAGCTCTGGAAGAACAAGCGCTGCTGCTCCCTGGCAGTGCTGCCAGGCTGGAGCTTTTTCCCCTCCCCTCATGAACACAGAAACCATCCCTGCAGCTCTAAAAAGGGCTTGCAGGAAGGATATAGTGAAAAACAAGTCACTAAAGAGACCTTTATTGTGTTTAGAGACAAGGAAAGCACGGCTTCTCATTTACACAGCCAACAGTTATAAAAGAAAAAACAATAGTGAATTAGAAAGGGGATGACAACATTATCACAACAGGAAAACAACTAATAACAACAAAAAATCCAGATGACAGGCTTGACCTGTAATTAGCTACATTAAAACGCCTATGTAGAAGCAGATGGGCAGTTTATTGCTTTGCAAAACAAAAAGGTATGAGTTTCCACAGGGCATCCTTGAGCTCCTGGTTCCTCATGCTGTAGATGAGGGGGTTCACTGCTGGAGGCGCCACCGAGTACAGAACTGACACCACCAGGTCCAGGGAAGGAGAGGATATCGAGGCGGGCTTCAGGTGGGCAAACAGGGCAGTGCTGAGGAACAGGGAGACCACGGCCAGGTGAGGGAGGCAGGTGGAAAAGGCTTTGTGCCGTCCCTGCTCAGAGGGGATCCTCAGCACGGCCCTCAAGATCTGCATGTAGGACACCACAATGAACACAAAACACCAGAGGTCAAAAAAAACCACTAACCACAGGAAACGCATGTTTCCTGAGGTAGGTGTTTGAACAAGAGAGCTTGAGGATCTGGGGGATTTCACAGAAGAACTGGCCCAGGGCATTGCCCTTGCACAGGGGCAGTGAAAATGTATTGGCCGTGTGCAGCAGAGCATTGAGAAACCCAGTGGCCCAGGCAGCTGCTGCCATGTGGACACAAGCTCTGCTGCCCAGGAGGGTCCCGTAGTGCAGGGGTTTGCAGATGGCAACGTAGCGGTCGTAGGACATGACCATGAGAAGAAAATACTCGGCTGAAATGGAAAAGACAAACAAAAATAGCTGTGCAACACATCCTGTGTAGGAGATGGCCCTGGTGTCCCAGAGGGAATTGCCTATGGACTTGGGGACAGTGGTGGAGATGGAGCCCAGGTCGAGGAGGGCGAGGTTGAGCAGGAAGAAGTACATGGGGGTGTGCAGGTGCTGGTCCCAGGCTATGGTGGTGATGATGAGGCCGTTGCCCAGGAGGGCAGCCAGGTAGATGCCCAGGAAGAGCCAGAAGTGCAAGAGCTGCAGCTCCCGTGTGTCTGTGAACGGCAGGAGGAGGAACTGGGTGATGGAGCTGCTGTTGGACATTGGCTGCCTGTGGGCATGAGGACCTGTGCAAGGAGGAAACACAGTTATATGTTAGGGGTGACTTCTCTGTGGAAAATAAACATGCTGTTTCTCATGGAAAACCCCCTCCTTGATGATGGGATGTATCCGCTCATTCTCTCTTTCTACTAAGTTTGAATAACACTTCATCACAGCTAAAATGCAGCTTGGGCATCTGGTTTCCATGAACACACCTCTGGGTCAAGACCCCCGTGTTGGTGTCAGAACAAAAACTGACGCACACTACCATCCCAACCCCAGAGAGCAAGAGCACCAGGGACAGGTGGAGAAACAGGGAAGGGTACTGCAGTGCTACCAGAAAATAAAGCAAGGACAGAAAGGCAGACGGGCATGCTGTGGAACCTTCTCGTGACCCGGCTGTGCTGCTGCCACTCACACAATGACACTGTGGAGCAAGTACTTTTAGCACCTTATTTGAGTACCACATTGCAGGAACCCTTCACCTGGAGGTCCAGCTGCTGAGGTGGAGACTCGTGACCTGGACCCCATGGCTTTGGGGCAGAGGGTCTGCTGGGGAGGAGAGGAGACCAGGGGTTGCACTGGGAAATGTGTCTGCACTGCAGGGGATGGCAGGGGGGGCTGAATCCCCTCCCCAGCATTTCTGGTCCATCTCCCTCTCCCTGCCCATGTCTGTGCTGCCTGCAGCTGTGTGTCTGTCCCTGGTCTGCTCCCTGTCAGTGTCACAGACCCCGTCCCACCCGCTGTGTGCTCAGCTCTGTCCTGCTCACACCTCCTGGCACTGCCCAGGGGCAGCTCTGTGTGTGCAGGGGCTCAAAAGCAGCTCAGACACATCCTAACGAGAACTGGGGTCTCAGTGTCTTCTCCAAAGAGAGAGATAAATCCCCATCTCCCACTGCACACCCAGCCAACCAAGAGTGGAAAACTGAAAGCACAGACTCCTTCCCTGGCAGCTGTTGCTGCCTCAGTGTTGTTGTTCAGAAGGCCCCTCTGCCATGTCTGTGGGGGATCTGGAGCTCTGAGCAGCCCTGACCCACACAGCCCCCTTCAACCCACAAGCTCCCTGCCTGCCCTGCCGGGGGTCGCTCCTTCCCCCCACAGCTGCTGCCATGGGATCTCCCGGGCAGGCTGAGTGCTGACCATGGCAGGCGGCAGAGTCCCTGCCCGGCACAGCCCTGGGATGCAGGGACCCTGCTCTGCAGGACAGCCCTGGGCACCCCTGGGTGCTCACCCGGCTTCACAGCTGTTCAACATGGCCTGACAAGAGCCCCGTCCTTACAGATCCCACAAGCTGTGCCTGTGCCAGTTTTAGGAGATGCCTCTATGAGCTACAGTTGCACTGCCCTACACCCAGAGACTTACCATGGGCAAGGGCTGCAAAGGTTTCTCCTCCAGTGAGCTCTCAGTCATCCTCCAGTCCTGACCACCTTTAATCTCTCTCTGCCTTGCTCGTCTCCTGAGATCCCCAGGCAGAGCCCTGAGCCCTGCTGCGTGTGCAGAGGAGCTGCTCCTGGGCAGAGCTGTCTCTCTGCAGCGCTGCCGCTGCCATGAGCTCCCTGTGTCCCAGGAGCCCAGCCCAGCTCAGCAGCACAGGAGCAGCCCAAGGCACTTTAATGACCCCTCTGGTGGGTTTGGTGCTGAGTCCATGAACCTCAGACCCCGGAGGAAGTTGATGAAACCTCTGAAGAAATCAAAGTCAGATTCAAACTCCGAAGTTTCTTGTAAGGTTAATGGGTCACACTGAGGGATACAACTGAGAAACAATATTCAGGTTTGGTTAGAGAAGAAAACTGGAGGCAGAGATGACAGGTCAGGAAAAGCAAAGTAAAGGTCTCTCTGATGCTGAGTAAACCTGGATCTGTTTTATTAACCAAAGGGCCAAGTCCTGACCCCCATCCCTGGGAAGTTAGATCCTGTCCCTCCCACGTTGCCCATGGCTCTTCCTGGGACAGTGTGATGTGGGGCTGTGCAAGGCCAAGGGCAGGACTATGGTCCTACACTTCCCAGGTTCCTGGCTGAGGACAAGGTGGGTTTTGGAGCTCATTGACAACATCTTCCTGACACGGGTGACTGAGGAGTCAGTGAGGAGAGGTGCCCTGTGGGACTTCACACTTACAAACCAGAAAGAGTTGGTCAGGATGGAACAGTCAGGGATGGGAAAGCAGAGTTGAGGCTCCTGGGAGATGAGAACAAGGCCAAGAGCAGGATTTCAGGAGAGCAAGCTTTGGCCTGTTGAGGGACTTGCTTGGGTCCTATGGGATATGACCTTGGTGTCTGCAGAGCTTTTCTCTCCCATTTTCTCCCTCCTCTCTCCCACCTGCTGTTGTGCAGCATTTTTTACCCTTTCTCAAATACAATATCCCAGAGGTGCTGCCAGCATGTCTGAATGGCTCAGATTTGGCAAGGAGTGAGTCCATCTTGGAGCCAGCTGAAATCTGCTTGGTCTGATGTCAGTCAAACTCCTGTTCTCTTCTCAGAGAGGTGACAACTGTAGCACACCGACTCTCACTCCCAGTTCAAAGACTTCGCTATGTAATCCCAGTACAGGGTGACAACATGTTCGGTGTTACAAACTACATGATCATGGAGAAGAAATTGAAAAGGTCTGTCAGCAACTCAAGGAGGAAGTCACCAGTCAATGAGCAGATCCCTATGGGGAACTGTAATTGCCCTGACATTCACCGGCCAGGCAAATCTGCAGGTGCAAACAGTTCAAAGGATCTTGGGCCAACTGCTTGACAGAGTTGCCAGATGGGCCAACAAGGGTGATGTTCACCTGGATCTGGAACCGGGAAACAAGGAAACCCTGGTGAGGGATGTGAACATCAGTGTCCACCTTGGCTGTTGTGACCAGGACACAGTGGGGTCCCAGGCACCAGAGGGGAGGGAGGAAGGGCAGCAGCAGAGCACAGGCTGGTGGGCTCCAGAGGAAAACACTTAGACATACTGGGGGATGGTGGGCGATGTGGTGACATGGAGGTTGGTCTGAAGGGTGAAGTAGCTCAGGAAAACTGAGAAGCCTTACAGGACATCCTGCTCCAAGCACAAGAATGATCTCTCCAAGTACCCAAGGAAAGAACCATTTATCTCATGAGACTGTTTGCCTGAACTGTTGGAGCTGCAGGGCACAAAGGCAGCACACAGGAGGTGGGAGCAGGGGAAGCTGCAAAGGAGGAATTTAGAAACCTTGTCCATGGATGTGGAGATGATGCCAAAGCTGCCCTGGAACTGATCCCTGCAGGGGAGGCTGAGGGCAGCAAGATGAACTGATATAGATTCATCTGCAGTAAAAGAATGGACAGGGTGAACGCGGGTCTGCTGCTGAATTTCCTAGGACTAGAATCAGACAGGACTGAGGTTCTTCATGGCTTCTTTGCCTCCATCTTCACCAGCAAGGTCTCCTGGGACTTGGTTCCTGAAGGCAGGAGTCTGGAGAACACCCATCAGTGGATGGGGCTCAAGTCAGGGGTGACCTGAGCAAACTCAGACACCATTACAGAACAAGAGATCGGTCACTTGACCAGCTCCCTGAATACAAGTATCACTGTACTGTGGCACCTGAGATTGCCAGGAACACCCACCTCTTGGTCCAGAGGAGTGTGACTCCTCTTGAGCTCTCCTGGCCTGTCTCCTCACTCACAAGGTGATTCAGGCACCCCCTTTTGTGACATATTCAGTCTTTATCAGGAGCCGCTCCACATCAATATGTACTGAAGGCTGGTGATGCCACCTGTTCTGGAAAGGGAGGAAGGGCGAGCAGAGAAGGAAATAGAAGAAATTTGGCTTTACTGCTATTTATTAGGGAAATGCTCTCTGTTTGGCTATTCTGAAATCTCTCTAATCATCCACACCAGACTTGAAGCCTTTAGGAAAATGATGCACAGAGCCTTGGCTTGTAAGAGCATTTTAGATGTTAGTGAGCTCTCTGCTGCCATGATCCTGAACTGCAGATAGTGAAAGAATGAACAAACCTCTAATGAAGTGAAAGGCAGAAGCAAACCCCAAGTTTCTGAGGGTGTTTGGGACCCCACGAAGGGCCATCACTGACACAGCTGTGAAGAAAACAACCAGTGCAGGTCCCTGTCCCTGGAGGCTGCTGAAGGAAAGACTTGGAGACGCTGGTTCCAGGTGGTGAGGGCCATGTGGAGGTGGCTCTGATGCCATGTCAGCCCTTGATGCTTGTTCAACACCAGAATGGCTGAGCCCTGACCCCTGGGATCTGGTAGCTTTTTCTCCAATGTTTTTCAAGGCTTTTCCTGTGGTCAGTGTGAGTGTTTTGTGTCTTGGGGGTGGGTTTTATGTCAAGTGCTGTTACTTTAGCTGCAAGGCTCTGGTTTTCTGTGGAGTTGGAAATGCCTGTGAGCTCCTCATAACTCATCCAGCTTCTTTCATACACCTGGCAATAGTCACCAGTCACCTCGGTGTCCCAGCCCCACACTTGCTTGAATCCTCTGTTTGTATCTGTACCCCATCACCCCATCTACCAGGCTCATGGATGATTCCTGAGGACCATCCAAGTGTGGGCAGTGTAAGAGAGGAGCAGAGCAGGGTCAGCTCATGGGCCATGACTGAGCACAGCCACCCCAGCAGCAGCCGTTCCCCATCTCCCAGGCACAGCCATGCCCTCAGGATGGAAATATCACTGCCATACATGATCAGCCCAAGAGAGGCCTTTCTTCCTACCATATTCCCAGCAAAATCTTCCTCCTATTCCTCTTCCACCTGCAGACATCAACTGCTTTCCATTTCTGGGCTCAGACATGGCTGGAAGGGTTCACTGAAGCCATCAGCCATCTCATTGCTTCTCCTTACATGCCCTGACCCTCTCCCACACCTACAATGGCCAATCACGGCTGCTCAGGCCTCCTGCTCTTCAGAAGAGGCCTCGAGCTTCTTGGTTCTTCCTGGTGCTTATTGTAAACTTCCTCGCTCTCTCCAGAGTTCACGGTGAGCTTTCTTGTCCATAACAGCCCCTTTATGACCGTGTCTTACTAAATGGTTGTGTTTGTATGATCATTTGTGCAGAAAGGGCAGTCACAAGACAGCACCCAATATTTCAAAACTGATGCCGAGTGAAATGCCATGAAGACCCAATGAGTTCCCCCTGTGTCTGTGTCTCTCCTGGAAGGAGTCTGTCCTCAGAAGGGGATCCAGCTCCTGCCACTCTCTGCAGAGGCACATGAGCAGTGTCCATCACCTGGGGACACAAAGGGTGACTTTTGCCAGACCACCCTTCATCTGAACCACTTAGATGTGTGCTTGTGGATGAGGTATGGAGCCTTATAGTGCAAATGCCTATTTAATTGTCATTGCCAGAGGGGCTACCAGAGATGCAGAGTACTATTTTACAGATATTTAAATATAAGCATATAAAACTGACATTCCTAGACAAATTACACAAAATTTGAAGGATTTTTCATGCCTTTTAACATGATTATCCACAGAAGTCCCACCAGCTTTGCATCTCAGGAAATGGGATGCCAGAGTTCAAGGGCAGGATGGTTTGGGCTCTGTGCTGGGATCTGGAAACGTGCTCCCATCTCCCAGCCCCCTGCCCTCCTCAGTGAGGGTGTGAGACATTCTGCAGCGAGGGCTGAACTCACAGCCATGACCAGTATCTTATGTCCAACTGCAGCCAATGGTGTCCTGCCAGCTCAGGATTGGAGCTTCCATTGCTGGAGGTGTTTAAAAGACGTGGAGATGTGGCACTTTGGGACATGGTTTGGTGGAGTACTTGGGAGTGTTAGATTTACGGTTTGACTCCATGTTCTTAAGGGTCTTTTCCAGCCTAGATGATTCTATGATTCTATGATTCTATGATTCTATAATTTGGGTTGAAACCATTTCAATTCCATCACCTCCAGCTTCCCTCAGAGGCTGCTGTTGTGTGGCACAACTGTCCTGGCTCTCCAGGCAGGTTGGGCACTGGGTTGGTGTCTGCATTGGGAGTTTTACCCTTCCTGGGGTAAAAGGTTGTTGAGCAGAGACAGTTGTAGAGATTTGGGTCACAGGGGTTTGCAGCAATCCTGTCAAAACCTGAGCAGGCTGGGCTTTGGAGCCCAGGAAAAATCATGCATCTTTCATAACTTCTATCTTTTTTCCCCTGTTGTGAGGTGTTGTTGGAATAGGAGAACAGCTTTGTTTTTGAGACAAAGAAGGCCAAGGAACAGATCCCAGGTCAGTGCAAAGGCACAAAGGAAGCCAGAATCTTTATGTGTGTGCACTGACACACACTGTCACCTGCATTTCCAGTCTCTGAAGACCCAACCATGCAGCAGAGTCTGGAGTTCTGAGCTCCCTTCATCTGCCCTGTGTGACACGTGTAAAATGAACTACCCCAGGCAATGGCTGGTTTTGATTCTCTTCAGAGCCTGAAGCACCACATGGGTCAGGAGACAAGCCAGGATACCCATCGAGGACTCACATGCTCTGCTCTTACAGTTCAGGTGTTCACTGGAATCTCAGCAGACATGTCACTCTGATATCTGGGTTCAAGGATCTGGTCAAGAGCCTCGTCTCCATTTCTGTAACGGTGGCTTTGACATCTGGCTGGTGTGCAGACTCTGTACATGGATGACGACAACTCTTGAACAACCTGCTCTGCAAGGATGAACAAGGTGGGCAGTTCTTTCTGGAAGGGTATTAGGACAGCAAAAAAGAAGACCCTGGGTTGGGGCAAATGAAAAGGGATGCAAAAGTTGTGGTCAGAACCATTTAGGGTTACTTGTAAAGCAGCCCTGCACCTCATGTGAATTATTCATGTGCTCAGGGAGAACCTGAAAGCTTACTCTAAATTGAAAACATGAAGGGGATGAAAGGACAGCGTCATTCAGGCTGGATGGGAGCTTGGGAGGTGTCTTGACCAACCTCCTGCTCACAGCAGGGTCAGACCAGATTACTCAGGGCTTTATCCAAACACATCTTGGTCACTTTCTGGGACAGAGTGAGTGCACACTCCTGGGAAACAGCTTCAGTGCTTGACTGTCCTCATGACTGGAAAGATTCTCCCTTTCTACAGCACCTTTCCAAGCCCAACCATCCAGATTGCTTTTTACCCATCTGCTTACACACTGCCACAGACCAGAATACACTGCCTTGGGCACAAGAACATTGCATGGGATGACACTGAATGCCTTGCTGACTTCCAGGTAACATACTATCAATGCTCTCCCCACGTCCACAACCCTGTCCTTTCCTCACAGAAAGCAAAGAGGATGGACAGGCACAACCTGCCCTGGGTAAACCCCGTCACCTTTTCTTTCAGACACCTGGAAATGGGGTCCCAGTGGACATGCTCTGGGGCACAGCCCTTAGTTCCCCTGCTCACCCATTGGCCATTTTGAAAAGTGCACACACTGTGTGAGAGCTGCCAGTGGTCAGGGAGTCCTCCCAGTCTCCATGAGCTTTCCAAGGTGGTGGAGAGTGGCCTCACTGTGACATGGTCCTGCTGTCTCAGCTCCTGGGATGCTGCCCCTGCTGTCCCATAGACTGGAAAGGATTGTGTTAGTGCCAGTGACCCCTGACTTGATCCCCATCCACTGCTGGTTGTTCTCCACGTTCCTGTCTCCAGTCACAGATGCTCGGGAGACAGCAATTTCTCAGAAGAAACGTTTTCCCTTTGAAAATGCTAGTAGGAAGTGTATTTTGCTGAGTAACAGGACACAATTATATATTTTACTATATATTTATAAACACATTATTTTTTTTATCCTTATGATCACATAGAAAGACAGATAACACAGGTCTGTTGAGATCACTGTCAACATGTTCTTTTAAAAAGAGAACAGTTCAATTAACCTTTTTCTCCTTATTTCCTCCATCAGGCAAGAGTGGCCAACAGCTTCCAGCATGACTCATTCTGTGCCAAGAGTGTAAAGTGGCACTGACTGTCCACAGCACTGGATTGTTCGGTGCCTTCAACTCTGTGCAAGACACAAGGATTATCATTCTTAATGCTTTAGGCTTTGGTAGGATAGAAATTTAGAGAACACTTCTTTCTAAATGGAGGGAAAAGAAACCATATGAAAGATGCAGACCGAAAGAAATGTCTTCTTGCTACTTTAAGAATCAAATGCTGTTGGTGTTCTAATTCTCCTTTCTTTGTTTTGAATTCTTTAAACATCAGTGTTTTCCCATGAGATTTTCAGGATGTGCATTAAGAGCAAGAGGAGAACTACTGATATCCACAAGATTTGCCTTCTCAGAACTCTCTCTGTAATCTGTGCATCTGATCTCCCTCATCCTCCAGGTATTTCCTCCTGCCCTAACTAAACTGACCATGTCTGAAGTCCCATTTCCAGCAGCTGATCTGCACACAACACTTGCGATTCCTCTCTGGATTTCCCTTCCTCTTACTGTTTGATCACTCAGACACTTGTCAACAACCCAGTTGCTGCTTTCGGCTTCAAGGAGTTAAAAGCTTCCTTGTCTTTCAGTTGTCTGTCTAATTCTGTCTTTAGCCAACTCTTTCGTTGTGTTTATTTTAAAATTTCCTTTCTGTCTAAAACATTTCTTGCATGGTTCTGCCTTGGAGAAGGTGAACCTCAGTGGTGGCAGCTTGTCCTTGGCGTACAGTTGAGGAGTGTGTTTTCTTTTAATCATGACTCTCACCAGTTGTATTTTGTTTGTTCAAGGGTAAAGCAAAGTCCCTCTTTGCTGTGAGCACTTGGGTCTCCAAGGAGAGCAGGTGGGAGCTGGTGCAAAGGAGCTGGCACATCCAGCTGCAGATGCAGTGAAGTCTGGGGTGAGGAAAAGGGATGCAAGGCCCAGGGGGCCAATGAGAGAAACGATGGGGTTGGGGAGGTGAGGAGCAAGGTTGTCCACACGGTGTGAGACCTCAAGGGACAGCTTCTCCAGCCAGTCCAGACCTCCTTAGGAGAGACCCTGATCAACATCAGACAATGCTGCAATCACATCTTCTCCAAACTGAAAAGTATTAAAATACACCCTTTACAATAGAAAGACTTTTTATGAGAAGCTTTTTGAAATCTTTCTCCATAATTACACAAAGAAAACTCTCTAATTGACTATACAAGATTGGAAGGACATTACAAGAAGAGACATGGTTTGTTAGAGCTTTCTTGAGTGTAATGAGCCCCATGGTGCATTTGGTGCTGAGTCCTTGAACATTGCTCAGGTGCTGAGAGGAGACTGCACAAACCTTTCCAGAAGTCAAAGCCAGAAGAAAAAAGTACTAAGTTCCTTGAAGTATTAATGAGTTCCACTGCGGGCAAGTACCAGCAAAGCCTCCCCAGGGACTCGCTACAGCAGAGAATTGGAGGCCATGATGGCAGATAAACAAAGGGAAACGTGCAGGCAGCTGAGGGGCTGAGAAAACCCTGGTTTGGTTGGGTGAAGCAGAGAGGCCAAGGCCTGACCCCCAGCCCCTGGGAAGGCAGATCCTGTCCCTCACACATTGCTCAGGGCTCTTCCTGGGGCAGGGGGATGTGGGCTGTGTGGTGCTGAGTGAAGGACAATGGTGTGACAGTTCCCAGCCTTCCTGGGGGTGTGCAAGGAGGCCATGAGGTGCCCCAGTGCCTGAGGACAACATGTCTCCTCACAGGCCTTGGTGGCAGAGGCCATTGCCATAGCCAAGGGGACAAAGACTTGGGTTCTCTTGGTGACATCCAGCCTTGCCAGTGCCCTTTGCCATCTCCACCACAGGTTGTCCTACACTGTCCCACAGCTGCTTCTGTTTCCCTGCAGGCTGTAGACACCCATCTCGCTTCCTTCCCTTGCTCTCACCCTGGTATTTCCATACATTGACTGATGTGTCTCCACTCTCATGCTGTTCCTGGAAACACAATTACATGGACTGATCTCCTGCTCCTTCTGGATGATTTCTTGTACCACAGCACTGCCCTTTGAGTGACATTTCTTCCTCCTCATGTCCAGTCTCCACTTTTAATCTAGAAGTGTGTGGCAGTGTTTCTCTGCTCTGCTGTAGAAAGGAGGATCCTGAAAACTACTGACCTGTCAGCCTCTTACCTGTGCCTGGGAAGATCATGGCTCAGATCCTCCTAGAAGCTGTGCTAAGGCACAAGGAGGACAGGGAGGTGATTTGAGACAGCCAGCATGCCTTCAACCAAGGACAAGTCCTGCCTGACCAACCCAGTGGCCTTCTAAGATGGAGTAACTACATCAGTGGACAAAGGAAGAGCTATGGATGTCATCTACCTGGACTTCTGTAAAGCCTTTGACATGGTCTCTCACAACATCCTTCTCTTTAATTTGGAGAGGTATGGATTTGATGGCTGGACTGTTCTGTGGGTGAGGAACTGGCTCAATGGTCACACCCAGAGGGTGGTGGTCAATGGCACAATGTCTGGATGGCCACTGGTGACAAGTGATGTCCCTCAGGGGTCCACACTGGGATCAGTACTGTTTAATATCTCCATCAATGACATAGTGGGATCAAGTGCAGCCTCAGCAAGTTTGCGGATGTCACCAAACTGAGCAGTGTTTCTGATATGCCTGAGGGACAGATGCCATCAAGAAGGACCAGGATAAGCACGAGAAGTGGACCCATGTGAATCCCCTGAGGTTCAACAAGACCAAAGGCAAGGTCTTTGCACCTGAGCTGGGGCAACCCCCACTATCAGTACAGGCTGGGGATGAAGGGATTGAGAGGAGCCCTGATGAGAAGGAATTGGGGGGACTGGTGGGTGAAAGACTGGACAAGAGCCGGCAATGTGCACTTGCAGCCCAGAAGGTCAAATGTATCTTGGGCTGCATCCAAAGGAGCATGACCAGCACGTCAAGGGAGGGTATTCTTCCCCACTCTGCTGACATCCCACCTGGAGTCCTGCATCCAGCTCTGGAGCCCTCAGCACAGGAAAGACATGGATGTGTTGGGGAGGGTCCAGAGCAGGGTGACCGAGATGATCAGAGGGCTGGAACAGCTCTGCTGGGAGGACAGGCTGGGAGAGTTGGTGCAGTTCAGCCTGGAGAAGAGAAGGCTCCGGGGGGACCTTATTGCAGCCTTTGTGTACTTAAAAGAAGACAATAAGAATGATGGGGACAGACTTCTGAGCAGGACATGTTGTGATAGGACAAGGGGTCATGGTTTTGAACTAGAAGGGCAGAGTTAAAGGCCAGACATGAGGAAGACATTTTTTACAATGGGGTAGATGAATTAACAGCACCAATTGCCCAGAGAGGTGGTGGATGCCCCATCCCTGGAGACATCCCAGGCCAGGCTGGATGGGACTCTGAGCAACCTGAGCCGGTTGAAGATGTCCCTGCTCATAGCAAGGGGTTGGACTAGATGGCCTTTCAAGCTCCATTTCAACACTCTCTATGATTCTATGATTCCTTCCTCCAAGAAAAGCTCCACCACCTGGGAAATGACCCTTCAAGCATAGAATCACAAGATCATAGAATCATAGAATCATTTGAGTTGGAAGAGACCATTAAGATCAGGGAGTCCAACCATAACCTAACTCTAGAACTAAACCATGTCCCTAAGAACTTCATCTATACATCTTTTAGACACCTCCAGGAGTGGTGACTCAACCACTTCCCTGGACAGCCTGTTCCACTGCTTCACAAACTTTTCCGTGAAGAAATGTTTCCTAATATCAATTCTGCACATTTTCTGGCACAAGCTGAGGCCGTTTCCTCTCATCCTATCACTTGCTACTCAGGAGAAGACCAACACCCTCCATGCTACAACCTCTTTTCAGACAGTTGTAGAGAGTGAGAAGGTCTCCCCTCAGTCTCCTTTTCTCCAGGCTAAACACCCCCTTGTCCCTCAGCTGTTCCTTAGAAGTCTTGTGCTTCAGACCCTCAACAGCCTTGTCCCCCTCCTCTGCACTCACTCCAGCACCTCAAGGCTTTTGCAATAGTGAGGAGCCCAAAACTGAACCAAGGTTTTGAGTTGTGGCCTCACCAGTATCAAGTACAAGGGGACAATAACTGCCCTGTTTCTGTCCACTACTCTATTCTTGATTCAAGCCAGGAGGCCATTGGCCTTTTTGGCCACCTGGGCACACACTGGCTCATGTTTAGCTGCTGTCAATCAACACCCCCAGATTTTACATCTCTGCTTCTGCCTCTTTGTTTTCTTCTTCCTCTGTCTATTCTGATGTGAAAGAGCTCTCCATGGAAAAGATTCATGGAATCCTACAATAACACAGGTTGGAAGAGACCCCTGAACACCATCTCTGTCCCACTGACCATTATGGCACCCCAAGGAATATCTGATGGTGTTTGTGCTCCCTTGGGTTCATCTCACCACATGCACACAGTGGACATGCACATGATGTGTATGTTTGCAACTCATCTGCACAATGAAAACAGGGACTTTTGACCTAGTATTTCATAGAATCATAGAATGTCCTGAGTTGGAAGGACCCACGACGATCATGGAGTCCAGCTCCTGTCCCTGCACAGGACACCCCACAGGTCACCCCGTGTGTCTCTGAGGACGTTGTCCAATCTCTTCTTGAAGACTGTCAGGTTGGGGCCGTGACACCTCCCTGGGGAGCCTGTTCAGTGTCCAGCACCTCTGGGGGAAGAACCTTTTCCTCATGTGCAACAGACCCTCCCCTGGCACATATTTCTTCCGTTCCCTTGGGTTCTCTCATTGGTCACCAGTGAGAAGAGATCAATAACTTCCCTTCCTTCTCCCCTTGTGAGGAAGCTGTAGCTACCATGAGGTCTCCTTTGAGTCTTCTCTTCAGCTCTGATGCTCAGGAACCCCTTGGTTTGCTTTCTGAAGCAGAACGGAGAACCCATGACCCCCAGGCAATGGGAAGGGGGATCCTGTCCCTCACACACGGCTCAGGGCTCTTCCTGGGACCATGGGATGTGTCTGTGCAAGGCCCAGGGAAGGACAACACTGGGAAAACAACTTCCAGCTTCCCCATGGGGCTGCAAAGAGGCAACGAGGCCCCAGTGCCATGAGGACAACATGTCTTCTCCTGGGCCTCAGTGGCAGAGACAACTGCCATGACCAAGGGGACACAGACCTGGGTTCTGTGGGTCCCTTCCAGCCTTACAGCGCCCTTTGCCATCTCCACCACAGGCTGTTCTACACGGTCCTACCCCTGCCCCTCTTTCCCTGCAGGCTACAGACGCCCATCTCGCTTCCACACCTGGTCTCACCCCAGCATTTCTGCACCTTCACTGCTGTGTCTGCACCCTCACTGGCTGCTCTTTGGAACACAAACCATGGGCTGATCCAGCTCCCTCTGGGTGACCTCTTGTCCCACAACACTGCCCTTCCAGTGACATTTCTTCCTCCTCATATCCATTCCTCCCCTTCCAAGTAGACTTCTTTTTTCTCTTTCCTGCTTCTTCCCACTATCAAGAAAAGCTCAACCATCTCATAAACTGCCCTTCATGCAGGGAACCCAAACCGTTAGGATTCTTGTGGTTTTTTACCTGACCAGAGAAAAATCACCTTGCCATGATCTTCTAATCCCATGAGTGCTGCTGGCCTTTCAGTTTCTCTGACAGATACAACCGTGTCCCTGCTGATGTCCCGTCATGTTCTCAGGTGGGATGGACATGATAACCTGTGGGCACTTGGGCAGAGGTTCTTTCCCAGCCATGTCCCTGCTGCTGGGCTGTCACCTCCAGACACAGAACTGACCCCACTCTCCCCTTCACAGCCAAAGTCTTTCCACTCATTTATGAGTTTCAGAGACTCAACTGACATCATAATCCCAAACCCATCCATCCCTCCGTTATGGGCCGAGACCTGACTAGATAAAACTATGCTTGTTTTATCAAACTGATCAAATCTATTTCCTGCTAAAGATCTGAGAGGAGAAGCATTCTTTACAGGAATGTGAAATGTTGAAACCTTTTCTATGTCCTCTCCTACTTCTTTTATTTCTTATCATTTTCCTTCTTCCTGGTTGCTCATGGTGAATTCACTACCTGAAGTGTAAAGCCAGTCCCACACCCAGAGATGAGATCTTGTTTATTCCAGAGCTGTGCAAGTCTGGATGCTGGAATGAAACCAGCACAACAGATAGAGAAGGAACATCTATTATATACAAATCTTATCCCTACATTCAGACCCTCCCGGCAGTCCTAAAGAGCCAAGTGTTCACACATTGGCATATTGGTCACATAATCATTTTACCACTACACATGCTTGTTGAGAGAGGGTCCCGGGCTGAGCCTGGGGCTCCCATCCTGGGGATGTGTGGTTTAGTATTATAATGAGCGTAAAAGGAGCAAAGCTCAGCTAAAGGACACTTTATGTAACAGTCTTGAGGCAGATGTTAAAACAAGACTCAGCTAATTGTGCAGGCTCCAGAGTGTCCGCGCTGCAAGGACAGTATTCTTTGCAGGTTCTGATTAGGTGTTTTAAATGTCACTTTTATCTTTATTAGCAGAGCAGACTGACCAAAATTGAGTGGATTTACATGTTTTAGGTTTGCAATTGCAGGCAGGATTCATTCTTTTAACTGGTAAGGACTACATCTTCCGTTTTCAAACACCTCTCCAATGTAAAGATTCAGTGAACCATAGAATAACTCAGGTTTGAAGAGAGCCCTGAACATCATCTTGTCTCCCTCTCCTGCTCAAGGCAGGGTCCACTAGGTGAGGTTGTTCTAGGCCTCTGCCCAGCTTTGCATCCTCCACAAAGGAGCTGAAAATGTGCTCCATGACATAACGAAGAGGCAGAATAAAGCCACTGGACAGTGTTGGCCCAAGTACTCATTACTGATGGATGCCACTAGAAAATGGCTGAACACAGGACTTTGTACCACTGATGATGTTTGGGTTTGGTCATGCTGCCAACTCCCCAGCCATCACAACATCCACATCTGCATCCCAGATCTCACCAATCTTCTCTAAGGCACCACAGGAGACCATGTCTGGGGCCTTGCAAAACTCCATGTACTCAACATGCCTTTCTTTCCCCTGCCCATTTGGGTTCAACAATCCCTTCCTTGTCCTTCAACTGTGTGGAGATGCCTGCAGGAGAATGTGGCCTGTCACCCTCCCGGAGACAGACATAGGCTAAGCAGCCGGTCATTCTCCCAGTTCTCCTTCCTGCCATTCCTGAAGATGGGTTTGACGTCTGCCTTTCTGAGGGACCTCTGAACCTCTCTGATCACTCTGGCACTCCTGAGACCACAATCCAGAATTTCCCACAGGGAAAGAGGGGCAGATGTAGGACTGTGTAGAACAGCATGTGATGGGGATGGCAAAGGAGAGGTAGCAAATAGAGACACTTGCAATGAGCCTGTCCAAGGGAGCTGAGATGAATCTCACTGTGCCACTGGGGTTTGTCTTTGGAGTCACACACAGAAATATCACGATTCTGTCAGGTGTCCACATCTGAGCTGGCCCTGTGGACTATTAAAACACAGTGAGATATTCAGGGACAGACAGTTTCCTTTATGCACACAGAGGCAGGAGTCACAGTGTCTCTCTGGGCTCGTCTTCCTATTCCCAAAGGTTGGGAGGCACCTCAGTCCCGTGGTGTGTCGCCATGTTCTACATTTATCTTTCATATCCCTCACCATTAGGAGTGGACATTGGTTCAAGGAAGCACATCCCAGTACTGCATTCTGGTGGTTTCCTATGGGATATTAATCCCAACATAAAGTGACCTCAATGAACTGTCTGTCTCACAGGCCTTCATGAAACCTCAAGGAACAGCTGATGGTATTTGTGCTCATTCATGTTCATCTTACCTCACATACATGATGTACACACTCACATCTCATCTGTACAATGTGAACATAAACCTCTGACCTACTCATTCAGTGTAAGTCCATGGAGGGAAAAAGATGTCTGAGTTGGCATGAGAGGCCAGTGCTGGAAATGGTGGTTGTGAGGGGCCAGTCCATGGTGATTGACCTGAGGCTCCTTCCATGGGTTGTTCAGTGCACAGGGGCACAGCCCAGGCCCTGCTCTGCTGGTTCTGCAGGTCTCTGGCAGGAGCCTGGTTGTGAGAGGACACTGCTGTGTGCCAGCCCTGCACACACACACTGTTTATCTGCACAATGGTGTTTCCATCTGTGGGCCACCTTCTTGTGCAATTTCTTGAGATAAACTTGAAGAATATCTAAGCCTTCAGGCACTGCCCTAAGAAAATCACATTTCTTTATAAAAGTACTGTTATGGAAGCCAGCTCTGTGACACAAGCACCCATTGCCTGTCCCTGCCTGCGCTCACAGGATTGACACACAGCAGGACGGTGACCAAGCTGCCAGAGCACTCGGGCCTTGCACCAACACAAGGGATGAGAAGAAGAGTGTGGAAGTGGAACCAGAACAGCTCTGGAAGTCCAAGGGCTGCTGCTTCCTGGCAGAATTGCCATGATAGACTCTCTTCCCCTCCACTAATAGAGACAGAAACTCCCTGCATCTCCAAAAAGGACTTAAAAGAAGATCTCAGGAGAAAAACAAACCAAGACAGGACACTATAGGGCCCTTTATTTTTTTTTTTTTCAACACAAACAAAATGGCTTCTCATTTACATAAACAATTGGGCAGAAAAAAACGGCAGACAGTGAATTAGGAAAGGGATGACAACATTATCACAAAACACCACCACAAAATGAGAGTTTGTTGCTGTTTGTTATTGAAAATGTCCAGTTATCAGTTTCCACACTAAACCCTTGAGCTCCTGGTTCCTCATGCTGTAGATGAGCGGGTTCACTGCTGGAGGCACCACTGAGTACAGAACAGACACCACCAGATCCAGGGATGGGGAAGAGATGGAGGGGGGTTTCAAGTAGGCAAACACGCCAGTGCTGATGAACATGGAGACTATGGCCAGGTGAGGGAGACAGGTGGAAAAGGCTTTGTGCCATCCCTGCTCAGAGGGGATCCTGTCGCGGTTGAGACGGACAAACGACATGGACCGGGGTTCTTTCAAGATGAAAGTAATAGGCGCCATTTATTGCTACAAGTGCCTTTTTATACAATTCTACCAGTTCATGTGTCTTTTCACTATTGGTTACAAGTTACAGCACTAACATCTCATTGGTTAATATTTCTATCATCCATGTTATTCTTCTATCCCCTTCTCTCTCACGGGTACATCTCTCCTCTCTCCGGATACTCCCTTACTCCCATCCTTCTCAAGGGTAAATCTTAATATCTCAAGGCTGATCTCTACTCCCATATTTTCTGTCAAGGATTCCACAGACCCGCTGCAGTTTCCCACAATTCCCCCTTTTTTTATTTGTGCTAAAAATGCTGCCCTCATTGTCCGTTGCAGGGCCCTTTGCAGCAGAGAAATCATGCATGGCAACATAAGTAACACAACCACAATAATCATCAAAATGATCAGTCCTGTTTTCACTACTGATAACAACCATCCTAAAAACCCTCAACCACTAAGCAATTTATTTAACAATCACATCAAAATCTTCACACCCATGTCCTTGAGCTAATAACAAAAATCTGTCGCAGCCCTACTCTGCCGTGTGGCATGTCTTACAGAATCTACATCTAAAAAAGTCCACTTAAAGCCTTTTAAGTTCTGTTAGTTTGCTTAACTAGCCAACATCCTAATTTTCTAAAATATTTAAAGTTTTAGCTGTGCCAACACCAGATACAAGAGATCCTAAAACTCTTGACCTTGATCCCCAAAAATCTACATTATCATCACATTTTGACTTATATGCATGCAAAAAAACGTTTTTCCCGTGTCGCTTTTCTGTGATCGACTATCATGGATACATTGGGTGTTAAGAGAGTTAATAGTCCCAAAATACACAGTCCTCCAACAGCATTAGAAGGAATTCCTGTTCAGGCTCTATCTCCACAGATCAAGAATACAGCATATGGGAGATTTTGGGTGTCGCTGTCCCACATTATCAATGACATTCCTTGGATTCTTCTGTGAGGCATTACACCATCGAGTTTCATTTCTATAGTCACCAATGGTAGCATTAACATTTTGCAGTGTTATC
>CABFKC020000016.1:52999-178080 GCA_901699155.2 Streptopelia turtur
AGCAGGGGAAGCTGCAAAGGAGGAATTTAGAAACCTTGTCCATGGATGTGGAGATGATGCCAAAGCTGCCCTGGAACTGATCCCTGCAGGGGAGGCTGAGGGCAGCAAGATGAACTGATATAGATTCATCTGCAGTAAAAGAATGGACAGGGTGAACGCGGGTCTGCTGCTGAATTTCCTAGGACTAGAATCAGACAGGACTGAGGTTCTTCATGGCTTCTTTGCCTCCATCTTCACCAGCAAGGTCTCCTGGGACTTGGTTCCTGAAGGCAGGAGTCTGGAGAACACCCATCAGTGGATGGGGCTCAAGTCAGGGGTGACCTGAGCAAACTCAGACACCATTACAGAACAAGAGATCGGTCACTTGACCAGCTCCCTGAATACAAGTATCACTGTACTGTGGCACCTGAGATTGCCAGGAACACCCACCTCTTGGTCCAGAGGAGTGTGACTCCTCTTGAGCTCTCCTGGCCTGTCTCCTCACTCACAAGGTGATTCAGGCACCCCTTTTGTGACATATTCAGTCTTTATCAGGAGCCGCTCCACATCAATATGTACTGAAGGCTGGTGATGCCACCTGTTCTGGAAAGGGAGGAAGGGCGAGCAGAGAAGGAAATAGAAGAAATTTGGCTTTACTGCTATTTATTAGGGAAATGCTCTCTGTTTGGCTATTCTGAAATCTCTCTAATCATCCACACCAGACTTGAAGCCTTTAGGAAAATGATGCACAGAGCCTTGGCTTTTAAGAGCATTTTAGATGTTAGTGAGCCCTCTGCTGCCATGATCCTGAACTGCAGATAGTGAAAGAATGAACAAACCTCTAATGAAGTGAAAGGCAGAAGCAAACCCCAAGTTTCTGAGGGTGTTTGGGACCCCACGAAGGGCCATCACTGACACAGCTGTGAAGAAAACAACCAGTGCAGGTCCCTGTCCCTGGAGGCTGCTGAAGGAAAGACTTGGAGACGCTGGTTCCAGGTGGTGAGGGCCATGTGGAGGTGGCTCTGATGCCATGTCAGCCCTTGATGCTTGTTCATCACCAGAATGGCTGAGCCCTGACCCCTGGGATCTGGTAGCTTTTTCTCAAATGTTTTTCAAGGCTTTTCCTGTGGTCAGTGTGAGTGTTTTGTGTCTTGGGGTGGGTTTTATGTCAAGTGCTGTTACTTTAGCTGCAAGGCTCTGGTTTTCTGTGGAGTTGGAAATGCCTGTGAGCTCCTCATAACTCATCCAGCTTCTTTCATACACCTGGCAATAGTCACCAGTCACCTCGGTGTCCCAGCCCCACACTTGCTTGAATCCTCTGTTTGTATCTGTACCCCATCACCCCCATCTACCAGGCTCATGGATGATTCCTGAGGACCATCCAAGTGTGGGCAGTGTAAGAGAGGAGCAGAGCAGGGTCAGCTCATGGGCCATGACTGAGCACAGCCACCCCAGCAGCAGCCGTTCCCCATCTCCCAGGCACAGCCATGCCCTCAGGATGGAAATATCACTGCCATACATGATCAGCCCAAGAGAGGCCTTTCTTCCTACCATATTCCCAGCAAAATCTTCCTCCTATTCCTCTTCCACCTGCAGACATCAACTGCTTTCCATTTCTGGGCTCAGACATGGCTGGAAGGGTTCACTGAAGCCATCAGCCATCTCATTGCTTCTCCTTACATGCCCTGACCCTCTCCCACACCTACAATGGCCAATCACGGCTGCTCAGGCCTCCTGCTCTTCAGAAGAGGCCTCGAGCTTCTTGGTTCTTCCTGGTGCTTATTGTAAACTTCCTCGCTCTCTCCAGAGTTCACGGTGAGCTTTCTTGTCCATAACAGCCCCTTTATGACCGTGTCTTATAAATGGTTGTGTTTGTATGATCATTTGTGCAGAAAGGGCAGTCACAAGACAGCACCCAATATTTCAAAACTGATGCCGAGTGAAATGCCATGAAGACCCAATGAGTTCCCCCTGTGTCTGTGTCTCTCCTGGAAGGAGTCTGTCCTGAGAAGGGGATCCAGCTCCTGCCACTCTCTGCAGAGGCACATGAGCAGTGTCCATCACCTGGGGACACAAAGGGTGACTTTTGCCAGACCACCCTTCATCTGAACCACTTAGATGTGTGCTTGTGGATGAGGTATGGAGCCTTATAGTGCAAATGCCTATTTAATTGTCATTGCCAGAGGGGCTACCAGAGATGCAGAGTACTATTTTACAGATATTTAAATATAAGCATATAAAACTGACATTCCTAGACAAATTACACAAAATTTGAAGGATTTTTCATGCCTTTTAACATGATTATCCACAGAAGTCCCACCAGCTTTGCATCTCAGGAAATGGGATGCCAGAGTTCAAGGGCAGGATGGTTTGGGCTCTGTGCTGGGATCTGGAAACGTGCTCCCATCTCCCAGCCCCCTGCCGTCCTCAGTGAGGGTGTGAGACATTCTGCAGCGAGGGCTGAACTCACAGCCATGACCAGTATCTTATGTCCAACTGCAGCCAATGGTGTCCTGCCAGCTCAGGATTGGAGCTTCCATTGCTGGAGGTGTTTAAAAGACGTGGAGATGTGGCACTTTGGGACATGGTTTGGTGGAGTACTTGGGAGTGTTAGATTTACGGTTTGACTCCATGTTCTTAAGGGTCTTTTCCAGCCTAGATGATTCTATGATTCTATGATTCTATGATTCTATAATTTGGGTTGAAACCATTTCAATTCCATCACCTCCAGCTTCCCTCAGAGGCTGCTGTTGTGTGGCACAACTGTCCTGGCTCTCCAGGCAGGTTGGGCACTGGGTTGGTGTCTGCATTGGGAGTTTTACCCTTCCTGGGGTAAAAGGTTGTTGAGCAGAGACAGTTGTAGAGATTTGGGTCACAGGGGTTTGCAGCAATCCTGTCAAAACCTGAGCAGGCTGGGCTTTGGAGCCCAGGAAAAATCATGCATCTTTCATAACTTCTATCTTTTTTCCCCTGTTGTGAGGTGTTGTTGGAATAGGAGAACAGCTTTGTTTTTGAGACAAAGAAGGCCAAGGAACAGATCCCAGGTCAGTGCAAAGGCACAAAGGAAGCCAGAATCTTTATGTGTGTGCACTGACACACACTGTCACCTGCATTTCCAGTCTCTGAAGACCCAACCATGCAGCAGAGTCTGGAGTTCTGAGCTCCCTTCATCTGCCCTGTGTGACACGTGTAAAATGAACTACCCCAGGCAATGGCTGGTTTTGATTCTCTTCAGAGCCTGAAGCACCACATGGGTCAGGAGACAAGCCAGGATACCCAACCAGGACTCACATGCTCTGCTCTTACAGTTCAGGTGTTCACTGGAATCTCAGCAGACATGTCACTCTGATATCTGGGTTCAAGGATCTGGTCAAGAGCCTCGTCTCCATTTCTGTAACGGTGGCTTTGACATCTGGTTGGTGTGCAGACTCTGTACATGGATGACGACAACTCTTGAACAACCTGCTCTGCAAGGATGAACAAGGTGGGCAGTTCTTTCTGGAAGGGTATTAGGACAGCAAAAAAGAAGACCCTGGGTTGGGGCAAATGAAAAGGGATGCAAAAGTTGTGGTCAGAACCATTTAGGGTTACTTGTAAAGCAGCCCTGCACCTCATGTGAATTATTCATGTGCTCAGGGAGAACCTGAAAGCTTACTCTAAATTGAAAACATGAAGGGGATGAAAGGACAGCGTCATTCAGGCTGGATGGGAGCTTGGGAGGTGTCTTGACCAACCTCCTGCTCACAGCAGGGTCAGACCAGATTACTCAGGGCTTTATCCAAACACATCTTGGTCACTTTCTGGGACAGAGTGAGTGCACACTCCTGGGAAACAGCTTCAGTGCTTGACTGTCCTCATGACTGGAAAGATTCTCCCTTTCTACAGCACCTTTCCAAGCCCAACCATCCAGATTGCTTTTTACCCATCTGCTTACACACTGCCACAGACCAGAATACACTGCCTTGGGCACAAGAACGTTGCATGGGATGACACTGAATGCCTTGCTGACTTCCAGGTAACATACTATCAATGCTCTCCCCACGTCCACAACCCTGTCCTTTCCTCACAGAAAGCAAAGAGGATGGACAGGCACAACCTGCCCTGGGTAAACCCCGTCACCTTTTCTTTCAGACACCTGGAAATGGGGTCCCAGTGGACATGCTCTGGGGCACAGCCCTTAGTTCCCCTGCTCACCCATTGGCCATTTTGAAAAGTGCACACACTGTGTGAGAGCTGCCAGAGGTCAGGGAGTCCTCCCAGTCTCCATGAGCTTTCCAAGGTGGTGGAGAGTGGCCTCACTGTGACATGGTCCTGCTGTCTCAGCTCCTGGGATGCTGCCCCTGCTGTCCCATAGACTGGAAAGGATTGTGTTAGTGCCAGTGACCCCTGACTTGATCCCCATCCACTGCTGGTTGTTCTCCACGTTCCTGTCTCCAGTCACAGATGCTCGGGAGACAGCAATTTCTCAGAAGAAACGTTTTCCCTTTGAAAGTGCTAGTAGGAAGTGTATTTTGCTGAGTAACAGGACACAATTATATATTTTACTATATATTTATAAACACATTATTTTTTTTATCCTTATGATCACATAGAAAGACAGATAACACAGGTCTGTTGAGATCACTGTCAACATGTTCTTTTAAAAAGAGAACAGTTCAATTAACCTTTTTCTCCTTATTTTCTCCATCAGGCAAGAGTGGCCAACAGCTTCCAGCATGACTCATTCTGTGCCAAGAGTGTAAAGTGGCACTGACTGTCCACAGCACTGGATTGTTCGGTGCCTTCAACTCTGTGCAAGACACAAGGATTATCATTCTTAATGCTTTAGGCTTTGGTAGGATAGAAATTTAGAGAACACTTCTTTCTAAATGGAGGGAAAAGAAACCATATGAAAGATGCAGACCGAAAGAAATGTCTTCTTGCTACTTTAAGAATCAAATGCTGTTGGTGTTCTAATTCTCCTTTCTTTGTTTTGAATTCTTTAAACATCAGTGTTTTCCCATGAGATTTTCAGGATGTGCATTAAGAGCAAGAGGAGAACTACTGATATCCACAAGATTTGCCTTCTCAGAACTCTCTCTGTAATCTGTGCATCTGATCTCCCTCATCCTCCAGGTATTTCCTCCTGCCCTAACTAAACTGACCATGTCTGAAGTCCCATTTCCAGCAGCTGATCTGCACACAACACTTGCGATTCCTCTCTGGATTTCCCTTCCTCTTACTGTTTGATCACTCAGACACTTGTCAACAACCCAGTTGCTGCTTTCGGCTTCAAGGAGTTAAAAGCTTCCTTGTCTTTCAGTTGTCTGTCTAATTCTGTCTTTAGCCAACTCTTTCGTTGTGTTTATTTTAAAATTTCCTTTCTGTCTAAAACATTTCTTGCATGGTTCTGCCTTGGAGAAGGTGAACCTCAGTGGTGGCAGCTTGTCCTTGGCGTACAGTTGAGGAGTGTGTTTTCTTTTAATCATGACTCTCACCAGTTGTATTTTGTTTGTTCAAGGGTAAAGCAAAGTCCCTCTTTGCTGTGAGCACTTGGGTCTCCAAGGAGAGCAGGTGGGAGCTGGTGCAAAGGAGCTGGCACATCCAGCTGCAGATGCAGTGAAGTCTGGTGTAAGGAAAAGGGATGCAAGGCCCAGGGGGCCAATGAGAGAAACGATGGGGTTGGGGAGGTGAGGAGCAAGGTTGTCCACACGGTGTGAGACCTCAAGGGACAGCTTCTCCAGCCAGTCCAGACCTCCTTAGGAGAGACCCTGATCAACATCAGACAATGCTGCAATCACATCTTCTCCAAACTGAAAAGTATTAAAATACACCCTTTACAATAGAAAGACTTTTTATGAGAAGCTTTTTGAAATCTTTCTCCATAATTACACAAAGAAAACTCTCTAATTGACTATACAAGATTGGAAGGACATTACAAGAAGAGACATGGTTTGTTAGAGCTTTCTTGAGTGTAATGAGCCCCATGGTGCATTTGGTGCTGAGTCCTTGAACATTGCTCAGGTGCTGAGAGGAGACTGCACAAACCTTTCCAGAAGTCAAAGCCAGAAGAAAAAAGTACTAAGTTCCTTGAAGTATTAATGAGTTCCACTGCGGGCAAGTACCAGCAAAGCCTCCCCAGGGACTCGCTACAGCAGAGAATTGGAGGCCATGATGGCAGATAAACAAAGGGAAACGTGCAGGCAGCTGAGGGGCTGAGAAAACCCTGGTTTGGTTGGGTGAAGCAGAGAGGCCAAGGCCTGACCCCCGGCCCCTGGGAAGGCAGATCCTGTCCCTCACACATTGCTCAGGGCTCTTCCTGGGGCAGGGGGATGTGGGCTGTGTGGTGCTGAGTGAAGGACAATGGTGTGACAGTTCCCAGCCTTCCTGGGGGTGTGCAAGGAGGCCATGAGGTGCCCCAGTGCCTGAGGACAACATGTCTCCTCACAGGCCTTGGTGGCAGAGGCCATTGCCATAGCCAAGGGGACAAAGACTTGGGTTCTCTTGGTGACATCCAGCCTTGCCAGTGCCCTTTCCCATCTCCACCACAGGTTGTCCTACACTGTCCCACAGCTGCTTCTGTTTCCCTGCAGGCTGTAGACACCCATCTCGCTTCCTTCCCTTGCTCTCACCCTGGTATTTCCATACATTGACTGATGTGTCTCCACTCTCATGCTGTTCCTGGAAACACAATTACATGGACTGATCTCCTGCTCCTTCTGGATGATTTCTTGTACCACAGCACTGCCCTTTGAGTGACATTTCTTCCTCCTCATGTCCAGTCTCCACTTTTTAATCTAGAAGTGTGTGGCAGTGTTTCTCTGCTCTGCTGTAGAAAGGAGGATCCTGAAAACTACTGACCTGTCAGCCTCTTACCTGTGCCTGGGAAGATCATGGCTCAGATCCTCCTAGAAGCTGTGCTAAGGCACAAGGAGGACAGGGAGGTGATTTGAGACAGCCAGCATGCCTTCAACCAAGGACAAGTCCTGCCTGACCAACCCAGTGGCCTTCTAAGATGGAGTAACTACATCAGTGGACAAAGGAAGAGCTATGGATGTCATCTACCTGGACTTCTGTAAAGCCTTTGACATGGTCTCTCACAACATCCTTCTCTTTAATTTGGAGAGGTATGGATTTGATGGCTGGACTGTTCTGTGGGTGAGGAACTGGCTCAATGGTCACACCCAGAGGGTGGTGGTCAATGGCACAATGTCTGGATGGCCACTGGTGACAAGTGATGTCCCTCAGGGGTCCACATTGGGATCAGTACTGTTTAATATCTCCATCAATGACATAGTGGGATCAAGTGCAGCCTCAGCAAGTTTGCGGATGTCACCAAACTGAGCAGTGTTTCTGATATGCCTGAGGGACAGATGCCATCAAGAAGGACCAGGATAAGCACGAGAAGTGGACCCATGTGAATCCCCTGAGGTTCAACAAGACCAAAGGCAAGGTCTTTGCACCTGAGCTGGGGCAACCCCCACTATCAGTACAGGCTGGGGATGAAGGGATTGAGAGGAGCCCTGATGAGAAGGAATTGGGGGGACTGGTGGGTGAAAGACTGGACAAGAGCCGGCAATGTGCACTTGCAGCCCAGAAGGTCAAATGTATCTTGGGCTGCATCCAAAGGAGCATGACCAGCACGTCAAGGGAGGGTATTCTTCCCCACTCTGCTGACATCCCACCTGGAGTCCTGCATCCAGCTCTGGAGCCCTCACACAGGAAAGACATGGATGTGTTGGGGAGGGTCCAGAGCAGGGTGACCGAGATGATCAGAGGGCTGGAACAGCTCTGCTGGGAGGACAGGCTGGGAGAGTTGGTGCAGTTCAGCCTGGAGAAGAGAAGGCTCCGGGGGGACCTTATTGCAGCCTTTGTGTACTTAAAAGAAGACAATAAGAATGATGGGGACAGACTTCTGAGCAGGACATGTTGTGATAGGACAAGGGGTCATGGTTTTGAACTAGAAGGGCAGAGTTAAAGGCCAGACATGAGGAAGACATTTTTTACAATGGGGTAGATGAATTAACAGCACCAATTGCCCAGAGAGGTGGTGGATGCCCCATCCCTGGAGACATCCCAGGCCAGGCTGGATGGGACTCTGAGCAACCTGAGCCGGTTGAAGATGTCCCTGCTCATAGCAAGGGGTTGGACTAGATGGCCTTTCAAGCTCCATTTCAACACTCTCTATGATTCTATGATTCCTTCCTCCAAGAAAAGCTCCACCACCTGGGAAATGACCCTTCAAGCATAGAATCACAAGATCATAGAATCATAGAATCATTTGAGTTGGAAGAGACCATTAAGATCAGGGAGTCCAACCATAACCTAACTCTAGAACTAAACCATGTCCCTAAGAACTGCATCTATACATCTTTTAGACACCTCCAGGAGTGGTGACTCAACCACTTCCCTGGACAGCCTGTTCCACTGCTTCACAAACTTTTCCGTGAAGAAATGTTTCCTAATATCAATTCTGCACATTTTCTGGCACAAGCTGAGGCCGTTTCCTCTCATCCTATCACTTGCTACTCAGGAGAAGACCAACACCCTCCATGCTACAACCTCTTTTCAGACAGTTGTAGAGAGTGAGAAGGTCTCCCGTCAGTCTCCTTTTCTCCAGGCTAAACACCCCCTTGTCCCTCAGCTGTTCCTTAGAAGTCTTGTGCTTCAGACCCTCAACAGCCTTGTCCCCCTCCTCTGCACTCACTCCAGCACCTCAAGGCTTTTGCAATAGTGAGGAGCCCAAAACTGAACCAAGGTTTTGAGTTGTGGCCTCACCAGTATCAAGTACAAGGGGACAATAACTGCCCTGTTTCTGTCCACTACTCTATTCTTGATTCAAGCCAGGAGGCCATTGGCCTTTTTGGCCACCTGGGCACACACTGGCTCATGTTTATCTGCTGTCAATCAACACCCCCAGATTTTACATCTCTGCTTCTGCCTCTTTGTTTTCTTCTTCCTCTGTCTATTCTGATGTGAAAGAGCTCTCCATGGAAAAGATTCATGGAATCCTACAATAACACAGGTTGGAAGAGACCCCTGAACACCGTCTCTGTCCCACTGACCATTATGGCACCCCAAGGAATATCTGATGGTGTTTGTGCTCCCTTGGGTTCATCTCACCACATGCACACAGTGGACATGCACATGATGTGTATGTTTGCAACTCATCTGCACAATGAAAACAGGGACTTTTGACCTAGTATTTCATAGAATCATAGAATGTCCTGAGTTGGAAGGACCCACGACGATCATGGAGTCCAGCTCCTGTCCCTGCACAGGACACCCCACAGGTCACCCCGTGTGTCTCTGAGGACGTTGTCCAATCTCTTCTTGAAGACTGTCAGGTTGGGGCCGTGACACCTCCCTGGGGAGCCTGTTCAGTGTCCAGCACCTCTGGGTGAAGAACCTTTTCCTCATGTGCAACAGACCCTCCCCTGGCACATATTTCTTCCGTTCCCTTGGGTTCTCTCATTGGTCACCAGTGAGAAGAGATCAATAACTTCCCTTCCTTCTCCCCTTGTGAGGAAGCTGTAGCTACCATGAGGTCTCCTTTGAGTCTTCTCTTCAGCTCTGATGCTCAGAAACCCCTTGGTTTGCTTTCTGAAGCAGAACGGAGAACCCATGACCCCCAGGCAATGGGAAGGGGGATCCTGTCCCTCACACACGGCTCAGGGCTCTTCCTGGGACCATGGGATGTGTCTGTGCAAGGCCCAGGGAAGGACAACACTGGGAAAACAACTTCCAGCTTCCCCATGGGGCTGCAAAGAGGCAACGAGGCCCCAGTGCCATGAGGACAACATGTCTTCTCCTGGGCCTCAGTGGCAGAGACAACTGCCATGACCAAGGGGACACAGACCTGGGTTCTGTGGGTCCCTTCCAGCCTTACAGCGCCCTTTGCCATCTCCACCACAGGCTGTTCTACACGGTCCTACCCCTGCCCCTCTTTCCCTGCAGGCTACAGACGCCCATCTCGCTTCCACACCTGGTCTCACCCCAGCATTTCTGCACCTTCACTGCTGTGTCTGCACCCTCACTGGCTGCTCTTTGGAACACAAACCATGGGCTGATCCAGCTCCCTCTGGGTGACCTCTTGTCCCACAACACTGCCCTTCCAGTGACATTTCTTCCTCCTCATATCCATTCCTCCCCTTCCAAGTAGACTTCTTTTTTCTCTTTCCTGCTTCTTCCCACTATCAAGAAAAGCTCAACCATCTCATAAACTGCCCTTCATGCAGGGAACCCAAACCGTTAGGATTCTTGTGGTTTTTTACCTGACCAGAGAAAAATCACCTTGCCATGATCTTCTAATCCCATGAGTGCTGCTGGCCTTTCAGTTTCTCTGACAGATACAACCGTGTCCCTGCTGATGTCCCGTCATGTTCTCAGGTGGGATGGACATGATAACCTGTGGGCACTTGGGCAGAGGTTCTTTCCCAGCCATGTCCCTGCTGCTGGGCTGTCACCTCCAGACACAGAACTGACCCCACTCTCCCCTTCACAGCCAAAGTCTTTCCACTCATTTATGAGTTTCAGAGACTCAACTGACATCATAATCCCAAACCCATCCATCCCTCCGTTATGGGCCGAGACCTGACTAGATAAAACTATGCTTGTTTTATCAAACTGATCAAATCTATTTCCTGCTAAAGATCTGAGAGGAGAAGCATTCTTTACAGGAATGTGAAATGTTGAAACCTTTTCTATGTCCTCTCCTACTTCTTTTATTTCTTATCATTTTCCTTCTTCCTGGTTGCTCATGGTGAATTCACTACCTGAAGTGTAAAGCCAGTCCCACACCCAGAGATGAGATCTTGTTTATTCCAGAGCTGTGCAAGTCTGGATGCTGGAATGAAACCAGCACAACAGATAGAGAAGGAACATCTATTATATACAAATCTTATCCCTACATTCAGACCCTCCCGGCAGTCCTAAAGAGCCAAGTGTTCACACATTGGCATATTGGTCACATAATCATTTTACCACTACACATGCTTGTTGAGAGAGGGTCCCGGGGTGAGCCTGGGGCTCCCATCCTGGGGATGTGTGGTTTAGTATTATCATGAGAGTAAAAGGAGCAAAGCTCAGCTAAAGGACACTTTATGTAACAGTCTTGAGGCAGATGTTAAAACAAGACTCAGCTAATTGTGCAGGCTCCAGAGTGTCCGCGCTGCAAGGACAGTATTCTTTGCAGGTTCTGATTAGGTGTTTTAAATGTCACTTTTATCTTTATTAGCAGAGCAGACTGACCAAAATTGAGTGGATTTACATGTTTTAGGTTTGCAATTGCAGGCAGGATTCATTCTTTTAACTGGTAAGGACTACATCTTCCGTTTTCAAACACCTCTCCAATGTAAAGATTCAGTGAACCATAGAATAACTCAGGTTTGAAGAGAGCCCTGAACATCATCTTGTCTCCCTCTCCTGCTCAAGGCAGGGTCCACCAGGTGAGGTTGTTCTAGGCCTCTGCCCAGCTTTGCATCCTCCACAAAGGAGCTGAAAATGTGCTCCATGACATAACGAAGAGGCAGAATAAAGCCACTGGACAGTGTTGGCCCAAGTACTCATTACTGATGGATGCCACTAGAAACTGGCTGAACACAGGACTTTGTACCACTGATGATGTTTGGGTTTGGTCATGCTGCCAACTCCCCAGCCATCACAACATCCACATCTGCATCCCAGATCTCACCAATCTTCTCTAAGGCACCACAGGAGACCATGTCTGGGGCCTTGCAAAACTCCATGTACTCAACATGCCTTTCTTTCCCCTGCCCATTTGGGTTCAACAATCCCTTCCTTGTCCTTCAACTGTGTGGAGATGCCTGCAGGAGAATGTGGCCTGTCACCCTCCCGGAGACAGACATAGGCTAAGCAGCCGGTCATTCTCCCAGTTCTCCTTCCTGCCATTCCTGAAGATGGGTTTGACGTCTGCCTTTCTGAGGGACCTCTGAACCTCTCTGATCACTCTGGCACTCCTGAGACCACAATCCAGAATTTCCCACAGGGAAAGAGGGGCAGATGTAGGACTGTGTAGAACAGCATGTGATGGGGATGGCAAAGGAGAGGTAGCAAATAGAGACACTTGCAATGAGCCTGTCCAAGGGAGCTGAGATGAATCTCACTGTGCCACTGGGGTTTGTCTTTGGAGTCACACACAGAAATATCACGATTCTGTCAGGTGTCCACATCTGAGCTGGCCCTGTGGACTATTAAAACACAGTGAGATATTCAGGGACAGACAGTTTCCTTTATGCACACAGAGGCAGGAGTCACAGTGTCTCTCTGGGCTCGTCTTCCTATTCCCAAAGGTTGGGAGGCACCTCAGTCCCGTGGTGTGTCGCCATGTTCTACATTTATCTTTCATATCCCTCACCATTAGGAGTGGACATTGGTTCAAGGAAGCACATCCCAGTACTGCATTCTGGTGGTTTCCTATGGGATATTAATCCCAACATAAAGTGACCTCAATGAACTGTCTGTCTCACAGGCCTTCATGAAACCTCAAGGAACAGCTGATGGTATTTGTGCTCATTCATGTTCATCTTACCTCACATACATGATGTACACACTCACATCTCATCTGTACAATGTGAACATAAACCTCTGACCTACTCATTCAGTGTAAGTCCATGGAGGGAAAAAGATGTCTGAGTTGGCATGAGAGGCCAGTGCTGGAAATGGTGGTTGTGAGGGGCCAGTCCATGGTGATTGACCTGAGGCTCCTTCCATGGGTTGTTCAGTGCACAGGGGCACAGCCCAGGCCCTGCTCTGCTGGTTCTGCAGGTCTCTGGCAGGAGCCTGGTTGTGAGAGGACACTGCTGTGTGCCAGCCCTGCACACACACACTGTTTATCTGCACAATGGTGTTTCCATCTGTGGGCCACCTTCTTGTGCAATTTCTTGAGATAAACTTGAAGAATATCTAAGCCTTCAGGCACTGCCCTAAGAAAATCACATTTCTTTATAAAAGTACTGTTATGGAAGCCAGCTCTGTGACACAAGCACCCATTGCCTGTCCCTGCCTGCGCTCACAGGATTGACACACAGCAGGACGGTGACCAAGCTGCCAGAGCACTCGGGCCTTGCACCAACACAAGGGATGAGAAGAAGAGTGTGGAAGTGGAACCAGAACAGCTCTGGAAGTCCAAGGGCTGCTGCTTCCTGGCAGAATAGCCATGATAGACTCTCTTCCCGTCCACTAATGCAGACAGAAACTCCCTGCATCTCCAAAAAGGACTTAAAAGAAGATCTCAGGAGAAAAACAAACCAAGACAGGACACTATAAGACCCTTTATTTTTTTTTTTTTTCAACACAAACATAATGGCTCCTCGTTTACATAAACAATTGGGCAGAAAAAAAGGCAGACAGTGAATTAGGAAAGGGATGACAACATTATCACAAAACACCACAACAGAATGAGAGTTTGTTGCTGTTTGTTATTGAAAATGTCCAGTTATCAGTTTCCACACTAAACCCTTGAGCTCCTGGTTCCTCATGCTGTAGATGAGCGGGTTCACTGCTGGAGGCACCACTGAGTACAGAACAGACACCACCAGATCCAGGGATGGGGAAGAGATGGAGGGGGGTTTCAAGTAGGCAAACGTGCCAGTGCTGATGAACATGGAGACTATGGCCAGGTGAGGGAGACAGGTGGAAAAGGCTTTGTGCCATCCCTGCTCAGAGGGGATCCTGTCGCGGTTGAGACGGACAAACGACATGGACCGGGTTCTTTCAAGATGAAAGTAATAGGCGCCATTTATTGCTACAAGTGCCTTTTTATACAATTCTACCAGTTCATGTGTCTTTTCACTATTGGTTACAAGTTACAGCACTAACATCTCATTGGTTAATATTTCTATCATCCATGTTATTCTTCTATCCCCTTCTCTCTCACGGGTACATCTCTCCTCTCTCCGGATACTCCCTTACTCCCATCCTTCTCAAGGGTAAATCTTAATATCTCAAGGCTGATCTCTACTCCCATATTTTCTGTCAAGGATTCCACAGACCCGCTGCAGTTTCCCACAATTCCCCCTTTTTTTATTTGTGCTAAAAATGCTGCCCTCATTGTCCGTTGCAGGGCCCTTTGCAGCAGAGAAATCATGCATGGCAACATAAGTAACACAACCACAATAATCATCAAAATGATCAGTCCTGTTTTCACTACTGATAACAACCATCCTAAAAACCCTCAACCACTAAGCAATTTATTTAACAAATCACATCAAAATCTTCACACCCATGTCCTTGAGCTAATAACAAAAATCTGTCGCAGCCCTACTCTGCCGTGTGGCATGTCTTACAGAATCTACATCTAAAAAAGTCCACTTAAAGCCTTTTAAGTTCTGTTAGTTTGCTTAACTAGCCAACATCCTAATTTTCTAAAATATTTAAAGGTTTTAGCTGTGCCAACACCAGATACAAGAGATCCTAAAACTCTTGACCTTGATCCCCAAAAATCTACATTATCATCACATTTTGACTTATATGCATGCAAAAAAACGTTTTTCCCGTGTCGCTTTTCTGTGATCGACTATCATGGATACATTGGGTGTTAAGAGAGTTAATAGTCCCAAAATACACAGTCCTCCAACAGCATTAGAAGGAATTCCTGTTCAGGCTCTATCTCCACAGATCAAGAATACAGCATATGGGAGATTTTGGGGTCGCTGTCCCACATTATCAATGACATTCCTTGGATTCTTCTGTGAGGCATTACACCATCGAGTTTCATTTCTATAGTCACCAATGGTAGCATTAACATTTTGCAGTGTTATCCATTCATGCTTTAGCATATTGTCCTGGCACTTTTCACAAAACCGGCTGGATACAAGCATCCATGGGCATAGATGCCAGCAATTCCAGTTCCTGTGGTTCAATGTCTATTTCCGGGAGGCAATTAATCCAAAGTGCCATGTTAGTATTATTACAGTTTGTTGCAATGTCTTTGCACCAACCACTATTTTGAAACAGTTGTGTGATGCTGTTGTAGTCATCAAGGGGGATGCCAACCAAGCATGTGTGGAACGGGTTTTCCGGAGATGCCATAGCTAGGCATACGGAGTCCTGGTCAGTCATGTTGGCTAAAGTAATCCACATGTTAGTCTTTGTCTGTGCGGGCATCCAAAACACAGCAGCTGCAACAATCATTGTCAAGAAGATAACACAGGTTTCACGTTTCGTGCCAGCAACCATTGCGGCCCTTGATCTGTAAAGACACAAGCAGAGCCTCTCCCCCAGCTTATCAATTGATGTGGCCTTTTCCATTGACTAGTGATTTGACCATAACTAATGTAGGTTCTTTCTGATTTAGCATGGTTTTGGGTCACACTTGCAAAGTATTTCATCACATACAATGCTTTTGACAATTGGTTTTGTGGTGTTTTCCCTACTTCTCCCCCCTTTTTGTTTTAAAAAAGAACAAAACCAAAACAAAAACACAGTTCAGAATCAGATATGTGCGTTGGACCTTGACTACGTACTCAGAATCACAAATCAAATTTAGAGGTTCCTCCTTAAAAAGCTCCAAGTAATTTAAAGCTGTGCCAAGTTCTGCTAATTGGGTTGAACCTTCAATAATTTTTACAGAATGATGCCAATTGTTATCTTCACACCAAACCACTACAGCTTTATGAGACTTCCCAGAACCATCAGCAAATACTTTGCAAGTATGTAGGATCAGACCAAATACAAGTATGGCCTATGACCTAATGTTAAAGACTTGCAGGTTCTGCAGCAATTTACATTTAGGCATGCCAAAAGCTGTGCTGTTAAGAAAACCAGCTAGTGCAATTTATAAAGACATAGATTACAAATAAAAAAATCAAAATTAAATTTCACAAATGGTACATATATGACAAAAGGATCATGGCCTTTTAAAACTTAAATTCATTCCCTTCTTTTCTTGATCAGAGTAACAATCAGTATATCAGTCTGCTAGCAATGTCATCATACTTGTCCCAATAGCCACAGGTTGTTTCTATGTTGTAGCTATAAATATGCAAATCTGCAAGTCCAATCGAATGCAGTCAGCCTGTAAGGTTGTCATAAATATATTCTTCAAAGTTTCCAACTCCATTTTGGCTGTCATATTTATTGGATATTGTTTTCCCTTACCAGATCGAAGTCCTGTTTCAGATCTATCAGTGTAGTATTTGCTTTATCGAAACATTGGCTGTTAATACTAGTGGAAATACAGCATCTGAAATTTCCTTGGAGATTTCTCACTTGCAGCAAGCAGATCTGCACCATCCCAGCAGCTTCTTGTAGGCCATGCAACTAAACAGAATTCTCAGAAAACATTATTTGAGCTTACAATTTACTTAACAAATCTTAACCTAAGAGAGGTATAGGAGTTTCTAACAACTATAAGAATTAATGTATTTAAACTTTGTTCCAAATTTGGCATTCCATTGGTCTCAAAAAATGGCCTTTCTTTCATTCTCTCTCATGACCTCAAAAACTAGCATGGTGAATTTACTAAGAAGTCAATTACCACAGAATAAGTCTATTAACAAATTTTTGGTTTAATTTTCCAGTTTCATTAGAACTATGGATCCACTGGTGATGCCTTTAAATTTCACCCTCAGACTCCTTCATGCAGTATTACAGCTCTCTAGCAGTAACGCTGCTTGGGGGAGGGGCGCGGGGGGGAATAAAACTTCCCTCTCGCCCCCATCTGAGATGGCAAGACGTCCAGCCCAGCATGAAAACACATCAGTTTGAACTCCACATCAAACCAATCTGGCTCCACTCCACACTCAAATCAGTACCAGTCTGACCCAGAGAAGCACTGAACACTGTGACCCCCCAAAGCAGACCAGTGTGAAAAGACTGACTTCAGCAAGGAGGTAAAATTATGAACTCTTTTCCCCAGATGTGCCAAAACCTAGGAAACAAGACAGAAGCAAAAACAAACAACACCAACAACCCCTGATTCAAAGCCGAAAACCAACACAGTGCCACAACAAAAATGGATGACAATACTTCAGGGAAAAAAAAAAAGGACAGCGTGGGGGTAGTAAAGCCCCCCTTTCTCTGCTTAGCAGCAGGAAAACAGGTTTTTTCCTTTTTTTTTTTTTTTTCTTCTTCTTTTTCTTCTCGCCACAGTTCAGATATAGTCAAGGCCATGCAGCTGGTATAATCACTGGTACGAAGTGGGAGGCTCTGGCAAACTCCTCAGTTACAATGAGCTGCAGACAGGCCTGGGATGTTTTGGTCTTTTGCTTTCCCAGTTCATTCCAGCCATAATACACTTTATATGCAATTTCAAGTAGCTCAGAAATAGTTACATTCCTTAGCTCCATTTACCTTTTACAATTTAAAGATGTCAAAAAACAGTATAAACCAGTATAATAAACATAAATCCATTATTCTATTTTCCTAGATCCAAATCAGTTAATATTCTAGCAATTTTTAAATACAACCTCTTCTAAATTCACATCTATCATAGCATTTTAACAATTTAAATGCTTTTCTAACAATATAAGCAATCATTCTAATGTGTAAGGATGCATCCTAAGGGGAGGCAAGGTGGAATTTTAGCAGTGGAACCGGTTCCCATTTTGGAATTATCTCCCCAAACAAGATTCTTTTGGTACCAAATATGAATATGCAAACTAAAATACTGAGCTCAGATGTGAAAACCATATACGAAGTTCAAATATGCAGATGGATCACAGTTACACCAATTTAAGACAATATCTCAATTTTTGCATTGCACCTTTGAACCACTCACTGCCCGGCCAGGTAGCGGTACCGCTGGGTCTCCCTGACAAAATACGTCAGTGCGCGCCAGAGCCCATCAGCACTCGCCTCCCCGCCGTCGAGTGAGCTGACCTGGGCAAGGCCTTGTAGGTAACATGCTAGAGAAAAAAAAATAACAGCTACTACACACAAAATTTTACCATCACATTCACGCAGTAAAGAACTAAATTACTTATGATCTTCTGTATTATTACAAAATGCACATTTTGAGTCAATGAATTGTCATGATTTAACAGACTGTGAACTTATCGTACCATATAACAAAGACCTACCAAAATTGCAACATGCTTAAACCGATACCCACAAAGAAAACAGGTTAATGAGGAAAGCATCTTGCAGACTTTAGCAAGTTTACTGTGACCTGTGTGTTATCAGTTAACTCTCTCTCAGCTTGTTGACGTTCAAACCGTTCCAGCTGTAAAACTGTCTGTAATGATCTAATGATCTCTTGTAGAGATTTATGTTGTCCTGCTCTTCTCACCTTAAAAACAACATTAATTGCAACAAAATTCTATTCTCCGGACACTTTTCCCAATCATTTAACGTAAACAGCAGCGAACACTGATTTCAATATATAACAAGATCTTCCTTCCTTATAATTTCGAGTGCTTTCCTAAGTTTTAAAACACCTCCCAATACTGATTTTTCAGGAACGCAACTGAAAACAAGTATTCCTGACCCCATCTTGCAAGTAAAAACCTTGAGAAGGGGGAGGGAGGGGTGGAAAACACAGGCTGCTTGCAGCACGACTGGGAAAAATGGGGAGAGAGTTTTACGGCACACTTAAAAACAACTAGTAAAACAATTAACTCACATTCCTGACAAGCTGCTTGATTTTCAGAGAGGCAATACACAGAAACACATAATATGTACTGTAAAACTTGCAGATAACATGTTGATAGTAAACATTAGCATTCTCTACTGCTAATTTCAACACCAGTGCTTCCTTAGCTTCTAAGTTTTCAACCTGCTTATTGATGGCCTCTTGAAGATGGTCAATAAATTGCATGTAATTCTCACTGAGACCTTGATTAATAGTTGCAAATGATTTGGCTGCATTGTTGGTTTCAGGCACCTTTACCATAGCTTGATATGCGAGGTCTGTTGACTGCCTCAGGATTTCAGAAAGTTATCGTGCCTGTAGTTGTGGTGTGTCAACTAGTCTCTTCCAGAAACACATAGGGTCCTGTGGTTTAACTGCAATCGAAACTGGGGGTAAATCCCAGCTTTTTGGTAAGTTCGGTTTACACTCTGAAATTCTACCCTCACCCTCAGGAATTCAGTGCGGGTGGGAGGCGGGGGCAGGTTGGAGGGACCCAAATCTGGAGGAATTACGTTATTTGGCTTGGTCTGGCTCACCACGGGGGGGTCCTCCCCACCTAAATCTCCAGGCAAGGGGGGAGAGGGAAAAAAAAATGTCCATTTTTTTTCTTCCGCGACTGATAGCGGCGGGGCAGAGGGTTGAACTGTGATTAATGGCGGTGACGCAGACGGCGGAACCGCGGTTGATGATGGTAGAGGAGAGGTTCGAGCCATGATTGATGACAGCGGAGTGGTCGGCCGAATGCACTGGTCCGACTGGTGCTCCGACTGGTGCTCTGAGGGCCCCTCCTGAGACCATGCACAACCCAACGCTGTTTTTTCATGTGAGTCTTTCATAGCTTTTATCTGATCTCGGGGCCACACATACGTACGCTCCTCCTTTATTCCTTTTAACTTTCCAAGAAAGTGCCGCGGATCCTTATCCATGTCAGATAATATGGACTTGGGCGGTTTTGACGAATCTTTAGTAACAGAGGGGATCGGAGTAGTACTTAATCTTGATTTTTCCTCTGAGTCTGGCCCAGGAGAGCCGGGGAGACCATTCCCCTCCACCGCCTCTGCCTGTTGCTGTTTTAACTCTTTCAGAGTGTCTAATAACAAGCGCCATGTCGTTAACAGTTCAGTTGCTTCCTTGGACCCTTGGGTAGCACTATCAAACAGTTTATCTCCCAAGTCCATCCATTGTGACACACTAAATGCTGTCACAGGATTAACCTCTAAACCTTGTGCTTTGCCCCATAGTAACATTTTTCTTAAAGTCAGTTCCAGAAGACTAACACCCTGCTTTTTCAGAAGCAGCTTCCATGTGGATGTTTCACCCCCCCTGTTCCCGGTAGCTCACCTACTCCTTAGCGAGGTGTCTTTTCAACGATCCGGATCTTCGGCAGCTCTCCTCGGCTGCTCTCATCAGCTGTACCGGGCTCCGTCTCCACAGCTCTTCTTCGGCTGTTCACAGCTTCACGCTGTCACCTTGTTAGGCGAGATCCTCTTCAGGCAGGATCACGTCGGGGTCACCAGATGTCGCGGTTGAGACGGACAAACGACATGGACCGGGTTCTTTCAAGATGAAAGTAATAGGCGCCATTTATTGCTACAAGTGCCTTTTTATACAATTCTACCAGTTCATGTGTCTTTTCACTATTGGTTACAAGTTACAGCACTAACATCTCATTGGTTAATATTTCTATCATCCATGTTATTCTTCTATCCCCTTCTCTCTCACGGGTACATCTCTCCTCTCTCCGGATACTCCCTTACTCCCATCCTTCTCAAGGGTAAATCTTAATATCTCAAGGCTGATCTCTACTCCCATGTTTTCTGTCAAGGATTCCACAGACCCGCTGCAGTTTCCCACAATTCCCCCTTTTTTTATTTGTGCTAAAAATGCTGCCCTCATTGTCCGTTGCAGGGCCCTTTGCAGCAGAGAAATCATGCATGGCAACATAAGTAACACAACCACAATAATCATCAAAATGATCAGTCCTGTTTTCACTACTGATAACAACCATCCTAAAAACCCTCAACCACTAAGCAATTTATTTAACAAATCACATCAAAATCTTCACACCCATGTCCTTGAGCTAATAACAAAAATCTGTCGCAGCCCTACTCTGCCGTGTGGCATGTCTTACAGAATCTACATCTAAAAAAGTCCACTTAAAGCCTTTTAAGTTCTGTTAGTTTGCTTAACTAGCCAACATCCTAATTTTCTAAAATATTTAAAGGTTTTAGCTGTGCCAACACCAGATACAAGAGATCCTAAAACTCTTGACCTTGATCCCCAAAAATCTACATTATCATCACATTTTGACTTATATGCATGCAAAAAACGTTTTTCCCGTGTCGCTTTTCTGTGATCGACTATCATGGATACATTGGGTGTTAAGAGAGTTAATAGTCCCAAAATACACAGTCCTCCAACAGCATTAGAAGGAATTCCTGTTCAGGCTCTATCTCCACAGATCAAGAATACAGCATATGGGAGATTTTGGGGTCGCTGTCCCACATTATCAATGACATTCCTTGGATTCTTCTGTGAGGCATTACACCATCGAGTTTCATTTCTATAGTCACCAATGGTAGCATTAACATTTTGCAGTGTTATCCATTCATGCTTTAGCATATTGTCCTGGCACTTTTCACAAAACCGGCTGGATACAAGCATCCATGGGCATAGATGCCAGCAATTCCAGTTCCTGTGGTTCAATGTCTATTTCCGGGAGGCAATTAATCCAAAGTGCCATGTTAGTATTATTACAGTTTGTTGCAATGTCTTTGCACCAACCACTATTTTGAAACAGTTGTGTGATGCTGTTGTAGTCATCAAGGGGGATGCCAACCAAGCATGTGTGGAACGGGTTTTCCGGAGATGCCATAGCTAGGCATACGGAGTCCTGGTCAGTCATGTTGGCTAAAGTAATCCACATGTTAGTCTTTGTCTGTGCGGGCATCCAAAACACAGCAGCTGCAACAATCATTGTCAAGAAGATAACACAGGTTTCACGTTTCGTGCCAGCAACCATTGCGGCCCTTGATCTGTAAAGACACAAGCAGAGCCTCTCCCCCAGCTTATCAATTGATGTGGCCTTTTCCATTGACTAGTGATTTGACCATAACTAATGTAGGTTCTTTCTGATTTAGCATGGTTTTGGGTCACACTTGCAAAGTATTTCATCACATACAATGCTTTTGACAATTGGTTTTGTGGTGTTTTCCCTACTTCTCCCCCCTTTTTGTTTTAAAAAAGAACAAAACCAAAACAAAAACACAGTTCAGAATCAGATATGTGCGTTGGACCTTGACTACGTACTCAGAATCACAAATCAAATTTAGAGGTTCCTCCTTAAAAAGCTCCAAGTAATTTAAAGCTGTGCCAAGTTCTGCTAATTGGGTTGAACCTTCAATAATTTTTACAGAATGATGCCAATTGTTATCTTCACACCAAACCACTACAGCTTTATGAGACTTCCCAGAACCATCAGCAAATACTTTGCAAGTATGTAGGATCAGACCAAATACAAGTATGGCCTATGACCTAATGTTAAAGACTTGCAGGTTCTGCAGCAATTTACATTTAGGCATGCCAAAAGCTGTGCTGTTAAGAAAACCAGCTAGTGCAATTTATAAAGACATAGATTACAAATAAAAAAATCAAAATTAAATTTCACAAATGGTACATATATGACAAAAGGATCATGGCCTTTTAAAACTTAAATTCATTCCCTTCTTTTCTTGATCAGAGTAACAATCAGTATATCAGTCTGCTAGCAATGTCATCATACTTGTCCCAATAGCCACAGGTTGTTTCTATGTTGTAGCTATAAATATGCAAATCTGCAAGTCCAATCGAATGCAGTCAGCCTGTAAGGTTGTCATAAATATATTCTTCAAAGTTTCCAACTCCATTTTGGCTGTCATATTTATTGGATATTGTTTTCCCTTACCAGATCGAAGTCCTGTTTCAGATCTATCAGTGTAGTATTTGCTTTATCGAAACATTGGCTGTTAATACTAGTGGAAATACAGCATCTGAAATTTCCTTGGAGATTTCTCACTTGCAGCAAGCAGATCTGCACCATCCCAGCAGCTTCTTGTAGGCCATGCAACTAAACAGAATTCTCAGAAAACATTATTTGAGCTTACAATTTACTTAACAAATCTTAACCTAAGAGAGGTATAGGAGTTTCTAACAACTATAAGAATTAATGTATTTAAACTTTGTTCCAAATTTGGCATTCCATTGGTCTCAAAAAATGGCCTTTCTTTCATTCTCTCTCATGACCTCAAAAACTAGCATGGTGAATTTACTAAGAAGTCAATTACCACAGAATAAGTCTATTAACAAATTTTTGGTTTAATTTTCCAGTTTCATTAGAACTATGGATCCACTGGTGATGCCTTTAAATTTCACCCTCAGACTCCTTCATGCAGTATTACAGCTCTCTAGCAGTAACGCTGCTTGGGGGAGGGGCGCGGGGGGGAATAAAACTTCCCTCTCGCCCCCATCTGAGATGGCAAGACGTCCAGCCCAGCATGAAAACACATCAGTTTGAACTCCACATCAAACCAATCTGGCTCCACTCCACACTCAAATCAGTACCAGTCTGACCCAGAGAAGCACTGAACACTGTGACCCCCCAAAGCAGACCAGTGTGAAAAGACTGACTTCAGCAAGGAGGTAAAATTATGAACTCTTTTCCCCAGATGTGCCAAAACCTAGGAAACAAGACAGAAGCAAAAACAAACAACACCAACAACCCCTGATTCAAAGCCGAAAACCAACACAGTGCCACAACAAAAATGGATGACAATACTTCAGGGAAAAAAAAAAAGGACAGCGTGGGGGTAGTAAAGCCCCCCTTTCTCTGCTTAGCAGCAGGAAAACAGGTTTTTTCCTTTTTTTTTTTTTTTTCTTCTTCTTTTTCTTCTCGCCACAGTTCAGATATAGTCAAGGCCATGCAGCTGGTATAATCACTGGTACGAAGTGGGAGGCTCTGGCAAACTCCTCAGTTACAATGAGCTGCAGACAGGCCTGGGATGTTTTGGTCTTTTGCTTTCCCAGTTCATTCCAGCCATAATACACTTTATATGCAATTTCAAGTAGCTCAGAAATAGTTACATTCCTTAGCTCCATTTACCTTTTACAATTTAAAGATGTCAAAAAACAGTATAAACCAGTATAATAAACATAAATCCATTATTCTATTTTCCTAGATCCAAATCAGTTAATATTCTAGCAATTTTTAAATACAACCTCTTCTAAATTCACATCTATCATAGCATTTTAACAATTTAAATGCTTTTCTAACAATATAAGCAATCATTCTAATGTGTAAGGATGCATCCTAAGGGGAGGCAAGGTGGAATTTTAGCAGTGGAACCGGTTCCCATTTTGGAATTATCTCCCCAAACAAGATTCTTTTGGTACCAAATATGAATATGCAAACTAAAATACTGAGCTCAGATGTGAAAACCATATACGAAGTTCAAATATGCAGATGGATCACAGTTACACCAATTTAAGACAATATCTCAATTTTTGCATTGCACCTTTGAACCACTCACTGCCCGGCCAGGTAGCGGTACCGCTGGGTCTCCCTGACAAAATACGTCAGTGCGCGCCAGAGCCCATCAGCACTCGCCTCCCCGCCGTCGAGTGAGCTGACCTGGGCAAGGCCTTGTAGGTAACATGCTAGAGAAAAAAAAATAACAGCTACTACACACAAAATTTTACCATCACATTCACGCAGTAAAGAACTAAATTACTTATGATCTTCTGTATTATTACAAAATGCACATTTTGAGTCAATGAATTGTCATGATTTAACAGACTGTGAACTTATCGTACCATATAACAAAGACCTACCAAAATTGCAACATGCTTAAACCGATACCCACAAAGAAAACAGGTTAATGAGGAAAGCATCTTGCAGACTTTAGCAAGTTTACTGTGACCTGTGTGTTATCAGTTAACTCTCTCTCAGCTTGTTGACGTTCAAACCGTTCCAGCTGTAAAACTGTCTGTAATGATCTAATGATCTCTTGTAGAGATTTATGTTGTCCTGCTCTTCTCACCTTAAAAACAACATTAATTGCAACAAAATTCTATTCTCCGGACACTTTTCCCAATCATTTAACGTAAACAGCAGCGAACACTGATTTCAATATATAACAAGATCTTCCTTCCTTATAATTTCGAGTGCTTTCCTAAGTTTTAAAACACCTCCCAATACTGATTTTTCAGGAACGCAACTGAAAACAAGTATTCCTGACCCCATCTTGCAAGTAAAAACCTTGAGAAGGGGGAGGGAGGGGTGGAAAACACAGGCTGCTTGCAGCACGACTGGGAAAAATGGGGAGAGAGTTTTACGGCACACTTAAAAACAACTAGTAAAACAATTAACTCACATTCCTGACAAGCTGCTTGATTTTCAGAGAGGCAATACACAGAAACACATAATATGTACTGTAAAACTTGCAGATAACATGTTGATAGTAAACATTAGCATTCTCTACTGCTAATTTCAACACCAGTGCTTCCTTAGCTTCTAAGTTTTCAACCTGCTTATTGATGGCCTCTTGAAGATGGTCAATAAATTGCATGTAATTCTCACTGAGACCTTGATTAATAGTTGCAAATGATTTGGCTGCATTGTTGGTTTCAGGCACCTTTACCATAGCTTGATATGCGAGGTCTGTTGACTGCCTCAGGATTTCAGAAAGTTATCGTGCCTGTAGTTGTGGTGTGTCAACTAGTCTCTTCCAGAAACACATAGGGTCCTGTGGTTTAACTGCAATCGAAACTGGGGGTAAATCCCAGCTTTTTGGTAAGTTCGGTTTACACTCTGAAATTCTACCCTCACCCTCAGGAATTCAGTGCGGGTGGGAGGCGGGGGCAGGTTGGAGGGACCCAAATCTGGAGGAATTACGTTATTTGGCTTGGTCTGGCTCACCACGGGGGGGTCCTCCCCACCTAAATCTCCAGGCAAGGGGGGAGAGGGAAAAAAAAATGTCCATTTTTTTTCTTCCGCGACTGATAGCGGCGGGGCAGAGGGTTGAACTGTGATTAATGGCGGTGACGCAGACGGCGGAACCGCGGTTGATGATGGTAGAGGAGAGGTTCGAGCCATGATTGATGACAGCGGAGTGGTCGGCCGAATGCACTGGTCCGACTGGTGCTCCGACTGGTGCTCTGAGGGCCCCTCCTGAGACCATGCACAACCCAACGCTGTTTTTTCATGTGAGTCTTTCATAGCTTTTATCTGATCTCGGGGCCACACATACGTACGCTCCTCCTTTATTCCTTTTAACTTTCCAAGAAAGTGCCGCGGATCCTTATCCATGTCAGATAATATGGACTTGGGCGGTTTTGACGAATCTTTAGTAACAGAGGGGATCGGAGTAGTACTTAATCTTGATTTTTCCTCTGAGTCTGGCCCAGGAGAGCCGGGGAGACCATTCCCCTCCACCGCCTCTGCCTGTTGCTGTTTTAACTCTTTCAGAGTGTCTAATAACAAGCGCCATGTCGTTAACAGTTCAGTTGCTTCCTTGGACCCTTGGGTAGCACTATCAAACAGTTTATCTCCCAAGTCCATCCATTGTGACACACTAAATGCTGTCACAGGATTAACCTCTAAACCTTGTGCTTTGCCCCATAGTAACATTTTTCTTAAAGTCAGTTCCAGAAGACTAACACCCTGCTTTTTCAGAAGCAGCTTCCATGTGGATGTTTCACCCCCCCTGTTCCCGGTAGCTCACCTACTCCTTAGCGAGGTGTCTTTTCAACGATCCGGATCTTCGGCAGCTCTCCTCGGCTGCTCTCATCAGCTGTACCGGGCTCCGTCTCCACAGCTCTTCTTCGGCTGTTCACAGCTTCACGCTGTCACCTTGTTAGGCGAGATCCTCTTCAGGCAGGATCACGTCGGGGTCACCAGATGTCGCGGTTGAGACGGACAAACGACATGGACCGGGTTCTTTCAAGATGAAAGTAATAGGCGCCATTTATTGCTACAAGTGCCTTTTTATACAATTCTACCAGTTCATGTGTCTTTTCACTATTGGTTACAAGTTACAGCACTAACATCTCATTGGTTAATATTTCTATCATCCATGTTATTCTTCTATCCCCTTCTCTCTCACGGGTACATCTCTCCTCTCTCCGGATACTCCCTTACTCCCATCCTTCTCAAGGGTAAATCTTAATATCTCAAGGCTGATCTCTACTCCCATGTTTTCTGTCAAGGATTCCACAGACCCGCTGCAGTTTCCCACAATTCCCCCTTTTTTTATTTGTGCTAAAAATGCTGCCCTCATTGTCCGTTGCAGGGCCCTTTGCAGCAGAGAAATCATGCATGGCAACATAAGTAACACAACCACAATAATCATCAAAATGATCAGTCCTGTTTTCACTACTGATAACAACCATCCTAAAAACCCTCAACCACTAAGCAATTTATTTAACAAATCACATCAAAATCTTCACACCCATGTCCTTGAGCTAATAACAAAAATCTGTCGCAGCCCTACTCTGCCGTGTGGCATGTCTTACAGAATCTACATCTAAAAAAGTCCACTTAAAGCCTTTTAAGTTCTGTTAGTTTGCTTAACTAGCCAACATCCTAATTTTCTAAAATATTTAAAGGTTTTAGCTGTGCCAACACCAGATACAAGAGATCCTAAAACTCTTGACCTTGATCCCCAAAAATCTACATTATCATCACATTTTGACTTATATGCATGCAAAAAACGTTTTTCCCGTGTCGCTTTTCTGTGATCGACTATCATGGATACATTGGGTGTTAAGAGAGTTAATAGTCCCAAAATACACAGTCCTCCAACAGCATTAGAAGGAATTCCTGTTCAGGCTCTATCTCCACAGATCAAGAATACAGCATATGGGAGATTTTGGGGTCGCTGTCCCACATTATCAATGACATTCCTTGGATTCTTCTGTGAGGCATTACACCATCGAGTTTCATTTCTATAGTCACCAATGGTAGCATTAACATTTTGCAGTGTTATCCATTCATGCTTTAGCATATTGTCCTGGCACTTTTCACAAAACCGGCTGGATACAAGCATCCATGGGCATAGATGCCAGCAATTCCAGTTCCTGTGGTTCAATGTCTATTTCCGGGAGGCAATTAATCCAAAGTGCCATGTTAGTATTATTACAGTTTGTTGCAATGTCTTTGCACCAACCACTATTTTGAAACAGTTGTGTGATGCTGTTGTAGTCATCAAGGGGGATGCCAACCAAGCATGTGTGGAACGGGTTTTCCGGAGATGCCATAGCTAGGCATACGGAGTCCTGGTCAGTCATGTTGGCTAAAGTAATCCACATGTTAGTCTTTGTCTGTGCGGGCATCCAAAACACAGCAGCTGCAACAATCATTGTCAAGAAGATAACACAGGTTTCACGTTTCGTGCCAGCAACCATTGCGGCCCTTGATCTGTAAAGACACAAGCAGAGCCTCTCCCCCAGCTTATCAATTGATGTGGCCTTTTCCATTGACTAGTGATTTGACCATAACTAATGTAGGTTCTTTCTGATTTAGCATGGTTTTGGGTCACACTTGCAAAGTATTTCATCACATACAATGCTTTTGACAATTGGTTTTGTGGTGTTTTCCCTACTTCTCCCCCCTTTTTGTTTTAAAAAAGAACAAAACCAAAACAAAAACACAGTTCAGAATCAGATATGTGCGTTGGACCTTGACTACGTACTCAGAATCACAAATCAAATTTAGAGGTTCCTCCTTAAAAAGCTCCAAGTAATTTAAAGCTGTGCCAAGTTCTGCTAATTGGGTTGAACCTTCAATAATTTTTACAGAATGATGCCAATTGTTATCTTCACACCAAACCACTACAGCTTTATGAGACTTCCCAGAACCATCAGCAAATACTTTGCAAGTATGTAGGATCAGACCAAATACAAGTATGGCCTATGACCTAATGTTAAAGACTTGCAGGTTCTGCAGCAATTTACATTTATGCATGCCAAAAGCTGTGCTGTTAAGAAAACCAGCTAGTGCAATTTATAAAGACATAGATTACAAATAAAAAAATCAAAATTAAATTTCACAAATGGTACATATATGACAAAAGGATCATGGCCTTTTAAAACTTAAATTCATTCCCTTCTTTTCTTGATCAGAGTAACAATCAGTATATCAGTCTGCTAGCAATGTCATCATACTTGTCCCAATAGCCACAGGTTGTTTCTATGTTGTAGCTATAAATATGCAAATCTGCAAGTCCAATCGAATGCAGTCAGCCTGTAAGGTTGTCATAAATATATTCTTCAAAGTTTCCAACTCCATTTTGGCTGTCATATTTATTGGATATTGTTTTCCCTTACCAGATCGAAGTCCTGTTTCAGATCTATCAGTGTAGTATTTGCTTTATCGAAACATTGGCTGTTAATACTAGTGGAAATACAGCATCTGAAATTTCCTTGGAGATTTCTCACTTGCAGCAAGCAGATCTGCACCATCCCAGCAGCTTCTTGTAGGCCATGCAACTAAACAGAATTCTCAGAAAACATTATTTGAGCTTACAATTTACTTAACAAATCTTAACCTAAGAGAGGTATAGGAGTTTCTAACAACTATAAGAATTAATGTATTTAAACTTTGTTCCAAATTTGGCATTCCATTGGTCTCAAAAAATGGCCTTTCTTTCATTCTCTCTCATGACCTCAAAAACTAGCATGGTGAATTTACTAAGAAGTCAATTACCACAGAATAAGTCTATTAACAAATTTTTGGTTTAATTTTCCAGTTTCATTAGAACTATGGATCCACTGGTGATGCCTTTAAATTTCACCCTCAGACTCCTTCATGCAGTATTACAGCTCTCTAGCAGTAACGCTGCTTGGGGGAGGGGCGCGGGGGGGAATAAAACTTCCCTCTCGCCCCCATCTGAGATGGCAAGACGTCCAGCCCAGCATGAAAACACATCAGTTTGAACTCCACATCAAACCAATCTGGCTCCACTCCACACTCAAATCAGTACCAGTCTGACCCAGAGAAGCACTGAACACTGTGACCCCCCAAAGCAGACCAGTGTGAAAAGACTGACTTCAGCAAGGAGGTAAAATTATGAACTCTTTTCCCCAGATGTGCCAAAACCTAGGAAACAAGACAGAAGCAAAAACAAACAACACCAACAACCCCTGATTCAAAGCCGAAAACCAACACAGTGCCACAACAAAAATGGATGACAATACTTCAGGGAAAAAAAAAAGGACAGCGTGGGGGTAGTAAAGCCCCCCTTTCTCTGCTTAGCAGCAGGAAAACAGGTTTTTTCCTTTTTTTTTTTTTTTTTCTTCTTCTTTTTCTTCTCGCCACAGTTCAGATATAGTCAAGGCCATGCAGCTGGTATAATCACTGGTACGAAGTGGGAGGCTCTGGCAAACTCCTCAGTTACAATGAGCTGCAGACAGGCCTGGGATGTTTTGGTCTTTTGCTTTCCCAGTTCATTCCAGCCATAATACACTTTATATGCAATTTCAAGTAGCTCAGAAATAGTTACATTCCTTAGCTCCATTTACCTTTTACAATTTAAAGATGTCAAAAAACAGTATAAACCAGTATAATAAACATAAATCCATTATTCTATTTTCCTAGATCCAAATCAGTTAATATTCTAGCAATTTTTAAATACAACCTCTTCTAAATTCACATCTATCATAGCATTTTAACAATTTAAATGCTTTTCTAACAATATAAGCAATCATTCTAATGTGTAAGGATGCATCCTAAGGGGAGGCAAGGTGGAATTTTAGCAGTGGAACCGGTTCCCATTTTGGAATTATCTCCCCAAACAAGATTCTTTTGGTACCAAATATGAATATGCAAACTAAAATACTGAGCTCAGATGTGAAAACCATATACGAAGTTCAAATATGCAGATGGATCACAGTTACACCAATTTAAGACAATATCTCAATTTTTGCATTGCACCTTTGAACCACTCACTGCCCGGCCAGGTAGCGGTACCGCTGGGTCTCCCTGACAAAATACGTCAGTGCGCGCCAGAGCCCATCAGCACTCGCCTCCCCGCCGTCGAGTGAGCTGACCTGGGCAAGGCCTTGTAGGTAACATGCTAGAGAAAAAAAAATAACAGCTACTACACACAAAATTTTACCATCACATTCACGCAGTAAAGAACTAAATTACTTATGATCTTCTGTATTATTACAAAATGCACATTTTGAGTCAATGAATTGTCATGATTTAACAGACTGTGAACTTATCGTACCATATAACAAAGACCTACCAAAATTGCAACATGCTTAAACCGATACCCACAAAGAAAACAGGTTAATGAGGAAAGCATCTTGCAGACTTTAGCAAGTTTACTGTGACCTGTGTGTTATCAGTTAACTCTCTCTCAGCTTGTTGACGTTCAAACCGTTCCAGCTGTAAAACTGTCTGTAATGATCTAATGATCTCTTGTAGAGATTTATGTTGTCCTGCTCTTCTCACCTTAAAAACAACATTAATTGCAACAAAATTCTATTCTCCGGACACTTTTCCCAATCATTTAACGTAAACAGCAGCGAACACTGATTTCAATATATAACAAGATCTTCCTTCCTTATAATTTCGAGTGCTTTCCTAAGTTTTAAAACACCTCCCAATACTGATTTTTCAGGAACGCAACTGAAAACAAGTATTCCTGACCCCATCTTGCAAGTAAAAACCTTGAGAAGGGGGAGGGAGGGGTGGAAAACACAGGCTGCTTGCAGCACGACTGGGAAAAATGGGGAGAGAGTTTTACGGCACACTTAAAAACAACTAGTAAAACAATTAACTCACATTCCTGACAAGCTGCTTGATTTTCAGAGAGGCAATACACAGAAACACATAATATGTACTGTAAAACTTGCAGATAACATGTTGATAGTAAACATTAGCATTCTCTACTGCTAATTTCAACACCAGTGCTTCCTTAGCTTCTAAGTTTTCAACCTGCTTATTGATGGCCTCTTGAAGATGGTCAATAAATTGCATGTAATTCTCACTGAGACCTTGATTAATAGTTGCAAATGATTTGGCTGCATTGTTGGTTTCAGGCACCTTTACCATAGCTTGATATGCGAGGTCTGTTGACTGCCTCAGGATTTCAGAAAGTTATCGTGCCTGTAGTTGTGGTGTGTCAACTAGTCTCTTCCAGAAACACATAGGGTCCTGTGGTTTAACTGCAATCGAAACTGGGGGTAAATCCCAGCTTTTTGGTAAGTTCGGTTTACACTCTGAAATTCTACCCTCACCCTCAGGAATTCAGTGCGGGTGGGAGGCGGGGGCAGGTTGGAGGGACCCAAATCTGGAGGAATTACGTTATTTGGCTTGGTCTGGCTCACCACGGGGGGGTCCTCCCCACCTAAATCTCCAGGCAAGGGGGGAGAGGGAAAAAAAAATGTCCATTTTTTTTCTTCCGCGACTGATAGCGGCGGGGCAGAGGGTTGAACTGTGATTAATGGCGGTGACGCAGACGGCGGAACCGCGGTTGATGATGGTAGAGGAGAGGTTCGAGCCATGATTGATGACAGCGGAGTGGTCGGCCGAATGCACTGGTCCGACTGGTGCTCCGACTGGTGCTCTGAGGGCCCCTCCTGAGACCATGCACAACCCAACGCTGTTTTTTCATGTGAGTCTTTCATAGCTTTTATCTGATCTCGGGGCCACACATACGTACGCTCCTCCTTTATTCCTTTTAACTTTCCAAGAAAGTGCCGCGGATCCTTATCCATGTCAGATAATATGGACTTGGGCGGTTTTGACGAATCTTTAGTAACAGAGGGGATCGGAGTAGTACTTAATCTTGATTTTTCCTCTGAGTCTGGCCCAGGAGAGCCAGGGAGACCATTCCCCTCCACCGCCTCTGCCTGTTGCTGTTTTAACTCTTTCAGAGTGTCTAATAACAAGCGCCATGTCGTTAACAGTTCAGTTGCTTCCTTGGACCCTTGGGTAGCACTATCAAACAGTTTATCTCCCAAGTCCATCCATTGTGACACACTAAATGCTGTCACAGGATTAACCTCTAAACCTTGTGCTTTGCCCCATAGTAACATTTTTCTTAAAGTCAGTTCCAGAAGACTAACACCCTGCTTTTTCAGAAGCAGCTTCCATGTGGATGTTTCACCCCCCCTGTTCCCGGTAGCTCACCTACTCCTTAGCGAGGTGTCTTTTCAACGATCCGGATCTTCGGCAGCTCTCCTCGGCTGCTCTCATCAGCTGTACCGGGCTCCGTCTCCACAGCTCTTCTTCGGCTGTTCACAGCTTCACGCTGTCACCTTGTTAGGCGAGATCCTCTTCAGGCAGGATCACGTCGGGGTCACCAGATGTCGCGGTTGAGACGGACAAACGACATGGACCGGGTTCTTTCAAGATGAAAGTAATAGGCGCCATTTATTGCTACAAGTGCCTTTTTATACAATTCTACCAGTTCATGTGTCTTTTCACTATTGGTTACAAGTTACAGCACTAACATCTCATTGGTTAATATTTCTATCATCCATGTTATTCTTCTATCCCCTTCTCTCTCACGGGTACATCTCTCCTCTCTCCGGATACTCCCTTACTCCCATCCTTCTCAAGGGTAAATCTTAATATCTCAAGGCTGATCTCTACTCCCATATTTTCTGTCAAGGATTCCACAGACCCGCTGCAGTTTCCCACAGGATCCTCAGCACGGCCCTGAAGATCTGAACATAGGAGAAAAGAATGAAAGTAAAACACCCAAATAATACTAAGAGACTAACCACAATAAGCACAAGTTCCCTGAGGTATGAGTGTGAGCAGGAGAGCTTGAGGATCTGGGGGATTTCACAGAAGAACGGGCCCAGGGCTTTGCCCTTGCACAGGGGCAGTGAAAATGTATTGGCCGTGTGCAGCAGAGCATTGAGAAACCCAGTGGCCCAGGCAGCTGCTGCCATGTGGACACAAGCTCTGCTGCCCAGGAGGGTCCCATAGTGCAGGGGTTTGTAGATGGCAACGTAGAGGTCATAGGACATGACCGTGAGAAGAAAATACTCGGTTGAAATAAAAAAGACAAACAAAAATAGCTGCGCGACACATCCTGTGTAGGAGATGGCCCTGGTGTCCCAGAGGGAATTGGCCATGGACTTGGGTACAATGGTGGAGATGGAGCCCAGGTCAAGGAGGGCGAGGTTGAGCAGGAAGAAGTACATGGGGGTGTGCAGGTGCTGGTCCCAGGCTATGGTGGTGATGATGAGGCCGTTGCCCAGGAGGGCAGCCAGGTAGATGCCCAGCAAGAGCCAGAAGTGCAAGAGCTGCAGCTCCCGTGTGTCTGTGAACGGCAGGAGGAGGAACTGGCTGATGGAGCTGCTGTTGGACATTGGCTGCCTGTGGGCATGAGGACCTGTGCAAGGAGGAAAAGATGGTGACAAGTTAGGGGAGAATTCTCTGAGAAAAATAAACAGGCTGTTTCTCATGGAAAAAGCCCTCGCTGATGGAGGGATGTTTCAGCTCATTCTCTCTTTCTACCAAGTGAGAAAAAACAGTTCATTACAGTTTAAAATGCAGCTTGGGCATCTGGTTTCCATGAACACACCTCTGGGGAAGATCCACTGAACTGGTGTCATAACAAGAAGTGATTGACACTTGCACCCCAACCCAAGAGAGCAAGAGCACCAGGGACAGGTGGAGAAACAGGGAAGAACACTGCAGTGCTACCAGAAAATAAAGCAAGGACAGAAAGGGAGACGGGCATGCTGTGAAACCTTCTCCTGACCCGGCTGTGCTGCTGCCACTCATATAATGACACTGGAGAGCAAGTACTTTTAGCACCCTATTTGAGTACCACGTTGCAGGAACCCTTCACCTGGAGGTCCAGCTGCTGAGCTGGAGACTCGTGACCTGGACCCCATGGCTTTGGGGCAGAGGGTCTGCTGGGGAAGAGAGGAGACCACAGGTTGCACTGGGAATTGTGTCTGCACTGCAGGGGATGGCAGGGGGGTCCTGAATCCCATCTCAAGCATTTCTGGTTGCAGTTCCCTCTCCCTGCCCATGTCTGTGCTGCCTGCAGCTGTGTGTCTGTCCCTGGGTGTGCTCCCTGTCAGTGTCACAGACCCCGTCCCACCCACTGTGTGCTCAGCTCTTTCCTGCTCACACCTCCTGGCACTGCCCAGGGGCAGCTCTGTGTGTGCAGGGGCTCAGGAGCAGCTCAGACCAGTCCTAACGAGAACTGAGGTCTCAGTGTCTTCTCCAATGAGAGAAATAAATCCCCATTCCCACTGCACACCCAGACAACCAAGAGTGGAAAAATGAAAGCACAGACTCTTTCCATTGCAGCTGTTCCTGTATTGATATCGTTGTTCAGAAGGACCCTCTGCCATGTCTGTGGGGGGATCTGGAGCTCTGAGCAGCCCTGACCCACACAGCCCCCTTCAACCCCACAAGCTCCCTGCCTGCCCTGCTGGGGGTCGCTCCTTCCACCCACTGCTGCTGCCATGGGATCTCCCTGGGCAGGCTAAGCGCTGACCCTGGCAGGCGGCAGAGTCCCTGCCCCAGCACAGCCCTGGGGTGCAGGGACCCTGCTCTGCAGGACAGCCCTGGGCACCCCTGGGTGCTCACCCGGCTTCACAGCTGTTCAACATGGCCTGACAAGAGCCCCGTCCTTACAGATCCCACAAGCTGTGCCTGTGCCAGTTTCAGGAGATGCCTCCAGAAGCTACAGCTGCACTGCCCTGCACCCAGAGACTTACCATGGCAAGGGCTGCAAAGGTTTCTCCTCCAGTGAGGTCTCAGCCATCCTCCCAGTCCTGACCACCTTTAATCTCTCTCTGCCTTGCTCGTCTCCTGAGATCCCCAGGCAGAGCCCTCAGCCCTGCTGCGCTTTGCAGAGGAGCTGCTCCTGGGCAGAGCTGTCTCTCTGCAGCGCTGCCGCTGCCATGAGCTCCCTGTGTCCCAGGAGCCCAGCCCAGCTCAGCAGCACAGGAGCAGCCCAAGGCGCTTTAATGACCCCTCTGGTGGGTTTGGTGCTGAGTCCATGAACTTCAGACCCTGGAGGAATGTGATGAAACTTCTCAAGAAGTCAAAGTTAGATTCAAACTCCAAAGTTTCTTGTACTGTTAATGGGTCCCACTGAGGGAACCTACAGAGAAACAATATCCAGGTTCGGTTAGAGAAGGAAACTGGAGGTCAGGAAAAGCACAGTAAAGGTGGCTCTGATGCTGAGTAAACCTGGTTGTGTTTCTTTAACCAAAAGGCCAAGCCCTGACCCCCAGCCCTGGGAAGTCAGATCCTGTCCCTCCCACATTGCCCGGGCCCTTCCTGGGACAGTGTGATGTGGGGCTCTGCAAGGCCAAGGGCAGGACTATGGTCCCACACCTCCCAGGTTCCTGGCTGGGGACAAGGAGGCCATGAGGCCCCTGTACAGGAAGGACAAGGTGTCTCCTCACAGGCATCAGAGGTGCAGACAACAGCCACAGCCAAGGGGAGAAGGAGCTCATGTCTGGTGGGGCTTTCAGCCTCTTTCCATCCCGTGATCATCTCCACGACAGCCTGTCCTGTGCTGTGGCATCCCCTGCACCTCTTTCCCTGCAGGCTGGAGACATCCCCCCTGCTGCCCACCTTGCTCCTGTCTGAGCATCTTCCTTCCTTTGCTGAGATCTCTCCATCCTCCCCAGCTGGTCCTTGAAGCACAAAGCCTTGGGCTGATGCAGACTCCCTCTGCTGACCTGCTCCACCACAGCACTGCCCTTCCACTCACATTCCTTTCTGCTCATGTCCAGCCTGGACCTCCCCAGCTGCACTTTGGACCATTATTTCTTTCTCATGCTCTTTCCCACTATGCAGAAAACCTCCAGCATCTCTGAAACCACCCTTCAAGCATGCTCAGGCTACTCCTGCACTGCTGCAGCCTCCCCAGCGCTGCTGGGCCAAAGCAGTCCAGGTCCCTCAGCACCCCACATCATGTGCACAAGGTGCTGAACCTGCCTTGGCACAGCCCTGCACTCTCCAGTTCCTCCCTGCTTCTCCAAACTGGGAAGCCGCACACTGGCACACACCTGTGTGTGTGTGGTCACACCAGTGCTGAACCCAATGGGATGAGAACTGCAGGTGTCTGGGTCCCCACGCTCCTCCTCATGCAGCCCCGTGTGCAGCTGCCTTGTTCATGGTGAGCGTGCACCACGGGCTGGTGTGGGGACCTTGTAGTGCCCAGGCCCTTCTCCTCAGGGTCACTGCTCAGCGTGTCAGGTCCTGCCCTGTCCTAATGGACGGGGTTATTGTGCCACCCTGATACAGAACTGGCCACTTCCCCTTATCAAACTTCAGATCTTTCTGATGGGTGAATTCTCAATGTGACAACTCTCCCTGGACAGAAGCTCCATTCGCTCAGCTGTTAATGTTTCCATACAGATTGCTTATCTGATTAGGGTGTCTCTCCCAAAATAACAGGATAAGGAGTTACAGGGCAGTACAAATACTGTCTCCTGGAGAAACTGTGGAGTCTTGGGCGTCCAGTACTCATAATGCCAGATGTCTGAACTTTGAGGGGAAGTTTCCCTTCATGTGGGAGAGCAGCAGGAATGTGTGGAGCTCTGCCTGGGGACAGACAATGTCAGCTGAACGTTGAGGAGTCAGCATGAGAGGGCAGAACAACATGGGCAATATTGTGGTGACTGGACATCAGCTACAGATTCACTGATGAGGAAAAGGAATTAGATGAGGCCTCCTTCAGACAATTGAAAGAAGCCTCATGTTTCCAGGGCCGTGTCCTCGTGGCAGACCTGAGATATCCCAATATCTGCAAGGAACCAGCCATCCAGGAGGGTCTGGAGCTCATTGAGTACATCTTCCTGACACGGGTGACTGAGGAGTCAGTGGGGTGAGGTGTCCTGTGGGACTTCACACTTACAAAGTAGAAAGAGTTGGTCTGGATGGAACAGTCAGGGATGGGAAAGTGGAGCTGAGGCTCCTGGGAGATGAGAACAAGGCCAAGAGCAGGATTTCAGGAGAGCAAGCTTTGGCCTGCTGAGGGACCTGCTTGGGTCCTGTGGGATATGACCTTGGTGTCTGCAATGCTTTTCTCTCCCATCTCCTCCCTCCTCTCTCCCACCTGCTGTTGTGCAGCATTTTTTACCCTTTCTCAAATACAATATCCCAGAGGTGCTGCCAGCATCACTGAGTGGCTCAGGTTTGGCAAGGAGTGGGTCCATCTTGGAGCAGCTGAAATCAGCTCTGTCTGATGTCGGTCAAACCCTGTTGTCTTCTCAGAGAGGTGACAACTGTAGCACAGCCTCGCTCACCCCCAGTTCCAAGACTTTGGCATGGAAACCCAACATAGGGTGACAATGTTTCGGGTGTTGCAAACTACTTGATAATGGAGAAGTAATGGAAAATATCTTCCGTCATCAAAGCAAGGAAATCTCCAGTCAATGAGCAGCTTCCTATGGGGAACTGTAATTGCCAACAGTCAAGAGGATCTTTGGCCAACTGCTTAACATGTCTGCCTGCTGGGCCAAAAAGGGTGATGCTCACCCGCATCTAGAACTGGAAAACAAGGAAGAGCTGGTAAGGGATTTGAACATCAGTGTCCACCTTGGCTGTTGTGACCAGGACACAGAGGGGTCCCAGGCACCAGAGGGGAGGGAGGAAGGCCAGCAGCCTGGTGGGCTCCAGAGGAGAAGACTTTGACATAATGTGAATGGTGGCAAATAAACATTGTGACATGGAATTAGGTCTGAAGGGTGAAGGAGCTCAGGAAATCTGAGAAACCTTACAGGACAGCCTGCTCCAAGCACAAGAATGATCTCTCTAAGTACCAACATAAAAAAGTGTTTGTCTCGTGAGGCTCCTCATCTGAACGGTTGGAGCTCCAGGGCACAAAGGCAGCACACAAGAGGTGGAATCAGTGCAAGCTGCAAAGGAGGAATTCAGAAACCTTAGCCATGGGTGTAGAGATGATGCAAATCTCCCCTGGACATGATCCCTGAAGTGGAGTGTAAGGGCAGCAAGATGAGCTGGCACAGGGTGAACATGGGACTGCTGCTGAAATTCAGAAGAGCAGAATCAGATGGGGCTGAGGTTCTTCCTGGCTTCTTTGCCTCCATCTTCACCAGCAAGGTCTCCTGGGACTTTGTTCCTGAACTCTGGAGTCTGGAGAACACCCAGCAGTGGATGGGGCTCAAGTCAGGGGTGACCTGAGCAAACTCAGACACCGTTACAGAACAGTAGATGGGTCACTTGACCAGCTCCTAAACAGAAGTATCACTGTGCTGTGGCACCTGAGATTCCCAGGAACACTCACCTCTTGGTCCAGAGGAGTGTGACTCTTCTTGAGGTGTCCTGGCCTGTCTCCTCACTCACATGGTGATTTAGTTACGCACTTTTCTGACATATTCAGTCTTTATCAGGAGATGCAACACATCAGTATGAACTGGAGGCTGCTGATGCCACCTGTTCTGGAAAGGGAGGGAAGGGCGAGCAGGGAAGGAAATAGAAGAAATTTGGCTTTATTGCTATTTATTATGGAAATGCTCTCTGTTTGGCTGTTCCTGAAATCTCTCTAATCATCCACACCAGACTTGAAGCCTTCAGGAAAATGATGCACAGAGCCTTGGCTTGTAAGAGCATTTTCAATGTTAATGAGATCTCTGCTGCCATGATACTAATCTGCAGCTACAGAGAGAATGAACAAACCTTCAATGAAGTGAAAGGCAGAAAAAAACTCAAGTTTCTGAGGGTGTTTGGGACCCCATGAAGGGCCATCACTGACACAGCTGTGAAGGAAACAACCAGTGCAGGTCCCTGTCCCTGGAGGCTGGTGAAGGGAAGACTTGGAGACGCTGGTTACAGGTGGTGAGAGCCATGTGGAGGTGGCTCTGATGCCATGTCAGCCCCTGTTGCTTGTTCATCACCAGAATGGCTGAGCCCTGACCCCTGGGACCTGGTAGATCTTTCTCAAATGTTTTTCAAGGCTTTTCCTGTGGTCAATGTGAGTGTTTTGTGTTTTGGGGATGGTGTTTATGTCAAGTGCTGTTGCTTTAACTGCAAGGCTCTGGTTTTCTGTGGAGTTGGAAATGCCTGTGAGCTCCTCACAACTCATCCAGCTTCTTTCTTTCACCTGGCAATGGTCACCAATTACCTCAATGTCCCAGTCCCACACCTGCTTGAATCCTCTATTTGGATCCATACCCATCACTGCAGGAGGTTCATGGATCCACCAGGTTCATGGATGATTCCTGAGGACCATCCAAGTGTGGGCAGTGTAAGAGAGGAGCAGAGCAGGGTCAGCTCATGGGCCATGACTGAGCACAGCCACCCCAGCAGCAGCCATTCCCCATCTCCTAGGCACAGCCATGCCCACAGGATGGAAATGTCACTGTCATACATGATTAGCCCAAGAGAGGCCTTTCTTCCTTCCATATTCCCAGGAAAATCTTCCTCCTGTTCCTCCTCCACCTGCAGACATCAACTGCTTTCCATTTCTGGGCTCAGACATGGCTGGAAGGGTTCACTAAAGCCATCAGCCATCTCATTGCTTCTCCCTGAAATGCCCTGACCCTCTCCCACACCTACAATGGCCAATCATGGCTGTTCGAGCCCTCCCGCTCTTCAGAAGAGGCCTCGAGCTTCATGGTTCTTCCTGGTGCTTGTTATAAACTTCCTCCCTCTCTGAAGAGTTCATGGTGAGCTTTCTTGTCCATAACAGCCCCTTTATGACCATGTCTTACTAAATGGTTGTGTTTGTATGATCATTTGTGCAGAAAGGGCAGTCACAGGACAGCACCCAATATGTCAAAACTGATGCCGAGTGAAATGCCGTAAAGCCCTGATGAGTTCCCCCTGTGTCTGTGTCTCTCCTGGAAAGAGTCTGTCCTGAGAAGGGGATCCAGCTCCTGCCACTCTCTGCAGAGGCACATGAGCAGTGTCCATCACCTGGGGACACAAAGGGTGACGTTTGCCAGACTACCCGTCATCTGAACCACTTAGATGTGTGCTTGTGGATGAGGTATGGAGCCTTATAGTGCAAATACCTATTTAATTGTCATTGCCAGAGGGGCTGCCACAGATGCAGTGTGCTATTTTACAGATATTTAAATATAAGCATATACGACTGACATTCCTAGACACATTACACAAACACTTGAAGGATTATTCATGCCTTTTAACATGATTATCCACAGAAGTCCACCAGCTTTGCATCTCAGGAAATGGGATCCAGAGTCCAAGGGCAGGATGGTTTGGGCTCCATCCTGGGAGCTGGAAACCGAAACGTGCTCCCATCTCCCAGCCCCCTGCCCTCCTCAGTGAGGGTGTGAGACATTCTACCAGCGAGGGCTGAACTCACAGCCATGACCAGTATCTTATGTCCAGCTGCAGCCAATGGTGTCCTGCCAGCTCAGGATTGGAGCTTCCATTGCTGGACATGTTTAAAAGACGTGGAGATGTAGCGCTTTGGGACATGGTTTAGTGGTGGACTTGTCAGTGGTGGACTTGTTTGATTTACGGTTGGACTCCGCGTTCTTAAGGGTATTTTCCAGCCTAAATAATTCCATGATTCTCTGATGTGGGTTGAAACCATTTCAGTTCCATCACCTCCAGCTTCCCTCAGAGGCGGCTGTTGTGTGGCACAACTGTCCTGGCTCTCCAGGCAGGTTGGGCACTGGTTTGGTTCCTTCATTGGGAGTTTTCCCCTTCCTGAGGTAAAAGGCTGTTGAGCAGAGACAGTTTTAGAGATTTGGGTCACAGGGGTTTGCAGCAATCCTGTCAAACTCTGAGCAGGATGAGCTTTGGAGCCCAGGAAAAATGGAGATGCTCTGAAGGTTGTTTGTGAATAGTGGTGCTGTCACTAGTAACAGTAACAGGGAACTCCTTCTTCTCAGTGATGATGATGATAAACTAAAGCTCTTTAATATCATTCCTAACAGTCATTCTTGCTTTTCAAAACATCTACCACACCTCAGCAGTTGTGTCTTGAAAGAAGTTCTTAGAACAATGCTTTTTCTCTCTGTGTTTTTGGGTGGTTTTTTTTTTTTGTTTTGTTTTGGTTTTTTTTTTGTAATCATATAAAGAGTACACCTCTTGGACAAAATTAACACAAAATCATGCATCTTTTATGACTTTTCTCTTTTTTTTTTTTTTTTTTTCCCTGGTGTGCAGTGGAGGTGGCATAGGGGAATAGTTTCTTTTTGAGATGAAGAAGGCCAAGGAACAGATCCCAGGTCAGTGCAAAGGCCCAAAGGAAGCCAGAATCTTTATGTGTGTGCACTAACACACACTGTCACCTGCATTTACAGTCTCTGCAGTCCCAACTGTGCAGCAGAGTCTGGAGTTCTGAGCTCCCTTCATCTGCCCTGTGTGACACATGTAAAATGGAACTACCCCAGTCCAATGGCTGGTTTTGATTCTCTTCACAGCCTGAAGCACCACATGGGTCAGGAGACAAGCCAGGATACCCAACCAGGACTCACATGCTCTGCTCTTACAGTTCAAGTGTTCACTGTAATCTCTGCAGACATGTCACGCTGATATCTGGGTGCAAGGAGCTGGTCAAGAGCCTTGTCTCCATTTCTGTAATGATGGCTTTGCTGCCTGGCTGCTGTGCAGACTCTGTACATGGATGCTGACACCTCTTGAGTAACCTGTTCTGATAGGATCAACAAGATGGGAATGAACTGAGCAAAAAAGGAGAACCTGGCTGGGGGCAAATGAAAAGGGATGCAATAGATGTGTGTCAGGGCTGTTTGGGGGCACCTGTAGAACAGCCCTGCACCTCATGTGAATTATTCCTGTGGTCAGGGAGCACCTGAGAGCCGTCCCTAAATTGAAAACATAAAGGAGAAGGAAGAACAGCATCATTCAGGCTCAAAGGGACCTCAAGAGGTGTCTTGACCAACCTCCTGCTCACAGCAGGGTCAGACCAGATTACTCAGGACTTTATCCAAACACATCTTGATCACTTTCTGGGACGGAGTGAGTGCGCATCCTGGGAAACAGCTTCCAGTGCTTGACTGTCCTCATGACTGGAAAGTTTCTCCCTTTCTACAGCACCTTTCCAAGCCCAACCATCCAGATGACTTTTTACTCATCTACTTACACACTGACACAAACCATAATATCCAACCTTGGGCACAAGAATATTGTGGGAGATGGTGCTGAATGCCTTAGTGACTTCCAGGTAACAGACCACCACTGCTCTCCCCACGTCCACCACCCTGTCCTTTCCTCACAGAAAGCAAAGAGGATGGACAGGCACAACCTACCCTGGACAAACCCCGTCACCTTCTCTTCCAGACACCCAGAAATGGGGTCCCAGTGGACATGCTCTGGGGCACAGACCTTAGTTCCCCTGCTCACCCATTGGCCATTTTGAAAAGTGCACACACTGTGTGAGAGCTGCCAGTGGTCAGGGAGTCCCCCCAGTCTCCATGAGCTTTCCAAGATGGTGGAGAGTGGCCTCACTGTGACATGGTCCTGCTGTCCCAGCTCCTGGGATGCTGCCCCTGCTGTCCCATAGACTGGAAAGGATTGTGTTAGTTCCAGTGACTCCTGACTTGATCCCCGTGCACTGCTGGTTGTTCTGACTCCAGCCACAGAGATCTCAGAGACCTTGCTGGTGAAGAGGGAAAACGAGAGGACACAGGGACTCTCACCTCTTATTAAATTCATCAGTGGCCACACCGTGTCTTTGTTTCTCCTTTAACTGTTCTTGCAGTAGTAACAGCTCATTGTGTGGCTCTTGAATTGCCTTACAGGTCTGGACTGAGCTTTGATCTGGACTGTTGCTGTGCTTGGAGGCTGCTGTCCTTGAGACAAGATGAACTAACTCCTGCCATCCTGCCTGGCAGTTTATTCCATCCGTGTCACAGCTCTGTCTGCAGCACTGACAGCTCCAGCTCCCTCAGTCAGGTCCCTGGCTGAGGACATTTCCTCACATCTGGGCTGAGCCACCCCAGCTGTGGCACCATCCCAGCTCTGACCTGCCATAAGAAACCTGGTACCAAGTGTCCAAGAGCCCATGTGTGCAAAGGCTTTGAATCAGAGCACAGACATGACATGGCCAAAGACTGATGAATGTCTCTCTAGACCTAGGAGTGTAAAACCAGAACAAAATGCCTAAGTTCATTCAACTGAAGATATTCCTCCCCTAGCCTGGAGAAATTAGATACTTTGCTGTAACATTCCTGGTGTCCTGTCTAATGATGGGACAAGAAAGATGATTGTCATACCAATTTATTTTTTAAATGAAAAATACAATGCTGGAAAGAAGTGTCTCTGAAGAGGAGAGAGAATCAACATCACTGATTACTTCAACTTCAAAGTTGTGTCTCTGGAGCCCCAGGGACACCTGGAGGTAGCCCAGAGGGGACAGAGAAAGGGACATCATGGCCTGCTCCTGTGCTGCTGAGCTGGGCTGGGCTCCTGGGACACAGGGAGCTCATGGCAGCGGCAGCGCTGCAGAGAGACAGCTCTGCCCAGGAGCAGCTCCTCTGCACACGCAGCAGGGCTGAGGGCTCTGCCTGCAGCACCGAGGGCACAGGAGCCAGGCAGAGAGAGATTAAAGGCAATGTGAGGTGGTTGGTTGCTGAGGATTCAATGAGACAAATCACAGTTCTAACACGGTAAGTCTCTGGCTGTAGGACAATGCAGCTGCATTTCCTGGAGGGAGACCGTAAGCTGGTACATTCCACAATTTACAGTATCTGTCAGGTCTCTCTCACAGTATCTCTGTTGTAGAGGAGAAGAACACACTCCAGAGCAGGTCTTCCCTGCTGCACTGTCAGAGGGACAGGGAATGACGACAACTTCTGCTGAGGGTGACTGCAGAGGGAGCACCCAAGGGTGCCCAGGGCTGTCCTGCAGACCAGGGTCCCTGTCTGGGGGAAATCCCCATGGTTCTGTGGGGAGAAGCTGTAGGGGGAAGGAGCATCCCCGATAAGGGCAGGAAGGGTGCTCCTGCTGTGGAGAGGGAGCTGTGTGGGTCAGTGCTGCTCACAGCTCCAGATCACCTGCAGGATTTTTCTAAGGTCATGCCCCAATGACAAGATCAGTGCAAGGATTAGCAGAGAGATAAGGATCCTTCCTGAGCCTGTCTTTTCAGTTTCCTCTCCCAAGGGGTGGCAGGTGCAGGAAAGGATAAAATGAAAATGAGCTCTCATGCTGAAACAAGTCACTGAGACTCCTGAACTGCAACTCTGAGTGATCAGTACATCTGCCAGAAGGCTCATGACATCCCTTCACCACCCCTCAGCCTGTGCACAGCACCTGCATCACCTTGGCTGGACCCGTCAGCCTTAGTCTGACCTGTCCTGTTTTCCAGCCTGCAGACAGGAAGATGCCCCCAGGCAGTGCCCTGTGAACAGGCAGGATCTGTAGGGCCAGGGGGAGGGCACAGAGGGTGGGATGGTCTGTGAGCACTGACAGGGAACAGACATGGACAGGGAAACACCTCCCAGGGGAGAATCTCCAGGCAGCAGGGAAATGATCAGAAATGAGAGGAAACCAAACCCGGAATTGTTATGGGAGGGAGAAGAGAGAAAAGTCCCTGTGACCCCCTGCAGGTCAGATCCCTCCTGTGAGCAGCCCCCTGGCCTCCTCTCCCACCCAGCAAAGCCTCTGCCCTCAGGGCCGGGGGCTCCAAGGCATGAAGCAGCTCCTGTGCAGCCAGAGCTCCAGTTCCTCTGCAGAGCACAGGGGCTGAGAGCAGCTGCCCGGCAGTGTTGGTGTCTGGGAGGTGGCTGCACAGCTGGGGAAGGGTGACGCTGTCTGAGTGCCCGGCTGCCTCTGCCCTGGCCTCTCTCACACCCACCCTCACCGCATTTTCCTTCTTGCTCCCCTGCTCTGGGTCACTGCTGTTGGGATCTTGTTCTTGCTGTCAGGCTCTCTGGGGATGGCAGTTTCAGCTGCAGAGTCACAGCCTGATCTTGTGGGTCCTTTCCTGCAGGTGTGTCCATGGGCACACGTGTCCCAGCTTTGCTCTGACCTGTGGGCTGTGGGCAATGCAGTCTGTGGGGCTGGGGAATGAGCTGTGTGTGTCCGGGGCTAAACGTTAGGTGCTGAGACCTTAGGAAAGGGTGAGACCTGTCGTGGTCTGAGGTGGGTCCCTCTGCTCTCAGCAGTGCCTGGTGGCTTTTCAGGGTAACATGGGAGTGTGATCAGCCTCCATCTCAGAAAGGTGCCAGCCCAGGGCAGCTGGAGCAGGACAGAGGGACAGAGCAGCTGCCCTCACTCTGCACTGACCCACAGGCACCTTCTGGTCTCACAGGACTCGCTCTGTTCTCCCTGGGTGCAGCAGAAATGCTGAGGGTTTCTGACACCCAACAACACTCTGCAGTGAATATGGGGGGAGGTGTAAAAAAACCTGGAACTCTTAAACTGCCTTCAGCATCTCTGTTCCCTATCACTGGGAAAGCAAGTGCTGACAGCCCTTCTGTGTTAGCAGAACAAGGACAGTCCCCACTGTTCCCGTGGCCCCACTTCTGCAGAGCTGGGCTGACTTATCGACGGCCCATGGGCACAGGCCCTGCTCTTGGTTGCACATTTTCCAGCACCGAACAGGGCTCCAGGCACCGTGCTGGAAAAGGTTCTCCTAGAAAAACACAAGAGTGTCTGTGTGTGACAGGAGAGGGTTTATGGGAGTTCGTTTGATTTTTGTCAGAGGACTCTGCCCTGGATTCTCACTGTCTTTTCTTTTTCTCATGACAGCGCCCCGTGCTCAGGAAAAGCAAATGTCCAACAGCAGCTCCATCACCCAGTTCCTCCTCCTGCCATTCACAGACACACGGGAGCTGCAGCTCTTGCACTTCTGGCTCTTCCTGGGCATCTACCTGGCTGCCCTCCTGGGCAACGGCCTCATCATCACCACCATAGCCTGGGACCAGCACCTCCACACCCCCATGTACTTCTTCCTGCTCAACCTCGCCCTCCTCGACCTGGGCTCCATCTCCACCATTGTCCCCAAGTCCATGGCCAACTCTCTGTGGGACACCAAGGTCATTTCCTATGCAGGGTGTGCTACACAACTCTTTCTGTTTGTCTTTTTAGCTTCAGCAGAGTTTTACCTTCTCACCGTCATGTCCTACGACCGCTACATTGCCATCTGCAAACCCCTGCACTACGGGACCCTCCTGGGCAGCAGAGCTTGTGTCCACATGGCAGCAGCTGCCTGGGCCACTGGGTTTCTCTATGCTCTGCTGCTCACGGCCAATACATTTTCACTGCCCCTGTGCAAGGGCAATGCCCTGGGCCAGTTCTTCTGTGAAATCCCCCACATCCTCAAGCTCTCCTGCTCACACTCCTACCTCAGGGAACTTGGCCTTATTGTGGTTTGTATATTAGTAGTATTTGGGTGTTTTGTGTTCATTGTGGTGTCCTATGTGCAGATCTTGAGGGCCGTGCTGAGGATCCCCTCTGAGCAGGGACGGCACAAAGCCTTTTCCACCTGCCTCCCTCACCTGGCCGTGGTCTCCCTGTTCCTCAGCACTGCCATATTTGCTGACCTGAAACCCTCATCCATTTCCTCCCCAAGCCTGGATCTGGTGGTGTCAGTTCTGTACTCAGTGGTGCCTCCAGCAGTGAACCCCCTCATCTACAGCATGAGGAACCAGGAGCTCAATGATGCCCTGTGCAAACTCATATCCCTCTGTTTTCAGAAGCAATAAACTGGCCATCTTCTTCTATACAGGAGTTTTAATGTAGCTAATTACAAGCCCAGCCTGTCAACTGGATTTTCTGGTGTTGTTGCTTGTTTTCTTATTGTGATAATGTTGTCAACCCCTTTCTAATTCACTGATGGCTTTTCTTTTCTAACTGTTGGCTGCTTCAATGAGCAGCAGTGCTCTCCTTGTCTCTAAACAGAATAAAGAGCTCTTTAGTGACTTGTTTTTCACTATATCCTTCCTGCAAGGGCTTTTTGGAGCTGCAGGGACAGTTCCTGTGCATGGGTGGAGGGGAAAACAGCTCTGGCATGGCAGCCCTGCCAGGGAGCAGCAGCGCTTGTTCTATCAGAGCTGTTCTGGTTCCATTCCACACTCTCCTTCTCATCCCTGGTGTTGGTGCAAGGCCTTAGTGCTCTGGTAGCTTGGTCACCGTCCTGCTGTGTGTCAGTCCTGTGGGCGCAGGCAGGGACAGGCAATGGGCACTGCTGTGACAGAGCTGGCCTCAGTAACAGTACTTGCACAAGGAAAGTGATCTTCTATGGGCAGTGCATGATGGTTTATATCTTCTTGCAAAGTTTCTCTCAAGCTTATTCCTACAGAAGTGGCCACAAATGAAACACCATTGTGCATCTGAACAGTGTGTGTGTGCAGGGCTGGCACACAGCAGTGTCCTCTCACAGCCAGGCTCCTGCCAGAGACCTGCAGGACCAGCAGAGCAGGGGCTGGGCTGTGCCCCTGTGCACTGGACACCCCATGGAAGGAGCCTCAGGTCAATCACCTGGACTGTCCCCTCACAACCACCATTTCCAGCACTGGCCTCTCACCCCAGCTCAGAGTTCTTTGTCCCTCCATGGAATTACACTGAATGAGTAGGTCAGAAATCCATGTTCACATTGTACAGATGGGATGTGAGCATGCAGAACAGGTACATGAGTTGACAGGAACTTGAGTCAACACAAACACCATCCACTATTCCTTGGGGTTCCATGATGGCCTGTGGGACAGACAGGGTCTCGAGGTCATTTCTGATTGGGAAAAACATTGCATGGAAACTGTTTGAATGCAGCCCTGGGACGTGCTTCCTTTAACCAATGTCCCTCTGTCCATTCCTCATGACGTGGGACATCTCAGATTAGTGCAGAGCAGGGCTCCCGTCCTTTGGGAGTGGCAACAGGAGGCCAGAGGGACACTGTGACTCCTGCCGCTGTGTGTAAAAGGGACAGACTCTGTCTCTGAACATCCCTGTGTGCATAAGGAGCCCATGAGGCCAGCTCAGATGTGGACACCTGACAGACACTGACATTTCTGTGTGTGACTCCACAACAAACCCCACTGGCCCAGACAGATCAATCTCACATGCTCCTTTCTGCTATGTTGTCCTTACCCGTGAGTCTGGATTGTGGTCTCAAATGTGTCAGAGCAACCAGAGAGGTACTCAGGTCCTTGGAAAAGGCAGTTGCCAAACATGTCTTCAAGAAGGGCAGGAAAGAGAACTGGGAGAATTATGGGCTAGTGAGCCTACCTCTGTCCCTGGGAAGGAAATAGGACAAGTCTTCCTGCAGCCATGTCCAGGCACTTGGAAAACAAGGAAGGGATTGCTGAACACAAATGGGCAGGGAAACAAAGGCACGTTGTGCACATGGAATTTCACAAGGTGTCAGACATGGTGTCCTGTATTGTCCTTATAACGTGATTGCTGCTCTGTGAGTAAAGAAGTAGAGGCTGGATGGGAAGTTGGCTGGATGATGAAGCCCAAATGTCACCAGTGGTAAAAGTGCCCACAGAGCCAGTTACCAGTGGGATCCCTCAGGGACCAGCACTTGGGCCAACACTCTTGAACGTCTTTATTCTCCCCCTGTATGATGTGACACAGTGAACCTTCAGCTCCTTAGTGGATGGTGCAAAGCTGGGCAGAGGCCTTGGACAACCTCACCTGGGTCACCCTGCCCTGAGCAGGACAGTGAGACAAGATGATGTTCAAACCTGAGTTGCTCTGTGATTCCAGGAATCTTTCCCTTGGAAACGTTTTGGAAGAAGGAAGAGGTGGAGGAACAAGAAAATAAAAATACAGGCAGAGGAGACCTAAAAGGTGTCAAATGAACAGAGCAGTTCTGTGAAGAATGTTTCTCTGCTCAGATTGTTAGCAGAAAATCTATAACCAGCTCCCCAAACTCCCTGTTCTGTTCATTGGCCCCTGGGATTTCCAGCACATTTCTTTACATCAGATTCTGCACTCAAGTTTGCACTGATTGTTACAGCTTCTTCGCAGGAATTGCTTCATGTTTCCTTAGAGAACTGGATGTAAACAGGCACCGGGGAATTTTTAATTAGAGGAAAGAAAAAAGGAGAAAAAATAAACAAAAGCACAATAGAACTTAATGATGTTTCTCAGTTCTGTGGTTAAATTAAGTAGTTTCCAGCAATGTCTGTTGCCATAACTCAAGAGTTGCCTGTAGGGAGTACGAGAGCAACTGCTGAAAGACTTTACCTGCCTGAAGCTCAAAGCAGAGTGAGAGCTGAGAGGCTCTGAATGAGCCAAGAGTGAGAGGTGAAGAACCTCTGGGGAGCGATGGAAAGTGCAAATGTCCAGACAGGCTTCTGAAGAGATGAGTTCAGACACGGTGAGCTGGGGAAGGACAGGTGGAAACTCCTGGATGTCCAGGGGATTAAATACACGTAGTGATAGAGAGAGTTCTGGCACTGCAAGCACAGGGAAAGGCCAACGTTTCATCTCCCACTTTCTGAAAGTTCATATTTTGGAAGGAGAGAAATTCCACAGACATTTTATTGGAAATATTGAATTATTTCATCTGATCAAAAAATAGAGTGTGGGGATTTTTGTTCTTTTTGTTGTTGTTGTTGGCTTGGTTTGGTTTTCAGTTTTGAGGGGAGTTCTCAGGTTTTCGGGCTGAGCTCCATGGTCTCACTACAAGCACCCAGTGCAAACCTCCAGAGGCCCCGTGTACCTGAGGTGTTTGCCTGGGACTGGCAGGTATCAGACCAGACTGACAGAGCCATGTCGCTTCCATCATTTACATCTGGTATCCAAGACTTGTGTGCTTAATTAGAAAACTTTCAGGACTGTAGGTAAAGAGGCAGGTACGTGAAGAGCACTGAGAAGAAGTGAAAGAAGAATTATGCAGTTGATATCACAGAATCATAGAATAGTTTCAGGTGAAAGAGACGCTCAGGATCATCGAGTTGAACCATAATCTGACTCGAGCACTAAACCATCTTCCTTAAGAACCTCGTCTAAACTCCTTTTAAACCCCTGCAGGGATGGTGACTCCACCACTGCCCTGGGCAGCCTGTTCCAATGCCTGACAACCCTTTCCAGGAAGAATTTTTTCCTAATATCCAATCTAAACTTTCCCTGGCACAACTCGAGGCCATTTCCTCTTGTCCTATCACTTGCTACTCATGAGAAGAGACCAACACCCTCCATGTTCCAGCCTCCTTTCGGGCGGTTGTAGACAGTGATAAGGTCTCCCCTCAGCCTCCTCTTCTCCAGAATGAACCCATTTCCCTCAACCACTCCTCATCACACTTGTGCTCCAGCCCCTCAGCAGCTTCGTCACCTCCTCTGCACTCTCTCTAGTGCCTCAATGTCCTTATGATAAGGACCAGATTCAAGGTGCAGCCACACCAGTTCCAAGTACAGTGGCACAATCACTTCTCTAGTCCCACTGGCCACACTATTCCTGATACAAGCCAGGATACTATTGGTGGCCTTTTTGGCCACCTGGGCACATGCTGGCTCCTGTTCAGCTGCTGTCGTTCGACACACCCATATCCTTCTCCACCAGAAAATTTTCCAGCCACTCATCCCTGAGCCTGTAGTGCTGTCTGGGGCTGTTGTGACACAAGTGCAGGACCTGGCACTTGTTCTGGTTAAACCTCAGACAATTGGCCTCAGCCTAATGATCCAGCTGGTCCAGATCCCTCTGCATGGCCGCCCCACCCTCCAGCAGATCAACACTCCCACCCAACTTGGTGTCATCTGCAAACTTACTAAGGGTGCCCTTGATCACCTCACCCAGATCATTGATAGAGATTAAACAGAATTGGCCCTGATACTGAGTCCTGGGGACACCACTCATGACCGGCCACCAATTGGATTTGGCTCCGTTCACCATAACTCTTTGGGCCCGTCCCTCCAGCCAGTTCTTGATCCATCACAGATACACCATCCAGGCCAGGAGCTGCAGCTTCTCCAGGAGATGCTGTGGGATACGGTGTCAAAGGCTTTACTGCAGTCTAAGTGCACAACATCCACAGCCTTTCCCTCATCTACTAGGGGGTCACCTTGTCAGAGAAGGAGATCAGGTTGGTTAAAAAACACCTGTCTTTCATAAACTCATGTTAACTGAGCCCGATCGCATGGTTCTCTTGTAAGTGCAATGTGATGTTACTCAAGATCATCTGCTCCATGACCTTGCCCAGCACAGAAGTTAGACTGACAGTAGTTCCCCAGATCCTCCTTTTGGCCATTCCTGTAGATGGGCATCACATTTGCCAACTGCCAAAAAGCTGTAACAACCAGGCGCAAACTTCAGTGGAGAATCTGATGTAAAGAAAAGTGATGTGACTCCCAGGGGGAGTTTGCTTGGTTTGCTTTCTGAAGCAGAAAGGAGAAGCCATGACCTCCAGGCAATGGGAAGGGGTATCCTGTCCCTCACACACGGCTCAGGGCTCTTCCTGGGACCGTGGGATGTGGGTGTGCAAGGACCAGGGAAGGACAACACTGGGACAACAACTTCCAGCTGCCCCATGGGGCTGCAAAGAGGCAACGAGGCCCCAGTGCCATGAGGACAACATGTCTTCTCCTGGGCCTCAGTGGCAGACACAACTGCCCTGGCCAAGGGGACACAAACCTGGGTTCTGTAGGTCTCTTCCAGCCTTACAGCGCCCTTTGCCATCTCCACCACAGGCTGTTCTACACGGTGCTACCCCTGCCCCTCTTTCCCTGCAGGCTGCAGACACCCATCTCGCTTCCCCACCTGCTCTCACCCCAGCACTTCTGCACCTTCACTGATGTGTCTGCACCCTCACTCTTTGGAATACAAATCATGGGCTGATCCAACTCCCTCTGGGTGACCTCTTGTCCCACAACACTGCCCTTCCATGACATTTCTTACTCCTCATATCCAGTCCTCACCTTCCAAGCTGTACTTTCTGACATTTTTTTGTCTTTCCTGCCTTTCCACTACCAAGGGGAGCTCACCCACCTCAGAAACTGCTCTTCATGCAGAGAGTACCATCGTCAGGCTTCTTGTGGTTTTTTTACCTGACCAGAGAGAAGTCACCTCCCCATGATCTTCTAAATCCCAGGACTGCCACTGGCCTGTCAGCTTCTCTGACAGACACGACCATGTCCCTGCTGCTGTCCCGTCATGTTCTCAGGTGGGATGTTGTGGCAGAATGCAACCCCCCCTCTCTCCCCCTCTGTGCCCCCCTCTCCCCCTCCCTCCTTCAGTATGGAAGGAGTGGGCACATCTCCCTCTTTCTCTGCTACTTGAGGCCAACAGCTTCTTTTGTTTGGCCCCAGAGCACCCTGGCCAGGGCCATTAGGAGAAGGGAGTGCCAAGGAGCCACTGAGCAGCTGGGCACCTGCGGCCAGTGTGGGGGATGTTTTGGAGGCTTCAGGGCACCCACAGCCAGTGTGGGGGTGCAGAGAAGCTTCTAGAATGCCCACAGTCAGATCTGATCAGCCTATAAAAACGGGATTCTTGTCGAGACTCCGCCCATTGTCGTGGGTCTCTCGGAGCATGAGCACGATGCTGCCGCTGAGAGCCCCCCTCCCCGGGATGGAGACTCCGCTTGCCTCGCCGCCACGGGTGTGAGTAAAACTTCTCGCAGGATTGCGAGTATATTCATACTTTTCATGCACATTTGCACATGTACTTTCCGTGCACATTTGCACATGTACTTTAAATTATTTCCTTGCAGAATCGTGAGCGGCCGCCGAGAGCCCCTCGCACAATCGCGAGTGTATTTTCCTTCCGTGCACACTTGCACGCGTAACTTTCCATGCTCAATACGAGCACGTGTATAAATTATTTTCTTGCACAATCGCGAGTGGCCACCGAGAGCCCCTCACACAATCGCGAGTGTATTTTCCTCCTGTGCTTCCACACAAGCACGTGTAGGATTCCGTGCACGCTTGCACGTGTAAGTAAATTAACCCTCGCAGGATTGCGAGTGTATTATAAATTTACCCTCGCACAATCGCGAGTGTACACTTCCCGTACTCACTACGAGTACGTGTATCTCTTCAAAATAATCCCACACCGTTTTTAGGCAAGTGTATTCATCTCGGACTCAGGGCCGGCTCCGGCATTGTTTTGGTGAAGCCATGTGCATGCACACTGTGGACCGCCTGTTGTATTAGTTGCTGCCCCTTAATAATTTTCCTCAACTGATATCCAAACCTTTATTTAAGTCACTTTGCAGTGCTAAAACCCTGTTTCTCACCGGTTTAATAAAAGTTGTTTTGGACCCTGTTGTCCCCTAAATTAACCTCGGGGTGCCTCTGTGACAGCTCCAAAGCTCATCCTGCTCAGAGTTTGACAGGATTGCTGCAAACCCCTGTGACCCAAATCTCTACAACTGTCTCTCCTCAAAAGCCTTTTACCCCAGGAAGGGGAAAACTGCCAATGCAGACACCAACCCAGTGCCCAACCTGCCTGGAGAGCCAGGACAGTTGTGCCACACAACAGCCGCCTCTGAGGGAAGCTGGAGGTGATGGAACTGAAATGGTTTCAATCCAAACCAGAGAATCAGAGAATCATGGAATCATTGAGGCTGGAAAAGACCCTTAAGAACATGGAGTCAAACCGTAAATCTAACACTCCCAAGTACTCCACCAAACCATGTCCCAAAGAGCCACATCTCCACATCTTTTAAACACCTCCAGCAATGGAAGCTCCAATCCTGAGCTGGCAGGACACCATTGGCTGCAGTTGGACATAAGATACTGGTCATGGCTGTGAGTTCAGCCCTCGCTGCAGAATGTCTCACACCCTCACTGAGGAGGGCAGGGGGCTGGGAGATGGGAGCACGTTTCAGTTTCCAGATCCCAGCACAGAGCCCAAACCATCCTGCCCTTGGACTCTGGATCCCATTTCCTGAGATGCAAAGCTGGTGGCCTTCTGAGGATAATCATGTTAAAGGCATGAATAATCCTTCAAGTGTTTGTGTAATTTGTCTAGGAATGTCAGTTTTATATGCTTATAATTAAATATCTGTAAAATAGTACTCTGCATCTGCGGTAGCCCCTCTGGCAATGACAATTAAATAGGCATTTGCACTATAAGGCTCCATACCTCATCCACAAGCACACATCTAAGTGATTCAGATGAAGGGTGCTCTGGCAAACGTCACCCTTTGTGTCCCCAGGTGATGGACACTGCTCATGTGCCTCTGCAGAGAGTGGCAGGAGCTGGATCCCCTTCTCGGGACAGACTCCTTCCAGGAGAGACACAGACACAGGGGAACTCATCAGGGCTTTACGTCATTTCACTGGCATCAGTTTTGGCATATTGGGTGCTGTCCTGTGACTGCCCTTTCTGCACAAATGATCATAAAAACACAACCATTTAGTAAGACATGGTCATAAAGGGCTGTTATGGACAAGAAAGCTCACTGTGAACTCTGGAGAGAGCGAGGAAGTTTATAATAAGCACCAGGAAGAACCAAGAAGCTCAAGGCCTCTTCTGAAGAGCGGGAGGCCTGAGCAGCCGTGATTGGCCATTGTAGGTGTGGGAGAGGGTCAGGGCATGTAAGGAGAAGCAATGAGATGGCTGATGGCTTCAGTGAACCCTTCCAGCCATGTCTGAGCCCAGAAATGGAAAGCAGTTGATGTCTGCAGGTGGAGGAGGAATAGGAGGAAGATCTTCCTGGGAATACGGAAGGAAGAAAGGCCTCTCTTGGGCTAATGATGTATGGCAGTGCCATTTGCATGCTGTGGACATGGCTGTGCCTGGGAGATGGGGAACGGCTGCTGCTGGGGTGGCTGTGCTCAGTCACGGCCCATGAGCTGATCCTGCTCTGCTCTTCTCTTACACTGCCCACACTTGGATGGTCCTTAGGAATCATCCATGAGCCTGGTGAATGCATGAACCTCCTGCAGTGATGGGTATGGATCCAAATAGAGGATTCAAGCAAGTTTGGGACTGGGACATTGAGGTGACTGGTGACCATTGCCAGGTGAATGAAAGAAGCTGGATGAGTTGTGAGGAGCTCACAGGCATTTCCAACTCCACAGAAAACCAGAGACTTACAGTTAAAACAACAGCACTTGACATAAAACCCATCCCCAAAACACGAAACACTCACACTGACCACAGGAAAAGACTTGAAAAACATTGGAGAAAGATCTACCAGGTCCCAGGGGTCAGGGCTCAGCCATTCTGGTGATGAACAAGCATCAAGGGCTGACATGGCATCAGAGCCACCTCCACATGGCCCTCACCACCTCTAACCACTGTCTCCAAGTCTTTCCTTCACCAGCCCCCAGGGACAGGGACCTGCACTGGTTGTTTCCTTCGCAGCTGTGTCAGCGATGGCCCTTCATGGGGTCCCAAACACCCTCAGAAACTTGGGGTTTGCTTCTGCCTTTCACTTCATTGGAGGTTTGTTCATTCTCTCAGTAGCTGCATTTCAGGATCATGGCAGCAGAGGGCTCATGAACATCGAAAATGCTCTTACAAGCCAATGCTCTGTGCATCATTTTCCTAAAGGCTTCAAGTCTGGTGTGGATGATTAGAGAGATTTCAGGAACAGCCAAACAGAGAGCATTTCCATAATAAATAGCAATAAAGCCAAATTTCTTCTATTTCCTTCCCTGCTCGCCCTTCCCTCCCTTTCCAGAACAGGTGGCATCAGCAGCCTCCAGTTCATACTGATGTGTTGCATCTCCTGATAAAGACTGAATATGTCAGAAAAGTGTGTAGCTAAATCACCATGTGAGTGAGGAGACAGGCCAGGACACCTCAAGAGGAGTCACACTCCTCTGGACCAAGAGGTGGGTGTTTCTGGCAATCTAAGGTGCCACAGCACAGTGATACTTGTGTTCAGGAGCTGGTCAAGTGACCCATCTCCTGTTCTGTAATGGTGTCTGAGTTTGCTCAGGTCACCCCTGATTTGAGCCCCATCCACTGCTGGGTGTTCTCCAGACTCCTGCCTTCAGGAACAAAGTCCCAGGAGACCTTGCTGGTGAAGATGGAGGCAAACAAGCCAGGAAGAACCTCAGACCTGTCTGATTCTACTCTTACGAAGTTGAGCAGCAGGCCCATGATCACCCTGTCTATTCTTCTACTGCAAGTGAAGCTCCGCCAGCTCATCTTGCTGCCCTTCAGGTACTGGTATCAAGTCCACGACAGCTTTGGCATCATCCCCACATCCATGGACAAGGTTTCTAAATTCCTCCTTTGCAGCTTCCCCTGCTCCCACCTCCTGTTTGCTGCGTTTGTGCCTGCTGCTCCAACAGTTCAGGCAAACAGTCTCATGAGATAAATGGTTCTTTTCATGAGTATTTGAAGAGATCATTCTTGTGCTTGGAGCAGGCTGTCCTGTAAGGATTATAAGATTTCCTGAGCTCCTTCACCCTTGAGACCGACTTCCATGTCACCACCTTTATTGGCTGCCATCTCCCAGTATGTCTAAGTGTTCTCCTCTGGAGCCCACCAGCCTGTGCTCTGCTGCTGGCCTTCCTCCCTCCCCTCTGGTGTCTGGGACCCCCTGTTTCCTGGTCACAACAGACAAGGTGGACACTGATCTTCACATCCCTCACCAGCCCTTCCTTGTTTCCCAGTTCCAGATCCTGGTGAGAGAAAGCACTGCAGACACCATAGGACTCATGTAGGTCCCTCAGCAGGCCAAATCCTGCTCTCCTGAAATCCTGCTCTTTGCCTTGTTATCATCTCCCAGGAGCCTCAACTCCACTTTTCCATCCCTGACGGTGCAATTCTGACCAACTCTTTCTGGTTTGTAAGTGTGAAGTCCCACAGGGCACCTCACCTCACTGACTCCTCAGTCACCCGTGTCAAGAAGATGTTGTTAATGAGCTCCAAAACCCTCCTGGATGGCCGGTACCTTGTAGATATTCTGATATCTCAGGTCTGCCATGAGGACATGGCCCTGGAAACTTCTTTAATTTGTCTGAGGGAGACCTCATCTAACTCTTCCTCGTCACCAGTGAGTCTGTAGCTGATGCCCAGTCACCACAACATTGCCCATGTTGTTCTGCCCTCTCATGCTGACTCCTCAGTGTTCAGCTGACATTGTCTGTCCCCAGGCAGAGCTCCACACATTCCTGCTGCTCTCCCACATGAACGGAAACTTGGTCTCTAAATCCAGATCTCCGGTATTATGAGCACCAGAGCCCCAAGACCCTACTGTTTCTACAGGAGATGGTATTTATAGTATCCTATAGCTCCTCATACTGTTATATTGGGAGAGAAAACCCATCAGGATAAACAATCTGCATACAAATATTAACAGCTGAGCAAAAGGAGCTTCAGTCAAAGGAGGGTCCAGACCTTGAGAAAATCTGGGATTCACCCAACAGAAAGGTCTCTAATTTGTACATAGAGAAATGATCAGTGTTATATCAAGGTGGGACAACAACCCCATCCATCAGGACAGAGCAGGACCTGACACACTGAGCAGTGACCCTGAGGAGAAGGGCCTGGGCACTACAAGGTCCCCACACCAGCCCGTGGTGCACGCTCACCATGAACAAGGCAGCTGCACACGGGGCTGCATGAGGAGGAGCGTGGGGACCCAGACACCTGCAGTTCTCATCCCATTCGGTTCAGCACTTGTGTGACCCCCACACACGGGTGTGTGCCAGTGTGCGGCTTCCCAGTTTGGAGAAGCACGGAGGAACTGGAGAGTGCAGGGCTGTGCCAAGGCAGGTTCAGGACCTTGTGCACATGGTGTGGGGTGCTGAGGGACCTGGGCTGCTTTGGCCCAGCAGCGCTGGGGAGGCTGCAGCAGTGCAGGAGTAGCCTGAGAGTGCTTGAAGGGCGGTTTCAGAGGTGGTGGAGGTTTCTGCATAGTGGGAAAGAGCATGAGAAAGAAATAATGGCCCAAAGTGCAGCTGGGAGGTCCAGGCTGGACATGAGCAGAAAGGAATGTGATGGAAGGGCAGTGCTGTGGTGGAGCAGGTCAGCAGAGGGAGTCTGCATCAGCCCAAGGCTTTGTGCTTCAAGGACCAGCTGGGGAGGATGGAGAGATCTCAGCAAAGGAAGGAAGATGCTCAGACAAGAGCAAGGTGGGGCAGCAGGAGGGATGTCTCCAGCCTGCAGGGACAGAGGTGCAGGGGATGCCGCAGCACAGGACAGGCTGTCGTGGAGATGATCAAGGGATGTAAAGAGGCTGAAAGCCCCAACAGACATGAGCTCCTTCTCCCCTGGGCTATGGCTGTTGTCTGCACCTCTGATGCCTGTGAGGAGACACCTTGTCCTTGCAGCACAGGGGCCTCATGGCCTCCTTGTTGCCAGCCAGGAACCTGGGAGGGGCGGGACCATAGTCCTGCCCTTGGCCTTGCACAGCCCAACATCACACTGTCCCAGGAAGGGCCCTGGGCAATGTGGGAGGGACAGGATCTGATTTCCAAAGGGGACTCAAGGTTTGGTCCTTTGGTTAATGAAACACATCCAGGTTTAATGAGCATCAGAGACACCTTTACTTTGCTTTTCCTGACTTGTCATCACTGCCTCCAGTTTTCTGCTCTAACCAACCTCTGGGGTCAATTCTTCAGTTGTGTCCCTCAGTGGGACCCATTAACAGTACAAGAAACTTTGGAGTTTGAAACTGACTTTGACTTCTTGAAAAGTTTCTTCAGCTTCCCCTCAGGGTCTGAGGTCCATGGACTCAGCACCAAACCACCCAGAGGGGTCATTAAAGCGCCTTGGGCTGCTCCTGTGCTGCTGAGCTGGGCTGGGCTCCTGGGACACAGGGAGCTCATGGCAGCGGCAGCGCTGCAAAGAGACAGCTCTGCCCAGGAGCAGCTCCTCTGCACACGCAGCAGGGCTGAGGGCTCTGCCTGGGGATCTTAGGAGACGAGCAAGGCAGAGAGAGATTAAAGGTGGTCAGGACTGGGAGGATGACTGAGAGCTCACTGGAGGAGAAACCTTTGCAGCCCTTGCCATGGTAAGTCTCTGGTGCAGGGCAGTGCAGCTGTAGCTCCTGGAGGCATCTCCTGAAACTGGCACAGGCACAGCTGGTGGGATCTGTAAGGACGGGGCTCTTGTCAGGCCATGTTGAACACTGTGAAGCCGGGTGAGCACCCAGGGGTGCCCAGGGCTGTCCTGCAGAGCAGGGTCCCTGCACCCCAGGGCTGTGCCGGGCAGGGACTCTGCCGCCTGCCAGGGTCAGCGCTCAGCCTGCCCGGGGAGATCCCATGGCAGCAGCTGTGTGGGTCAGGGCTGCTCAGAGCTCCAGATCCCCCCACAGGCATGGCAGAGGGTCCTTCTGAACAACGACATCAATACAGGAACAGCTGCCAGGGAAGGTGTCTGTGCTTTCAGTTTACCACTCTTGCTCGTCTGGGTGTGCAGTGGGAGATGGGGATTTATTTCTCTCTTTGGAGCAGACACTGAGACCCCAGTTCTCGTTAGGATGTGTCTGAGCTGCTCCTGAGCCCCTGCACACACAGAGCTGCCCCTGGGCAGTGCCAGGAGGTGTGAGCAGGACAGAGCTGAGCACACAGTGGGTGGGACGGGGTCTGTGACACTGACAGGGAGCAGACCAGGGACAGACACACAGCTGCAGGCAGCACAGACATGGGCAGGGAGAAGGAGCTCTTACCAGATATGCCAGGGACGGGATTTAGGAACCCCCCTGCAACCCCTTGCAGTGCAGACACATTTCCCAGTGCAACCCCTGGTCTCTTCTCCTCACCAGCAGACCCTCTGCCCCAAAGCCATGGGGTCCAGGTCACGAGTCTCCACCTCAGCAGCTGGACCTCCAGGTGAAGGGCTCCTGGAATGTGGTACTCAAGTAAGGTGCTAAAAGTACTTGCTCTACAGTGTCATTATGTGAGTGGCAGCAGCACAGCTGGGTCAGGAGAAGGTTCCACAGCATGCCCGTCTGCCTTTCTGTCCTTGCTTTATTTTCTGGTAGCACTGCAGTGTCCTTCCCTGTTTCTCCACCTGTCCCTGGGGCTCTTGCTCTCTGGGGTGGGGTGGGAGTGTGGGTCATTTTTTTTTCTGACATCAACTCAAGGGGTCTTGCCCCAGAGCTGTGTTCATGGAAACCAGATGCCCAAGCTGCATTTTAAACTGTGATGAACTGTTTTTCTCACTTGGTAGAAAGAGAGACTGAGCGGAAACATCCCTCTATGAGGGAGGGGATTTTCCATGAGAAACGACATGATATTTTCCCCAGAGAAATCTCCCGTAACTTGTCACTGTCTTTTCCTCCTTGCACAGGTCCTCATGCCCACAGGCAGCAAATGTCCAACAGCAGCTCCATCACCCAGTTCCTCCTCCTGCCATTCACAGACACACGGGAGCTGCAGCTCTTGCACCTCTGGCTCTTCCTGGGCATCTACCTGGCTGCCCTCCTGGGCAACGGCCTCATCATCACCACCATAGCCTGGGACCAGCACCTGCACACCCCCATGTACTTCTTCCTGCTCAACCTCGCCCTCATCGACCTGGGCTGCATCTCCACCATTGTCCCCAAGTCCATGACGAATTCCCTCTGGGACACCAGGGCCATCTCCTATACAGGATGTGTTGTGCAGCTATTTTTGTTTGTCTTTTCCATTTCAACTGAGTATTTTCTCCTCACAGTCATGTCCTACGACCGCTACATTGCCATCTGCAAACCCCTGCACTATGGGACCCTCCTGGGCAGCAGAGCTTGTGTCCACATGGCAGCAGCTGCCTGGGCCACTGGGTTTCTCAATGCTCTGCTGCTCACGGCCAATACATTTTCACTGCCCCTGTGCAAGGGCAATGCCCTGGGCCAGTTCTTCTGTGAAATTCCCCAGATCCTCAAGCTCTTCTGCTTACACTCCTACCTCAGGGAACTTGGGATTCTTGTGGTCAGTGCCTGTTTAGCTTTTATGTGTTTTGTGTTCATCGTGGTGTCCTATGTGGAGATCTTCAGGGCCGTGCTGAGGATCCCCTCTGAGCAGGGACGGCACAAAGCCTTTTCCACCTGCCTCCCTCACCTGGCCGTGGTCTCCCTGTTCATCAGCACTGCCATGTTTGCCCACCTGAAGCCCCCCTCCATCTCCTCCCCATCCCTGGATCTGGTGGTGTCTGTTCTGTACTCAGTGGTGCCTCCAGCAGTGAACCCCCTCATCTACAGCATGAGGAACCAGCAGCTCAAGGATGCCCTGTGCAAACTGATGACTGGGTGGTTTTCTGCATCAATAAACTGCTCATCTGCTTCTGCATAGTTGTTTCAATGTAACTACAGACCCAGCCTGTCATCTGGATTGTCTGTTGTTGTTAGTAGGGTTTTTATTGTGATAATGTTGTCATTTGCTTTCCTAATTCTCTGTCTGCTTTTCTTTGATAGCCACTGGTTGTTTAAATGAGGAGCTGTGCTCTCCTTGTCTTTAAACAAAATAAAGGTCTCTTTAGTGACTCGTTTTTCACTATATCCTTCCTGCAAGGCCTTTTTAGAGCTTCAGGGATGGTTCCCATGATGGGTGGAAGGGAAAAGATTCCATCATGGCAGCCCTTCCAGGGAGCACCAGTACTTGTTCTTCCAGAGCTGTTCTGGTTCCACTCCCACACTCTCTTTCTCATCCCTGGTGTTGGTGCAAGGCCTGAGTGCTCTGGCAGCTTGGTCACCGTCCTGCTGTGTGTCAGTCCTGTGGGCGCAGGCAGGGACAGGCAATGGGCACTGCGGTGACAGAGCTGGCCTCACAACAGCCTTTCTACAGAGAAAGGTGATATCCTATGGGCAGGGCCTGCAGGTTTTGCTCTTCTTCCAAACCTTCTCTCAAACATATGAGCAAGAAAATGGTCACAGATGAAACATCATTGTGCAGCTGAACAGTGTGTGTGTGCAGGGCTGGCACACAGCAGTGTCCTCTCACAGCCAGGCTCCTGCCAGAGACCTGCAGAACCAGCAGAGCAGGGGCTGGGCTGTGCCCCTGTGCACTGGACACCCCATGGAAGGAGCCTCAGGTCAATCACCTGGACTGGCCCCTCACAACCACCATTTCCAGCTCTGGCCTCTCACCCCAGCTCAGAGGTCTTTGTCCCTCCATGGAATTACACTGAATGAGTAGGTGAGAGGTTCATGTTTGCTTTGTACATATGAGATGTGAGCATGCACATCATGTATGTGAGGTGACATGAACCTCAGTCAGCAAAAACACCATCCTACCTAAAATATGTAAATCCTTTGCTAACTTAACCTAAAATATGTAAATCCTCTCAGTTTTGGTCAGTCTGCTCTGCTAACAAAGATAAAAGTGACGTTTAAAACACCTAATCAGAACCTGCAAAGAATACTGTCCTTGCAGTGCAGACACTCTGGAGCCTGCACAATTAGCTGAGTCTTGTTTTAACATCTGTCTCAAGACTGTTACATAAAGTGTCCTTTAGCTGAGCTTTGCTCCTTTTACACTCAGCGTAATATTAAAACACACATCCCCAGGATGGGAGCCCCAGGCTCAGCCCGGGACCCTCTCTCAACAAGCATGTGTAGTGGTAAAATGATTATGTAACCAATAGCCAATGTGCGAACACTTGGCTCTTTAGGACTGCCGGGAGGGTTTGAATGTAGGGATAAGATGTGTATATAATAGATGTTCCTTCTCTATCTATTGTGCTGGTTTCATTCCAGCATCCAGACTTGCACAACTCTGGAATAAACAAGATCTCATCTCTGGGTGTGGGATTGGCTTTGCACTTCAGGTAGCACATTCACCATGAGCAACCAGGAAGAAGGAAAACAATAAAAAATAAAAGAGGTAGGAGAGGACATAGAAAAGGTTTCAACATTTCACATTCCTGTAAAGAATGCTTCTCCTCTCAGATCTTTAGTAGGAAATAGATTTGATCAGTTTCATAAAACAAGCATAGTTTTATCTAGTCAGGTCACGGCCCATAAGGAGGGGGATGGATGGGTGTGGGATTATGATGTCAGCTGAGTCTCCGAAACTCATAATTGAGTGGAAAGACTTTGGCTGTGAAGGGGACAGTGGGGTCAGTTCTGTGTCTGGAGGTGACAGCCCAGCAGCAGGGACATGGCTGGGAAAGAACCTCTGCACAAGCGCCCACAGGTCTTACCCAGGAAGAGAGACGGGTTGTCATGTCCATCCCACCTGAGAACATGACGGGACATCGGCAGGGACATGGTCGTGTCTGTCAGAGAAGCTGAAAGGCCAGCAGCACCCATGGGATTTAGAAGATCATGGCGAGGTGACTTCTCTCTGGTCAGGTAAAAGACCACAAGAAGCCTAACAGTTTGGGTTCCCTGCATGAAGGGCAGTTTATGAGATGGTCGAGCCTTTCTTGATGGTGGGAAGAAGCAGGAAAGAGAAAAAAGAAGTCTACTTGGCAGGTGAGGAATGGATATCAGGAGTAAGAAATGTCACTGGAAGGGCAGTGCTGTGGGGCAAGAGGTGACCCAGAGGGAGCTGGATCAGCCCACGGTTTGTGTTCCAAAGAGCAGCCAGTGAGGGTGCAGACACAGCAGTGAAGGTGCAGAAATGCTGGGGTGAGAGCAGGTGGGGAAGCGAGATGGGTGTCTGCAGCCTGCAGGGAAAGAGGGGCAGGGGTAGGACCGTGTAGAACAGCCTGAGGTGGAGATGGCAAAGGGCACTGTAAGGCTGGAAGGGACCCACAGAACCCAGGTCTCTGTCCCCTTGGCCAGGGCAGTTGTCTCTGCCACTGAGGCCCAGGAGAAGACATGTTGTCCTCATGGCACTGGGGCCTCGCTGCCTCCTTGCAGCCCCATGGGGAAGCTGGAGATTGTTTACCAGTGTTGACCTTCCCTTGGCCTTGCACACCCACATCCCAGGGTCCCAGAAAGAGCCCTGAGCCGTGTGTGAGGGACAGGATCCCTCTTCCCATTTCCTGGAGGTCATGGCTCCTCCTTTCTGCTTCAGAAAGCAAACCAAGGGGTTTCTCAGCATCAGAGCTGAAGAAAAGACTACCTCATGGTGGCTACAGCTTCCTCAGAAGGGGAGAAGGAGGGGAAGGTACTGATCACTTCTCACTGGTGACCAATGACAAGGGAATGGAAGAAGGGTGTGCCAGGGAAGGTTCAGGTTGGACATGAGGAAAAGGTTCTTCACCCAGAGGTGCTGGACACTGAACAGGCTCCCCAGGGAGGTGTCACGGCCCCAACCTGACAGTGTTCAAGAAGACACTGGACAATGTCCTCAGACACACGGGGTGACCTGTGGGGTGTCCTGTGCAGGGACAGGAGTCGGACTCCATGATCCTTGTGAGTCCTTCCAACTCAGGACATTCTATGATTCTATGATACACTAGGTTAAAAGTCTGTGCTTTCATTGTGCAGATGAGATGTAAACACACACATCATGTGCATGTCCACTGTGTGCATGTGGTGAGATGAACCCAAGTGAGCACAAATGCAATCAGCTGTTCCTTGGGGTGCCATAAAGGTCAGTGGGACAGAGATGGTGTTCAGGGGTCTCTTCCATCCTGTGTTATTGTAGGATTCCATGAATCTTTTCCTTGGAGAGCTCTTTCACGTCAGAATAGACAGAGGAAGGAGAAAAAAAGCAGAGGCAGAAGCAGAGATATAAAATGTCCCAGAGTAAATACAGCAGCCCCTCTGAGGAATGTTTCTCCACTCAAAACCTTGATAGGAAATCTATTAGATAAATGTGATGAAAGCAGCTTAGTTTGATCTGTTAACACACTGGACCACAAGGGGGTGATGGTGGGTACGATGTCATGTGGTCACTTGTGTCTCAGGAACTCACAGTCCAGTAGGAACCAATGGGTGTCGAGGGGACTGTGAGGTCACTTCTGCCTCTGCAGGGGATTGGCCAACAGCAGGAACATGGCTGGCAAAGGACTGTGAGGTCACACACACGAGACGAGCAATCGGGCCCAATCAGCATGGCTTGATGAAAGGCAGGTCCTGCTTGACCACCCTGATCTCCTTCTCTGACAAGGTGACCGGCTGAGCAGATGAGGGAAAGTCTGTCGTGGGGAGTGAATCCGCCACACAGGCTGTGGGTGTTGTGTCCTTAGACTGCAGTAAAGCCTTTGACACCGTATCCCACAGCATCTCCTGGAGAAGCTGCAGCTCGTGGCCTGGATGGTGAATGTGCAATGGAGGGCTGGACCAAAAGAATTGTGGTGAACAGAGCTAAATCCAGTTGGCGTCCGGTCACAAGTGGTGTCCCCAGGGCTCAGTATTTGACTCAGTTCTATTTAAGCTTTATCAGTGATGTGGATGAGGGGATCGAGTGCACCCTCAGTAAGTTTGCAGATGACACCAAGTTGGGTGGGAGTGTTGATCTGCTGGAGAGTGGGAAGGCCATGCAGAGGGATCTTGACCCACTGGATCATTGGGCTGAGGCCATTTGTATGAGGTTTGACCAGACCAAGTGCCAGGTCCTGCACTTGGGTCACAACAACCCAGGCTCAGGGAAGAGTGGCTGGCAAATTGCCTGGTGGAAAGGGATCAGGGGGTGTTGATTGACAGCACCTGATCATGAGCCTGTGTGTGCCCAGGTGGCCAAAAAGGCCACCAGCATCCTGGCTTGTATCAGGAATGGTGTGGCCAGCAGGACTAGCGTGATTGTGCCACTGTTCTCAGTGCTGATGAGGTCGCATCTTGAATCCTGTATTCAGCTTTGGGCCCTTCATCATAAGAAGGACATTGAGGCACTAGAGAGAGTGCAGAGGAGGCAACGAAGCTGGTGAGGGTCTGGAGCAGAAGTGTGATGAGGAGCGGCTGAGGGAACTGGTGGGTTCAGCCTGGAGAACAGGAGGCTGAGGGGAGACCTTCTTGCTGTCCACAACTGCCTGAAAGAAGGTTGAACATGGAGTGGGTTGGTCTCTTCGCCCAAGTAGCAAGTGATAGGACGAGAGGAAATGGCCTCAAATTGTGCCAGGGAAGGTTCAGATTGGATATTAGGAAAAAATTATTCCTAGAAAGGGTTGTCAGGCATTGGAACAGGCAGCTCAGGGCAGTGGGGGAGTCACCATTCCTGCAGGGGTTTATAAGATGTTTAGACGAGATTCTTAGGGACACGGTTTAGTTCTAGATTTAGGTTGTGGTTGGACTCAGTGGTCGTGAGGGTCTCTTCCAACTGAAATAATGCTATGATTCTCTATTATCAACTGGAATATTCTTCTATCACATCTTCTAATTGCTCTTCACATACCTGCCTCTTCACCTACAGTACTGAAACTTATCTAATTAGATGCACAAGTGTTGAATACTAATTGTAAATGATGAAAGCACCATCGCTCTATCAGTCTGGTCTGATACCTGCCAGTCCCAGGCAAACACCTCAGGTACACGGGGGCCTCTCGAGGTTTGCACTGGGTGCTTATAGTGAGACCATGGAGCTCAGCCCAAAAACCTGAGAACTCCCCTCAAAACTTAAAAACCAAACCAAACCAACAACAACAACAACAAAAAGAACAAAAAACCCCACACTTTTTAAATCAGATGAAATAATTCAATATTTCCAATAAAATGTCTTTGGAATTTCTATCCTGCCAAAATATGAATTTTCAGAATGTGTATGGACTGACGAAACATTGGCCTTACCCTGTGCTTGCAGTGCCAGAACTCTGTCTATCACTACGTGTATTTAATCCCCTGCACATCCAGGAGTTTCCACCTGTCCTTATCCAGCTCAGCGTGTCTGAACTCATCTCTTCAGAAGCCTGTCTGGACATTTGCACTTTCCATCGCTCCCCAGAGGTTCTTCACCTCTCACTCTTGGCTCATTCAGAGCCTCTCAGCTCTCACTCTGCTTTGAGCTTCAGGCAGGTTGCTCTCGTACTGCCTATACGCAACTCTTCAATTATGGCAATGGACCTCGCTGGAAACTACTTAATTTAACCACAGAACTGAGAAATATCATTAAGTTCTATTGTGTTTTCTTTTTTTTTTTCTCCTTCTTTGTTTCCTCTAATTAAAATTCCCCGGTGCCTGTTTACATCCAGTTCTCTAAGGAAACATGAAGCAATTCCTGCAAAGAAGCTGTAACAATCAGTGCAAACTTCAGTGCAGAATCCGATGTAAAGAAATGTGCTGTAAATCCCAGGGGCCAATGAGCAGAACAGGGAGTTTGGGGAGCTGGTTATAGATTTCTTGCTAACAATCTGAGCAGAGAAACATTCTTCACAGGAACTGCTCTGTTTATTTGACACCTTTTAGGTCTCCTCCTCTGCCTGTATTTTTATTTTCTTGTTCCTCCACCTCTTCCTTCTTCCAAAACCTTTCAAGGGAAAGATTCCTGGAATCACAGAGCAACTCAGGTTTGAACATCATCTTGTCTCACTGTCCTGCTCAGGGCAGGGTGACCCAGGTGAGGTTGTCCAAGGTCTCTGCCCAGCTTTGCACCATCCACTAAGGAGCTGAAGGTTCACTGTGTCACATCATACAGGGGGAGAATAGAGGTGTTCAACAGTGTTGGCCCAAGTGCTGGTCCCTGAGGGATCCCACTGGCAACAGGCTCTGTGGGCACTTTGTACTAGTGGTGACATTTGGGCTCTACGGGGGACTATAGATGCTATATAAAAAGATGTGGTCATGCTTTTGTGACACTAGTGTATTGAAAAATTAAAATGTCGTGAGTTTGCCTGTTTAAGAGTTGGGGTGTTCAGCTGGAGAAGAGAGGCTCCTGGGAGACCTTATTGCAGCCTTTCTGGACTGAAAAGGGACCAATAAGAACAATGGGGACAGACTTTTGAGCAGGGCCTGTTGCGACAGGACAAAGGGTGATGGTTTAAACTAGAAGAGGGGAGAGTCAAGGAATGAAATGAGGAAGAGATTTTTTACACTGAGGGTGGTAAAACATTGGGACAGGCTTCCCAGAGAGGGGGTGGATGAACCATCCCAGAGACATCCCAGGCCAGGCTGGACGGGGCTCTGAGCAACCTGAGCTGCTGAAGATGTCCCTGATCGCTGAGGGAAGTTGGACCAGACGGGCTGTGAATGTCACTTCAAACTCAAACTACTTTGTGATTCTAGGATTCAGTGACAGGAAAGACTGGATGCATCGATGCTGATAACCAGAAAAGGTCTTGTCTGGCTTGTGCGAGCCAGGCCGTCAGCTTCACCCAGCAGCTCTGCCCACCCGAGTGGAGAGCTGACCCACTTCTGTACAACCGACCCTGCCCCTGCCCCACAGTGCCCAGAGGATGCTGCCCAGGGCCCCAGGATGGGCATTTGTGGGGGAGTATTGGGAGCACTGTGAGGTTTACTGGGAGCACTGGGGGTTTACTGGGACTTCTTGGAGGTTTACTGGGAACAATGGGGGTTTCTGGGATCACTGGAGAGGATAGTGGGGGTTAATACATACACTAGAAAGATTAGTGGGGGAGTACTGGGAATACTGGGAGGGTTACTGGGAGCATGACGGGTTGTCTGAGTGTGACTGGGAGTACTAGGTGGTTACTGGGAGCACTGGGAGTGCTACTGGGAACACTGGGGGTTTACTGGGTGTCCTTGCAGGATTACTGGGAAAAATGGGGGTTGCTGTGAGCACTGGAGGGGTTAGTGGGGGCCACTGGGTGCTCTGGGGAGGTGGCTGGGAACACTGGGGGTTGCTGGGGAGTTACTGGGAGCACTAGGTGGTTACTGTGAGCACTGGGAAGGTTACTGGGAACAGTAGGTTTATTAGTGGGGGGTTTCTGGGAACACTGGGAGGGTTACTGGGAGCACTAGAGGTTTACTGGGAGTTCTTGCAGGATTACTGGGAACATTGGGGGTTGCTGGGGCTTTACTGGGAGGGTTATTGGGAGTGTAACTGGGAACATTAGAAGAATTAGTGCAGGGTTATTGGGAACACTGTGAGGGTTACTGGGAACATTCCAGTTGGTGGGGGTTTACTGGGAGCACTAGGTGGTTGCTGGGAGCACTGGGAGGGTTATTGGAAGCACTGAGGGTTTATTGGGAATTTTTGGAGGATCACTGGGAACAATTGGGGTTGCTGGGAGCACTGGAGGGGTTAGTGGGGGGTTACTGGGAGCACTGGGAGGGGTTACTGGGAACAGTGGGGGTTGCTGAGGGCTCACATGAAAGCACTAGGTGGTTACTGGGATCACTGGGAGGGCTAGCGGGTGATTACTGGGAGCAATGAGGGGGTTGCTGGGGCTCACTGCGAGTACTGGGGGACTGGTGGGAGCACTGGGAGGTTTACTGAGAGCACTGGGAGGCTACTGGGAGGATGACTGGAAACAGTAGGATGATTAGTGGGGGGTTAATGGGAACACAACATGGTTACTGGGAGCACTGTGGGGGCCTGCTGGGAGCACAAGAACAGTTAGTGGGAGCACTGGGGGTTAACTTGGAGTTCTTGGAGGATTACTGGGAACAATGGGGGCTGCTGGGAGCAGTGGAAAGCTTAGTTAGGGGCTACTGGGAGCACTGGAGGGGTCAGTGGGAGGGTTACTGGGAGCACTGGAGGGGTTAGTGGAAGGGTTACTGGGAGCACTGGAGGGGTTAGTGGAAGGGTTACTGGGAGCACTGGAGGGGTTGCTGGGAGCACTGGATGGGTCAGTGGGAGCACTGGAGGGGTCAGTGGGATGGTTACTGGGAGCACTGGAGGGGTTATTGGGGGTTACTGGGAGCACTGGAGGGATTAGTGGGAGCATTACTTGGAGCACTGGAGGGGTTAGTGGGGGTTACTGGGGGCACTGGAGGGGTGAGTGGGAGCATCACTGGGAGCACTGGAAGAGTTAGTGGGAGCACTGGAGGGGTTACTGGGAGCACTGGTGGGGTCAGTGGAAGGGTTACTGGGAGCACTGGGAGTATTAGGGTGATACTGCTCTGGGTGTCCATCACAACCCACCAGCTCAGGGTGAGGACGTTGCCGTGGCCTCTCCAGCAGCTGAGAGCGGCCTCAGTCACCCGCCCTGCTTGTCGTGGGGGTTTGAACTCCCCTGATGTTTCTGGAAGGACGACTCAGCCAGACACAGTCCAGGAGGTTCACCAAGTGCATCCATGGGAACTTCCTGATGCAAAGGGTGGAGGAGCCGACCAGGAGAGGAGCTGCTGGACCTCATCCTCACTAACAAGGAGGGGCTGGTTGAGGCGGTAAAGGTTGAGGGCTGCCTGCGCTGCAGCGACCATGAGATGGTGGAGTTCAGGCTCTCGTGTGGCAGGAATAGAATACCCAGCAGAATTGCAACCCTGGATTTCAGGAGGGCAAACTTTGGCCTTTTCAGGCAATTGCTGGGGGAAATCCTATGGGCAAGGCTGCTTGAAGGTAAATCCATAAATCCATGGGTCCGGATGCACCTGCGGGTGCTGAGGGAGCTGGCTGAGGTGATTGCTGGGCCGCTCTCCATCATCTTTGCTAAGTTGTGGCAAATGAGAGAGATGCCTGAGGACTGGAGGAAAGCAAATGTCACTGCAGTCTTCAAAAAGGGCAGGAAGGAGGACCCGGGGAACTCTAGACCGGTCAGCCTCACCTCTGTCCCTGGGAAACTGATGGAACGACTTCTCCTTGGTGCCATCTCAAGGCATATCAGGGATAAGAGGGTCATTAGGGGCAGTCAACATGGCTTCACCAAGGGGAAGTCGTGCTTGACCAACCTCGTTGACTGTTATGAAGACATAACAAGGTGGATACATGATGACAAAACAGTGGATGTGGTCTACCTTGACTTGAGTAAAGCCTTTGACACAGTCTCCCACAGCATCCTCACAGCTAAACTGAGGGAGTGGGGTCTGGATGATCGGGTCATGAGGTGGACTGAGAACTGGCTGAAGGGAAGAAGCCAGAGGGTCGTGGTCAGTGGTCAGAGTCCAGTTGAGGCCTGGAGCTAGTGCAGTGCCTCAGGGGGCAGTGCTGGGGCCAGTACTATTCAATAAATTCATCAGTGACTTGGATGAGGGAATAGAGTGACTGTCAGCAAGTTTGCTGGTGACACCAAGCTGGGAGGAGTGGGTGACACTGGAAGCTGTGCTGCCATCAGAGACCTGGACAGGCTGGAGAGCTGGGCAGGGAAAATGTAATGAAATAGAACAAGGGCAAGTGTAGAGTCTTGAATCTGGGCAAGAAGAACCCCAGGTTCCAGTATAAGTTGGGGAAGGACCTGTTGGAGAGCAGTGTAGGGGAAAGGGACCTGGGGGTCCTGGGGACAGCAGGGTCACCATGAGCCAGCACTGGGCCCTTGTGGCCAGGAAGGCCAATGGTACCTGGGGCGGGTTAGAAGGGGGTGGTCAGTAACTCAGAGAGGTTCTCCTGCCCCTCTGCTCTGCCCTGGGGAGACCACACCTGGAATATTCTCATACCAATTTATTTTTTACTAGCAAGAATACAATGCTGGCAAGAAGTATCTCTGCAGAGCAGACACAACTAACATCATTGATTACTTGAGGTTGTCTCAAAGGATGTGCCCCTGGAGCCCCAGGGACACCTGGTGGAGCCCAGAGGAGACAGAGAAAGGGACATCATGGGCTGCTCCTGTGCTGCTGAGCTGGGCTGGGCTCCTGGGACACAGGGAGCTCATGGCAAGTGGCGGTGCTGCAGAGAGACAGCTCTGCCCAGGAGCAGCTCCTCTGCACACGCAGCAGGGCTGAGGGCTCTGCCTGCAGCATCGAGGGCACAGGAGACAGGCACAGAGCGGGAAACGCAGTCTGGGCTGGGAGGATGCTGAGAGATCGGCAGAAATCAAATCCTCTCAGATATGAAGTCTTTGGCTGCAGGGCATTGCATCTGCAAATCATGGTAGGATCTCAGAAAGCTGTCACATTGCAGAGCTTGCGAGAGATGTAAGTACAGCTCTCAGAGATTCCCTGATGCAGAGGGGAGGATGTGCTGCAGAGCAGGGATTGCCTTCTGCACTGTCAGAGTGACAAGACGTGAATGCTGCGTTCTCCCCAGGATGGCTGTGGGGTGTAAATGTCAATGTGCAGGCAGGGGTGCCCAGGGCTGTCCTGCAGAGCAGGGTCCCTGCACCCCAGGGCTGTGCTGGGCAGGGACTCTGCCGCCTGCCAGGGTCAGCGCTCAGCCTGCCCGGGAGAACCCAACAACACTGAGGGGAGAAGCTGTAGCGGGAAGGAGTGACCCCCGGCAGGGCAGGGTCCTTCTGCTGCTGGGTTCTCCGTGGGTCGGGGCTACTCACAGCTCCAGCTCATTCCAGAATATTGACAAGAGGAGGTTTCAAGGAGAAGAAGAAGACAAAGAGTACTACAAAATAAGGAACTTCACTGAGTTTGTGTTTTCAGTCTCCTACTCTGGGGAATGGGTGTTGATTAAGGCCGTTCTTAATTTCAAACAAATACTTGAGACACATGAACTGCAGTAGGCCTTCAAGAGAATCCTGACATGCCTTGCCTCTCCTCTGCCTATGCAGAAAAAGCATCACCTTTGCTGGACACCTTACACTTAATCTGACCTGTCCTGTTTTCCAGCCTGCAGACAGGAAGATGCCCCCAGGCAGTGCCCTGTGAACAGGCAGGATCTCTAGGGCCAGGGGGAGGGCACAGAGGGTGGGATGGTGTGTGGGCACTGACAGGGAACAGACATGGACAGGGAAACACCTCCTGGGGGAGAATCTCCAGGCAGCAGGGAAATGATCAGAAATGAGAGGAAACTGAACCTGGAATTGTTACGGGAGGGAGAAGAGAGGAAAGTCCCTGTGATCCCCTGCAGTGCAGATCCCTCCTGTGAGCAGCCCCCTGGCCTCCTGTCCCACCCAGCAAAGCCTCTGCCCTCAGGGCCGGGGGCTCCAAGGCATGAAGCAGCTCCTGTGCAGCCAGAGCTCCAGTTCCTCTGCAGAGCACAGGGGCTGAGAGCAGCTGCCCGGCAGTGTTGGTGTCTGGGAGGTGGCTGCACAGCTGGGGAAGGGTGACGCTGTCTGAGTGCCCGGCTGCCTCTGCCCTGGCCTCTCTCACACCCACCCTCACCGCATTTTCCTTCTGGCTCCCCTGCTCTGGGTCACTGCTGTTGGGATCTTGTTCTTGCTGTCAGGCTCTCTGGGGATGGCAGTTTCAGCTGCAGAGTCACAGCCTGATCTTGTGGGTCCTTTCCTGCAGGTGTGTCCGTGGGCTCACGTGTCCCAGATTTGCTCTGACCAGTGGGCTGTGGGCAATGCAGTCTGTGGGGTTGGGGAATGAGCTGAGTCTCCCTCAATCCGATGCCATCATCTATCTTTATTATGGCCTTTAGGTTTCCTTCCAAGCTGTGAGCTTCCCTCCAGGATGCAAACTTGTCTTACAGCATCTTTGTTTTATTTGAAAGCCCCATGGAGAAGCAAAGAGATGCTGTGCAGACAAAATAAAGTTGGGTTTTTGAAAGGAGTCGTGGGTGTCCTTGGCCAAACATGGGGTGCTTAGCCCTTAGGAAAGGTGATACATGTTGTGGCTCCATCTGACAAAGCTGAACCCCCGTTCTGTCCCCTGCCCCCCATTCCCATGCCCCCTGCTGCAGAGCAGGGCTGACTCCTCGGCAGCCAGCAGGCACAGGCCCTGCTCCTCATGGCACCTCCAGCCAGCACCACCCAGGGCTCAGACACCGAGCTGGAGGAAGGTCTGGAAAAGGACAAGGGGTGTGGAGCAGGGGAGTGTGTGTGAGAAATGGCTTTGATTTTCCTCAGAGAGTTCTCCCCTAACATGTCACTGTCTCTTCTTCTTTGTTCAGTGCTCTGTGTCCAGAGGCTGCAGATGTCCAACAGCAGCTCCATCACCCAGTTCCTCCTCCTGCCGTTCACAGACACACAGGAGCTGCAGCTCTTGCACTTCTGGCTCTTCCTGGGCATCTACCTGGCTGCTCTCCTGGGCAACGGCCTCATCATCAGCACCATAGCCTGGGACCAGCACCTCCACACCCCCATGTACTTCTTCCTGCTCAACCTCGCCCTCCTCGACCTGGGCTCCATCTCCACCACTGTGCCCAAGTCCATGGCCAATTCCCTCTGGAACACCAGGGCCATCTCCTACACAGGATGTGCTCCCCAAGTGTTTCTGGTTGTATTTTTAGCTTCAGCAGAGTTTTTTCTTCTCACCATCATGGCCTATGACCGCTACGTTGCCATCTGCAAACCCCTGCACTATGGGACCCTCCTGGGCAGCAGAGCTTGTGTCCACATGGCAGCAGCTGCCTGGGCCACTGGGTTTCTCACTGCTCTGCTGCACACGGCCAATACATTTTCACTGCCCCTGTGCAAGGGCAATGCCGTGGGCCAGTTCTTCTGTGAAATCCCCCAGATCCTCAAGCTCTCCTGCTCAGACACCTACCTCAGGGAAGTCTGGGTTCTTGTGATTTCTTTCTCAGTGGCATTCAGCTGTTTTGATTTCATCTGTTTCTCCTATGTGCAGATCTTCAGGGCCGTGCTGAGGATCCCCTCTGAGCAGGGACGGCACAAAGCCTTTTCCACCTGCCTCCCTCACCTGGCCGTGGTCTCCCTGGTTGTCAGCACTGTTATATTTTCCCACCTGAAGCCCCCCTCCATCTCCTCCCCATCCCTGGATCTGGTGGTGTTTGTTCTGTACTCGGTGGTGCCTCCAGCAGTGAACCCCCTCATCTACAGTATGAGGAACAAGGAGCTCAAGGATTCAGTGTGGCAACTAATGAATGGCTGTTTTATGAAGCAATAAACTGCCCATAATCTTGTGCATAGCATATATAATGTAAATCATTTTCTCACTGAGTGGTTGTGCCCATGTCCACTGGACACCTAGAGAACCTGCTGCAGGTCAATCATCATGGACTGGCCTCTCACAACCACCATTTCCAGCACTGGCTTCTCACTTCAGCTTGAAGAGGTTCTTTGTCCCTCCGTGGCAGCACAACTAATGAGTAGGTCAGGGCTGAGGTGCCACCCAGCCTCCTGGAGTGGCAGCAGGAGGTCAGAGAGACACAGTGACTCCTGCATCTGTGTGTACAAGGGAAACACTCTGTCTCTCAACATCCATGGGTGCATAAGGAGTCCATGGTGAGGTTACTTCTCTCTGATCAGGCTAAAGACCACAAGAAGTCTGACGGGTTGGGGTCCCTGCCTGCAGAGCAGTTTCTGAGATAGTCGAGCTTTCCATGGTAGTGGGAAGAGGCCGGAGAGGGGAAAAAATAATAACTGAAAAGGACAACTTGGGAGGTGCATTCTGGATATCAGGAGGAAGAAATGTCAGTGGAAGGGCCGTGCTGCGGTGCAGGAGGTCACCCAGCGGCAGTCGGGATCAGCCCATGGCTTTGTGTTTCAACAAACAGCCAGTGAGGGTGCAGTGAATGAGGCACGGACTCTCGGGAAGGTGCAATGAGAGACATTTATTACAAACTCAGGCTTGCATTTATACTTGCTATGATTCTTGCTCAAGTATTTGCTGATTTGACAAGTGAGTTTTTACATAAGTGATCTATTTCGTGTTCCCACCAAAGTTACTGTCATAAAACCAGTTTTTGTCTATCCTAAGCTATCCCTCCATCCTTGATGTATCAATCCTGTATCAGTCCCTCTGTCCTTGATGTCTCACATAGCGTATGGTACTTGCTTCTTGTATTTTTCCACTAGCGCTTGTTCTCACACTGTCGACTCTCGCAGTTTCTCACAGGCCAGATCTTAGCACACTGCCCTATCTCCCCTTTGTGTTTAATAAGTGCATAGCCATAGCAGTATGTAATTGCATAGCTATTACCTGATTAAACCTTTTTTCGATCATTTGTTGTAACTAGATATCTCTTTGAGACGGTTTAAAAACCCAGTTGGAGATTCCTTACAATACTGATTAATCTCAAAAAGTTTTGGCATATTTATAGCTATATTTATATTTATATTTACATTTATATTTATAGCTATAGCTATAGGTATAGTGTGTCTAACCCTGTATAAAATCCGCTGTCAATAACAATTCAGCCTGTTGCTAGATTTAAGAATGTTACGATCCCACCCTGGATCGACCAAGGGACAATTTTGATCTAAGTTCCCTGTATATTCCCTGCCAATATCTGCCCTATACAACAGTGTTTCAATCTCTTTCCCTGATTATCCTGTTCAAGGGTCAAAACAGACGGATCTGAAGGGGATAAATATAATGCCTATGTATCCTCATTTATTGTGTAATATGCATCATGCAATAGGCAATATATGATTTAAAATACACTTCTTATGATACGTTACATATAAGGCATTAGTATACTACACATCACAAAGTATACCCACCTAGACCTGTGCAGCATATTCATATTATTTACAGTGGCCTCCATTGATTACAAAATTCAATCAGATTCTCCCTGGCTGCTGTTTCCCAGGGAGTCAAACAATCTCTTTCCAACGTCACAAAATACAACCCGGGGCGGGGAGGGGATTCCTTCCGAATCCCTCCTGTCGATTATCCACTACCTATTTCACAATCACAATAACAGACAATTGGTTAACCATAAGTATTGGACTGGAAAATCACCGAAGACACAAGTAACAACAGCAACAAATCACTAAAGATGCAAACAACAATGCAATTACTAAGGCATGGACAACAAAATCACTAAATCTACCTTTATCAAATTACTCTTTTCTTGTTTTTCTCCTTTATTTAATGTTTTCTCATTTTTCTCTAACTTCCTTATTTTTCTTTTTTATTTTTCTTTTCTTTTTCCCTTTTTTTAAAGTTATCCAAGTTACCAAAGCTTCCAAAATGCAAAGGCCCAATGCACTGGTATCCCTCCGAAAGACAGACAAGTTCCACATGTGTCACTTGGGTCACCAAAGTATCAATAACCAAAATGCAAAGACTCAATGCGCTGGCAATAAAACCACGATAGCTACTCAGTCCCCCCCTTCCCTCGAAAGGGAAAGGAGAAACTTGGATTGAGATAAACAGAGTTTAATAAAATAACAAAATGCTAATACTAATGCTAGTAAAGTATATATATAATATAGAGATAAAAGCTACGCAATGCAATTCCTCACAAACTCTGTCTGCACACAGACAGTCCCAGGAAGCAGCACCCTGGTCCCAACAGCTGATCCCAAAGAGAGAAAAAACGCAGAAAAGCTCAGAGGCCTCTCCAAAATGGCAAAAGGCCAAATTAAACGTCCTGAACTGAATTCCCCTGCTCCGATAAAAAAAACTAAGGAAGAACTCACAAGAGAAAAAAAAATGCCCAAGAGCAAGAACGCCTGAGAGAGAGAGGCCGGAAGATCCCAACTCTCCTAAAGATGAAGCGTGAGGCTAATGGGATGGAACACTCTCATTGATCAGCCTGGATGTCAGTCAAGCTCTGCCCCGTCCCTCCCCCCTTCCTTGATGCCTCACACCTGTGGGCAGAGCACTCAGAGAGTCCTTGGCTCTCAGAACAGAGCAATTGCAAACATCAACTCTGTGCTGGGCTGTTCTCTCTTGTTCTCAAACTAAACCCAAATAATGACCATGCTAGCTATGAAAAAGTAAGGTTTCTAACTGCATGAGGAAAATTAACTCATTTTCAGTTGAACCAGCACAAACCTGAAGCTCCCCCATGCCAGACCAACAAAGCTAGAGAAGTAGTAAAGAAATTATTGAAGGGAAACAGTCTCAGCACAGCAGCTCTGCCAGGGACCACCAGCCTTGTCCTTTCCAGAGCTGTTCTCCTTCCACTTCCCCACTCTCCTATAAGCCCTTGTGTTGGTGTAAGATCTGAGCACTCCTGACCCTTGGTTACAGTCCCGCTGCGTGTCAGTCCTGTGACCACAGGCAGGGACAGGCAATGGGCACTTCTGTGACAGAGCTGCCTCCAGAACAGCATCTCCATCGGCAAGGGGATCTCCTTAGCACAGTGCTCGAAGGCTTAGCTCTTTTTCCATAGTCTCTCTCAAGAATATGTGTAAGGAATAGACCCTCAAAAGGCTTTGTTTTCTGTGTTTTCTGTGGGCTCAGTGGGATGAGATCAGGGTCCCAGTTTGGCTTTTGAGGGACGTAGAGCTGGTGGTTCAGGTTTGGGTTGTTGGTGGCCAGCACCCAGGCAGATGGTGGATAAGGCAGGGCAGCTCTGAGCACCCTCCATGGCCACCTCAGAGCTCGTGTGGGAGGCCGTCACAGTGACAGTGACCAACATCAGCTGGGTCTGTCTCTCAACCTGACCAGTATGTCCCTGCAGAGTCACCACAGCCTGGGCATCACAGCTCACTCACTGCACAGAGCAAAAGCCCCAGTTTGGGGGCTGTGGGCAGGTGGGAACAGGGTGCAGGAACAGCTGGCCAGGCCAGTGCAGATGTGCTCTCCTTGGGGAAAGGCTCTGTGGGGAGATGGGATGTCCCAGGAGAAGAGCAGGGCACCGTGTGTGTGCAGGCACAGAAAGAGAAACCCTTTTCTGCCGTGGGTGCCAGTTTGGGGCAGGCTGCCCTGTCCATGGGGCAGCAGGAGCTGCCTGAAGAGCGCCGGGGCCAGGACTCGGTGCTGTCCTGGGGAGCGGGGCTGGCACAGGGTGCTGAAGGCTGACGGGCATTGGGACATCCCGAGCGTGGCAGCCAGAGAGACACTGTCACCGACCTGTTTCTTCCATCTCACTCTACAGGGCCTGCCCAGACTCGGCTTTCCTGCTGGGCTGGGCTGGGCTGGAGTGAGAGCAGGATGTGGGGAGAGCTGGGGAGGAGCTGGGCTGGAAAGTGCCCCAGAGAGGAAACCACCCGTGAGAAGATGAAGTGTGTGAGTGTGCATGGTGGGGGCACACAGCAAGGTTCTCACACAGCCAGGCCTCCTGGGAGAGACATGAAAGACCAGCAGAGCAGGGTCTGGTCTGTGCCCAAGCTCCTGGACAACATGGGGCACCTACCCCAGGACAATTGTCACAGACCAGCCCCTTGCAACCACCTTGTAGGTCATTGTCCTCTCACCACAGCTGAGAGAGGTTGTTCTTCCCTCCATGGAAGGACACCAAGTGACTAGATCAGAAGTCCAAATTTTCAATGAGGTGAGATGTGGGCATGCACATTGTGAGATGGGGGAGATGAACCCGAATGAGCATAAACGCCATCAGTTATTGCTGTGGAGGCCATGGAGGCTTGTGGGACAGTGTATCGAGGTCACTTCATGTTGAGAGTAACTTCCTCAAGAAACCACCTGAATGGAAGAGTCATGCACTGGATGGTCTGTCTCCAGAAGACACCTGCGCCTTGGCTACGGGGATTTCTATTCTCATAATTTCATTCTTGCCCCAGATAGAGTTCTGTGACCTCAATGGAGTTGATAACTTCTGTGATTTTGCCACGTTGCTGGAGACTTCCTGCAGTAATACCGTGGCACTCATGTTTTCATAATCTGCATTTTAGAGCCAGTTTTCCTCTTCCCATTCACATGGGCATCCTGTGAATGCATTGCTGCTCTTTACCCCAGTGTAGACAGGCAGAAGACCTTCTCCACCTGGCCCACTCACATAACCAGTGCCACTGTTTTCTAAAGCACTCTAATGCTTGACTGCATGATGCCAGAACAGCACTCCTGAGACAGTTTGACAAAGCCTTTTTTCTACACCATCCTCACATCCCTGCTCAACCTGCAGCCCAAGAACCAGAAAGGTTGAGCAGAAGTGAAGCACTGAGAAAAAATGTCAGGAAAGCTTTGAGGTTCACACAGCGACCATCAGAGTTGTTGACCTCCTGTTGTGTTCTGAACAGGCCCAGAGGACCTGGACGGCATTTGCTGTGTCCCAGAAACTCACCTGCAAGGACAGGATATAGAGAAAGCCTTTGGTGTGGGAAGGGGCAGAGAGTTGCTGGTGGAGCTGGCTTGGTGTCTCTGTGACACATCTCTCAAACACCCCAGAAAAGTTGTGGCTATCAGGGAGGTTCCATGGTGCTCTGAGAAATAAAATATCAAAATTGTCTTCAAGTAGGTTACAAAGGAAGATGATTGGTAGAGTTACAGGCTGGGCAGCTTCACCTCAGTCCCTGGGGAAGTGATGGGGCAAATGCTCTTCCAGACATCTCCAGGCACTTGAAGGAAACAAAAAAGAGTGCAGAACCTGCATGGGAGGGGAAAGTAGGGAATGTTGTGTACCTGGACTTTAACAAGGCCTTTGACATGGTCCACCATAGTCGTATTAGTGATATCTGGATGGAAAATAAAGATGAGAATGTGTGTGGGAGTTTGGCTGGATGGTCAGGCCCAGATGCCATCAGTGGAATGGACTCCTCCTGGAGGGCAGTCACTGTTGGCATCCCTCAGTGACCAGCACTTGAGACAACACCTGTGAACATTGTCATTATCTCCATCTATGATGGGTTAGAGCTCACTTTATGGTCCCTTGTGGATAAAGGCAAACTGCGGGGAGCCCTTGAGCTACCCCATCGAGTTCACCTGCCTCAAGCAGCACAGTCAGACAAGATGACATTCAGGTCTCTTCCAATCTGAGTTATTCTATGATGCAAGGAATCTTTCCCTTGGAGAGCTCTTTGAAGACAGAATAGGGAGAGGATGAAGAAAAGCCAGTGAAACAGAAGTACATAGAGAGAATGTTACACTCTAAATACAGAAGAAAAATTGTTTTCACAAGTGGCTGCCTAAAATTATTCACATAAATCAAGAGAACATGATCAACTGCTGGTACATGGCCTTAGTACTGTTAATAAAAAATAATAAAAATCTGAAAGTTCATAAAAAACTAAGCATGCTGGAAATGAAGACTTTTTCAGTGACGGCCTTGAGTTCTTTTCTGCAAAGGTTTCAGCTTTTTCCTACCCCTAAATGCTCCCCCTCACCTTGAAAGGAATCCATTACTCTAACCCTTAACCTCAAACCTTACCTCTAAAACAAAGCCCAAACCCCTAACCTCTCACACTTGCCCTACCTTTGTCCTTACTTACCCCTCACATGAAAATGCTGGCCTTCAGCCTAGCCCTGACCCCAGCCCTGACAAAACCCTAACACTCAAAGCCTGCCTATACCCTAAACACTAACTGGACGCCCTTAGCAGAGCTCCAGACCCTCCTGCTAAACCTTTGTCTAATCCTGAACCCTGGAAGGTGAGCTCTAATCCCTAACCTGAAAGCCTAACACCCAAAGCCCTCCTTTCCATGCTCTCAATCCCTCACCTTCAGTCCCTTTCCTAACCTGGACTTAGACTGCTTGGCACCTTGGGGGCAGGACATGAGGTCCCAGAGCAGTCTCAGGGTGTGGGAAAAGGAATGTGAGGTGACCTGTATCTGATCAGCTTGCAAACCAAAAGTAGGAGACAGGTGAGAATGCTGTGCTGAGCTCAGCTGTGCCTTAGAAACTCCTACTCCAGCAGGCAGCATGGGACTGTGAAGGTGGCTGTGAGGTCAGTTCTGTCTCTGGAGTTGAACGGCATGTGGCTTGGAAGATCCTGGTGAGGTTACTTTTGCCTGGTCAGCTGGTGCAGCTAGTCTTGCAGAACTCATCTCTAGAAGGGTTATCCCATTTCACTCCACTGATCATATTCAGTGTTTTCTTACAAGGAAAAATAATCAACTTCTCATTTCTACTGGCCCTAAAAGAGGCTCTTCACATGTGAATTTGTTGCTGCAGTTTTACATAAAGATAAGGACATGCAGTTGGCCTAATCACTGGCAGCAGGTGGGAGCTTCCTGCAGACTTCTCTGTTGCAACCCAGTCTATCCTGCAACTCGCAGAACTGTGTGCTCAGCACAACACAGACTGAAGGCCAAGCTGTATATGGGCACAGCCCTGGGTCTACTCTAGTTTACTGTTATGTGGACGTCTAACTCTCCATGTACAATGGTGTTCTGGTCAGGATCACTGAACCTCCTGATGAAGGTTAGGGAGAGAATGAGTTGTCCCTTAGACAGCTGGAGGAAGCCTCACAATTTTAGGCCCTGGTAGTCATTGGGGAGTTCGAATACCATAGACCTCTACTAGAAGTCTTTGGTTTAAGGCAAGGTAGAAGGTATTCCTTGATCCAACACGGTGGGAATGGTCTCCCGGATATGTTTTTCACAAGAAGACAAAGCAGGACTGCCGGAAGATGTGGAGGGGCTAGAAAACCCTGAGGGAAGTGAGTGAGACAAATTGTAGCAGCGCTGAGTAGAGAAGAAGGATGACCTCCCTCAACCATCTGGCAGTGCTGAGTCAAGGGGGATGACAACTCTCTTGTCTGGTTGGCCACACTCCCACTAATGCAGCCCATTGTGTACCTTTACTTCGAAACTGAAAAGCCAGGAGAGGACGAGGCTTTGAGAAGACATCTAAACAGCCTTCCCATACCTTCTTGGATACCAGCAAGATATCCTCCCTGGCCTGAGTTTGGCTTCCTTTCTATTCTCATTCAATCTTTCTTAGCATTTGACCAAGGGGATCCTTTGGTCAGCTATTTAATTAAACTAGTACCTCTTTCTCTCATCTGGAGTGCCTTGTAATGCCTGATCTTGTCAGGGGCACCACAAACCTGATAGGCCATCTATACGGACTCATTAACAGCTGGCAAAGCAGAGCTTCACTCCAGGAGAACCTTGAAAAACTCCGGGATTGGGCAATAAAAACCTCATGAAATTTTAGAAGGAGAAGTTGCCGGTCCTTTACTGGGGGCAGAATAACCCCACACATGAGGGCAGGCTGGGACCTGAACAGCTCAGGAGTGATTCTGAGCAGAAGGGGCTGGGCATGACGAGGGATGCCATACGAGCCAGTGGTGCATGCTCACCATGAGTAAGGGCAAGGGCATGTGGGGCTGCGCTAGGAAGAGTGTGACAAAGCAAACAAGGGAATTATCATCTCCTTTGAATCAGTGCTGTGGTGGCCACACCTGGGCTAGTGTGTCTGGGTGTGGGACTCCCTGTTCTGGAGGAATGGAGAGGAACCAGAGAAGGTCCAGAGATCTGTCAGGATAGGGTTTGGGGCCTTTGAGAGAGGCTCAGAAACCTGGGCTTCTTGAGCCTGGTGAAGTGGAAGCTCAGGGCACTACAGCAGTAGCCTGCAACTGCTTGAAGGGTGGTTTCAGAGATAATGGAGCTTTTCTTGGTAGTAGGAAGAGAAGGAAACCTCCACAAAGTGCAACTTGGAAGGTTCAAGATTGGAGGTTCAGAAAAAGACATCTCAGTCCAAGGGCAGTGCTGTGGTGCAAGAGGTCACGCAGAGGGAGTCTGGATCAGCCCATGGCTTTGGGCTTCAAAGAAAGATCAGTGAGGGTGGAGAGACATCAGTGAAAGTAGGAAATGCTGGGATGAGAGCTAGGTAGGAAAGCAAGATGGATGTCAACAGCCTGAAGGGACAAAGGTGCCTGAAGGGGACAGTATCAGCAAACATGAAGTAGACATGGCCAAGGGCTCTGGTGAGGCTGAAAGGCCACACAGGACCAAGGTCTTTGTCCCCCTGGCTATGGCAGTTGTATCTGTCTCTAAGACCTACCAGGATAAACTCTGTTTTGAGGCTCTGGACTTCGATTCTCGTTGCCCCTTTTTGGGGAAGCCAGGAGGGGTTGTACAGTTTCCTACACTTGACCTTGCTCAAACTCACACCCCACTGCTCCAGGAAGAGCCCTGAGCCAGGCATGAGGGATCTGCCTTCCCAGGGCCTGGGGTCAGGGTTTGGCCTTTAGCTGGTAAAACAAACCAAGGATTTTCTCCATAGCAGAACGACCTGTACAGTGCCTTTTCCTACCTGCAATCACAACCTTCAATTATCTTCTCTAACGAGTCCATGGAGAAGCTTTGTCAATAATGACCCTCAGTGGGGTCAATCAGTGTTTCAAGGTACTTTGAGTTGCGCTTCTGACTTCCACCTCCTGAGCGATTTGTTCCGTCCCCTCTCAGTATCTGTAGTTCATGGACTAAGGGCCAAATACACCATGGGGCTCATTAAAATACAGAAAGTATTAATGAACTATTTCCCTTCCTGTAATTTTCTTTAAGTCTTCAAGACTAATTTGAGCTGTTTCATAATGTAGCAAAGAAGGAAGATTTCAAAATGCACCTAGCAGAAATTATTCTGTATTTTGAAGGGCATATTATGTTCCTTTTCAGTTCAGTGAAGAGGTGATAGTAGCGTTCTCTGGTTGATAATGATCCAGAATGTCTCCTCAGTAGGTCTGGACAGGTAGGAAAAGCAGTCCCTTGAGGTCCAACATGGTATGGACAATGCTCCTCCTCACCTGCCCAACCTTACCCTTTCTCTCGTTGCCCCCTGGGACTTGTTCTCACTTTTCTTTACATCAGATTTGTCCACATTTCTCTGCAGCTGGATGTTACAGCTCCTTTGCATCATCTCCCAAATGCTCTTCCTAGAAAACTGGCTGCACAGAGGCACCAAATGATTTTTCCTAATTACAAACAAAGAAAAGTGAAGCACAATTAAGCTTCAAAAATAATAAAACACACTCCTCCACCATAAGTTAAGTACAAGCTGCCTCTAATGAGGTTGTCTTTCAACAAGGGATAATCTTATGAGAAATGTTTTAGGTAAGCAGGTAAAAGAATAAAGATACAAACATAATTAAAGAGTTGACTAAGGAGACAATTAGACTACTGCAAAACAGGCAAACATTTAACTACCTGAAGTTCAAAACAGCAGCTGGCAAGTTGCGAGCAATCTGAATGAATAAAGAATAAGAGAAAACTGGAGAATAATGAAAAGGGTCTTTGTGTAGAGAGTCTGCAACTGAAAATGGGACTTTAGAAACAGTCATTATATCAGGACAGGTGAAAATACGTGAAAGATCACAGAAATTAAATACACCATATAACAGGTGCAATAGTGACAAGGATGTTGCAGGAGATCAACACATCTTTGGAATATCCCTTTTGAAAGGCCACAGGATTGGTAGAGGTCTCTTGAGAGTGAAAACAAACCAATGTTGCAGCCAAAAGTGCCAGCCAGGGAACCGCAAGCTGTACAAGAACACTTTGGTGAGGAGTGACCTGTCCAATGAGTCCTCTTGGGTGACATTTCTGGGCACCTAAAAGAGAAAAATGTGTCCGAAAGCCATCAGCATGGACTTAGCAAGGGTAATTAATGTCTCACAAACTTGATTGCCTTCATGATGAAGTAACTGCATTTCTGCGTGAGGGCAGAACAGTGGATGTCATTTACCTCAGCTTCAGCAAGGCTCTTGGCACGGTGTCCCTCAATGTTCTTGTACCCAAGGTAGGCCATTACAGTTGGATGGGTTGACAAACAGATGGGTGAACACCAGTTGGATATCAGGCTGACAGAGCAGTGGTGAAGGGGTCTCATGCCCAACCTCGAGACCACTGGGACTTACTGGGGGCTTGTGGGGCAGCACAGGGGACTCTGCTGAGACCTGGGCAATTTAATACTTTAATAATCTGTGACCTTGAGGAGACAACTCCCACCACATTTGTTGATGATGCTAAATTGGGAAACCTCATAGGCAGGAGGGCTGTCCTGTCAGGAACATCACGACAGAGAAGGACAAAGGGCAGGTCCTGCACCTGACATAGACTGACCCCTGAAGATGTTGATAACTGGGAGAGAGGTCAGTGGAGGGCTGCTAAGATGCTCAGGGACTGGGACACTTGCTGGGAGGAGAAACTGAGGGAAAGGGCCTTGTTCAGCCTGGAGAAGAGAAGGCTTTGGGCACCTTGTAACAGCCTCTCTGTCCCTGCGGGGAGGTTTTCCCAGAAGGTGGAGCCAGTCTTGTCATGGCCATGCTCGGCAGGAGGATAATAGACAACAATCAGATGTTGAAATAAGGAAGGTTCAGGCTGGCAGATAAGGAAAATATCCTTCTCAGTGAAGGCATCAAAGCATTGGAGCAGCTTCCCCAGCTTTGTTGTGCTGTCTCTGTCCTTGGATGTTTTCCAGCCCCCACATGGTAAAGCCTTGAGCAACGTGGTCTCACTCCACAGCTGAACGTGCTGTGAGGAGGAGGTCAGACCTGAGACCTCCTGAACTCCCATGCAGGAGAGTGGAAACCCGAATGGTGTTGTGGTGTCTTCCCCTCTGAGTCTTCCCCTGATGACAGCAGGGAATGTTCTCAGGTTCCCCATGACCATGGAAGTCAGTCAGTATAGTCAGACCAGCTGGAGCTTGCTTGTCCTCTTGTGATGCTCAGCAATAAAAGCCATGAGAAGGGCCGAGGTGTGCAGGGGGGATTCATAATTAAGGCATTTGCCTTCTGAAGCAACTGCTACATGAACTGATGCCCAGTTTCCCAGGAAAGGGTTGGACATCACCTGCTGATGGCAAGCAGAGAATAAATCCTTTTGCTTCCACAGGCAATCTGTGCTTTTCTTTATTAAACTGCCTTTATCTCAAACAATGAGTTTTTCTTCCCCGTGTCCTCTCGAGCAGGGGAGTGATTGTGTGGTTTAGTGGAAACTAAAATGTGGCAGCCAGGTTAACCCACTACATTCCTTTCTGTGCCCAACGTGGGGCATGAGACAAGGGCAGTTTTGTATTAATGGTGCTACAGTTATAGTAGCTATTTGGTGGAGAGTGTCTGCGCAGGTCACTGAGTTTTCTGTCTGTGCTACTTATCTCCTGATTTTGCTGAGCTTGGGAACATGTTAATACAAACAAAGTCTACGCTCTTTGCCCTGGTATTGATGTCTTTACTGTGTTGGGGTAGGTATTCTATCTTGTGGAGAGGATAATGAAACACATCTCCCTCTTCCCTTAGAATCACAGAATGGTTTGGATTGGAAGAGACCTTAAAGATCATCTAGTTCCAGCCCCCCTGACCCACATCTTCCTCTAGAAAAGGTTGCTCAAATCTCATTGTGTTGGTTTGACTGAAACTGAGTTAATTTTCTTCATGCAGTTAGAAACTTTTTTTGCGCATGGTCATTGTTTGGATTTAGTTTGGGAAAAATCAGATAACACCCCGGGACGGAGATAACGTTTTTCTCCAAGTAACTTTCCAGTGGTTTTGAAGTGGAACAAAGAGAATACAAGAGCCTATTATCTTAGTTGCTGTCTGGGAGCCAAGGTCTTTCTGAGCTCTGTGCCCACAGGTGCGAAGCAGCTGGGAAGGGAGGCATGGATGGGACAGAGCTTGACTGACAGCCAGACTGACCAATGAGAATATTCCATGACATTAGCATCAGGCTTCATGCTGAAGGAGGGCAGGGTTTTCTGGATGCAGAGATTGAGACCTGTTTCAGTTCTACTGTGTTTCAGTGGAGTTCCATTTGGGAGTTTGTTTTGGTTTGACCTTTTGCCATTTTACCATTTTGCAATGACCTCTGGGCCTTTCTGCACTTTTCCCTCTTCCCCTGGGATCAGGTGTTCACGACCAGGCTGCTCTCTCTCTTTATTGGACCGGCTGCTTGATGCAGGCAGAGCTTGTGAGGAATTGAATTGAGTTTCTTATTTTATATTCCATTTTCTATTTTATATGTGTTACTAGCCGTGGTGGTATATTAGTATTATTTTGTTATTTTATTAAACTGATCTCAATCCAGGAGTTTCTCCCTTCGCTTTTGATTCTCTCCCCCATTTGGGGGTGGGGGGTGGGAGTGAGCGAGCAGCTATCGTGATTGTGATTGCTAACTCGGGCTAAACCATGACAAGGGGCTAAACAGAAATGTTTTCACAGTCTGTGTTTTCACAAGAACATCACCAAATCCCATTTTACCTCTTCTTTCATGTCTTTTGGCAAAGTCTCTCTCCCTTCCCCCAAATCTCCCATCTCTCTTGCACAGGTTCCCCCTGACCTCCCTACATGTGTCATCTTGTTGGGGGAAGATTTCTGATGACCCTCATGACCTCAGAGTGTCTCTGTCCCCTGTGCTGACCAGTCAGAAGTGACCTCTCAGCCAGCACCCAAAGGGACTCATTGTACTTCTGTGCTGGAGAGGCCTCTTCACAGCCCACCCAGCAGCACTGGAGGAAGGTCAAGCCCTGCACCACCCCAGAGGTACCGTGCCTGCAAACCAGTGCATGAACCAGAAGGGATCCTGGCTTATCTTTCCCTCCTGGGTGCCTCAGTTACCCAGAGTATCTTGGAGACAGTGGAGACCTCTGTGTGGACAACTGAACCAAGCCTAAAATGTAAATTTTATACAAACCTATGCAGAAGAAACAAACTAAGAAACAAAGAAACAAGCAAACAAACAAACATCTCTAAGCAATAGCTGAAAAAGTCTTAATTTCCAGAATGCTAGGCTCTTAAGCCATTTCTGTGAAATTTTTGTGGTCACTGAGGGATGCTGATAGTATCTGGCTCCATCAGTACCGCTGATGGCATTTGTTCCTGATCAGCCAGCCAACTTCCCTCCCATCGCATCATCCAGATCTTCAGTTCAGACATCAGGAACCTGCTCTAAGACTTTGGGATACCACATTCAAGGACTGGCAAAAGTCCAGGTACACAACATGCCCTTCTTTCTCCTCTCACGCGGTTTCAGCCATCCCTTTCTTGTCCTTCAATGGCCTGGAGATGGTTGCAAGAGCATTTGCCTCATCACCTCCCCAGGGACTGAGGTGAAGCTGATCTACATGTAATAGTCCCAGTCTTCTTTCTTGTCCTTCTGGAAGCTGGGTTTGTTATTTGCCTTTTCTGAGGATCTTGGAATCTCCCTGCTCTCTCTGGATTTTTCCAAGATGTTTGAGAGAGATCTCACAATGACTGCAGCCAGCTCTAATAGCACCTCTCTGGCCCTTCCTACACCAAAAGTTTTCTCCATATCTCACAGTTCCAGGGGAGTGCCAGGGGCACAGTAAACACCTGTCTAGCTCGTCAGGCACTGTTTGGAAGAGAATCAGAAGTGAATTCTTCCTGTGTGCCCATGACTCCAATGGGGCCTCTGTGCCACTCACAGCTTTCCTGAGCATTTTTTAAGTGTCTCCCTCTCTGCAAACTTTCTGGTCCTCAGGCTGTAGATGGGGGGATTGAAAAGGAGCATGAGGATGGGCTCTGTTAAACTATTCAAAAGGGTTGTTCTGGGCATCACAGAGACAAGGATGAGGGTGTTGTGGAAAACAGCAGCATTGGTGAGGAGAAAGGAACAGGTGGAGAATGTTTTCTGCCTACCCACGGAGATCTAATACACACAGAGGGTAACCTTGTGAACAGGAAGAGGAGAATGGGAATGGAGAGGGCCTGAGTGTCACGGTGTCACTGCATGAGAGCTCCAGCAATGTGGTAAACCACAAAAGTGGTCAGCTCTGCTGGGGCCACAGAACTGTACCCAGGACAAGACTGAAACAATTCCTGTAGATGACAGAGGAGCCCCTAGTGTGTCTGCCCACTGGAGACAAATGTCCCAGGTCATGAGTCTTGTACAGGGCAGGGGATGACACACAGCCCAGTACTGATTGCAGGATGTGGTCACCAGTAGTGAGCGCTCTGTACAAGGACAAGGTGCAGGAAACAGAACTAACACAATGATGAGCAGGGATGGTGCTGTCCCCAGCCACAAAGCTGCCCATCAGCTGGGATAGGGGAGTGGATATGCAGAAAGTCTCCCAGGAGAACAAATGTCCCAAGAAGAAGTCCATGGGGATGTGCAAATGCTGGTTTGCCACAACCTGCACAATAATGAGGGTTTTCCCAAACAAAAACACCATGCAGGTCATGAGGGAGAGAAGGATTTCCTAAGGGATGGGAACATTCCCCATTCCTGGTAGGAGGGCACCTCCACAACTGCCCCATTGCATTTTTGCTGTGGAAGGTTTTAGGTCCCTCTTTTCCCCTTGCACTTGGTAGGGAACTTGCAAGGAAGGAGTTTTGGTTCTTTTGTAGATGCTTGGGTATCAGTCAGAAAGACAAGTCATTGCAGGTACATTTATTTTTTTTTTTAACTAAAAATAGAGTAGAGCCCCATGTTCACATAGTCACAGGGTCACAATAGTGAAGTTGGTAATGAAGTTGAAATGGGCTGTCCACATTCCTTTGTGGATAACATTATTAAAGTTAAAAAAAAAAAAGAAAAAGGCAGAACAAAAGACAACACAAACATAAAACTGACGACAACAATAACAAACTAATGAGAAAGGATGGACCTGTAATGAGTTACATTATGAGTCATATATTGAAACAGATGGACAGTCTAGAGCTTCTGGAAGTCATCCAAGCATCAGTTTCCACACTGCATTCTGGAGCTCCTGGTTTCTCATGCTGTAGATGAGGGGGTTCAATGTTGGAGGCACCAATGAGTACAGAACTGCCACCACTAGATCCAGGGATGGCAAAGAGATGGAGGGGGCTTCAGGTGGGCAAACATGCCAGTGCTGACAAACAGGGAGACCACGGCCAGATGAGGGAGGCAGGTGGAAAAGGCTTTGTGCCGTCCCTGCTCAGAGGGGATCCTCAGCACGGCCCTGAAGATCTGCACATAGGACAGCACAATGAACACAAAACATCCTAAAAAGACAAAAGTACTGAAAACAAGAAGTTTAAATTCCCTGAGATAGGCATCTGAGCAGGAGAGCTTAAGGATCTGGGAAACTTCACAGAAGTACTGTTCAACGGTATTACCTTGGCAAAGTGGCAGTGAAAATGTATTGGCCGTGTGTAGCAGAGAATTGAGGAACCCACTGGCCCAGGCAGCTGCTGCCATGTGGACACAAGCTCTGCTGCCCAGGAGGGTCCCGTAGTGCAGGGGTTTGCAGATGGCAATCTAACGGTCGTAGGCCATGATGGTGAGAAGAAAAAACTCTGCTGAAAGGCAAAAGACAAAGAGAAAGAGCTGTGCAGCACAACCTGCATAGGAGATGGCCCTGGACTGCCAGAGGGAGTTGCCAATGGCTTTAGGGACAGTGGTGGAGATGTAGCCCAGGTCAAGGAGGGAGAGGTTGAGCAGGAAGAAGTACATGGGGGTGTGCAGGTGCTGGTCCCAGGCTATGGTGGTGATGATGAGGCCGTTGCCCAGGAGGGCAGCCAGGTAGATGCCCAGGAAGAGCCAGAAGTGCAAGAGCTGCAGCTCCCGTGTATCTGTGAACGGCAGGAGGAGGAACTGGGTGATGGAGCTGCTGTTGGACATTTGCTGTTTCTGGTCATGGGGACCTGTCCAATGAGGAAAAGGCAGTGAGAAATTAGGGCAGAGTTCTCTGAGCAAAATGTGTTCCAGTTCTCATGGAAATCCCCTAGACTGACTTAGCCCTGTTCAGGTCCCTTTCATGAGCTGTGGTTGGTGCTGGCTGGCGGTGTCATTGGCAAGAGGCATCTTTGTTGTGGACTATACTGAATTCAGTCCTGCCTTACAGCAATGGGGAAATAGAAGAACAGGGTGATCTCAGATTATATCAACTCATGATATCAAAGACTATTTGAGCACAGTCACTCCCATTTCACCTAATGGCAGAGCAGAGCTGTAGAGATCTTGTTCTGTTTATTTTTTTCTAACTGCCCCACCATGGCTGAGGAGGTTTTGTTTTTTTGTTTAGGCAAAAATGCCTTAACAATGCCTTTAACTGCAAGTGAAACCTTGTGGGTGCTGACAGACAAAGGGACTGTCCCTTAGTGCAGAGTGGGGACAGCTGGTCTGTCCATCAGTCCTGGTCTCAGCTGCCCTGTGCCAGCATCTCTTTGAGCTGGAGGACGATCAGCCCCAGATGTTCCCCTGAGCAGAAACTGGACACTGCTGAGAGCAGAGCAATACGGTTTCCAAGGGCTGATCTGCAAACCACTGACCGCTCTCATTGTACATGAACAGGATCTCAGCTCTGCCCTCCCGGCCAGGGACACACAGGGCTCGTTGCATCATACAGACAATGAGCCACATTGCCATGGCCTAGTGCTGAAGTGTCTTCTCCATGGGGCTCCTCTCTGGGCAGAGAGTAACCATGGGAGATCTGTGCCCTGGTGGGGGGCAGCCTGCAGCCCAGCAGAGCCCCCAGGGAAAAAGTCAAAATTCCTAAAGATGGGGTGTCCTGAGGTGAGGCTCAGCTCATTGCCAGCCCCACACATCGACATGCTCAGAGCCCCAGGTAATGTGGGGCCAAAGGCAACCAGAACAAGACATGAAACACAGATAAAGGCCCCAATAGTCTGGCCAAGGGAGGAAGGACATGGACAGATGGACAGGCACTTGGGGGTTTCTCCTCACTGGGAGCTGGGCTGTGGAGAAGGCTCAGCCTGAAGCCCCACAGCCCTGGGATCAAAGGCTGTGCTGGGCGGGAGGAACCAGGGGGTTGCTCTGGGAAAGCATCTGCACTGCAGGACATGTTGGGGAGGTGCCCAAATCCCCACTCCCTTGGCATTTCTGGGAGCAGCTCCCTCTGCCTCTCTGCCTATGTCTCTGCTGCCTGCAGCTGTCCCTGGAGCTGCTTTCCTGTGCCCAGGTCACCTCCCTCTCTGTGCCCTTGTCACCTCCCTGTCTGTGCTCACAGACCTCATCCCACCTGCTCTGTGCTCAGTTATGTTCTGCAGATCCCTCCTGGCAGCAGGGAACTGCCCAGGGGCAGCTCTGTGAGTGCAGGGTCAGGACTGCTTTAGCAGGGGCTTGGACTAGATGATCTCCAGTGGTCTGTTCCAAGCCCAACGATTCTGTGATTCTGTGAGAAGCTGCCACTGCCCACCCAGCCAGTCAAGAGTGAAAAACTCAAAGCAAAGTCTCTGCACCTTTCAGGAAAACATTTCCTTCATATTATTGTTGAAAGTTCCCTTGGAAATGCTCAAGGATAACCTGGAGCTGGGAGCAAACCTGTCCCACTCAGCACCGTTTGGACTCTACCCTGCCCTGCCTGGGGTCATTTCTTCCACCCACAGCTTCTCCCCACATCACTGTGGGGATCTCCCAGGCAGTCTGAGCGCTGTCCCTGGCAGGCAGCAGAGTCCCTGCCCCGGCACACAGCCCTGGGGTGCAGGGACCCCACTCTGAATACATCCTGGGCACCCCTGGCTACATTCCTGGCTTTACACACCTGCAACTGTGCCCAGGCAGAAGGCAGCTGTCATGCCCTGTCCCTCTGATGGTGCAGCAGGCAAGCCCTGCTCTGGAGCATGTTCTCCTCGACATTAGAGAAATGAAGAGAGTCCTTCTGACAGGTCTCATAAGCTGTCAGATGAATCACTTCTAGGAGATCTCTCCAGGAACTGCAGCTGCATTGCCCTGCACCCGGAGACTTACCATGTAGACAGCTGTGAAATTTTCTCCCTCAGTAATCTCTGAGCATTCTCCCACCCCATGGTTCTTTAACCTCTCTCTGCCTGTCTCCTCTGCCCTCGGTGCTGCAGGCAGAGCCCTCAGCCCTGCTGCGTGTGCAGAGGAGCTGCTCCTGGGCAGAGCTGTCTCTCTGCAGCGCTGCCGCTGTGTCACTAAATATTACACGGAGGCACCCCGAGGTTAATTTAAGGGACAACAGAGTCCAAAACAACTTTTATTAAACCAGTGAGAAACAGGGTTTTAGCACTCCACAAGTGACTTAAATACAGGTTTGGATATCAGTTGAGGAAATAATTTGAAGGGGCAGCAACTAATACAACAGGAGGTCCACAGTGTGCATGCACGTGGCTGCACCAAAACAATGCCGGAGCCGGCCCTGGGTCCCGGAGGAGCACACACTTGCCAAACACGGTGCAGGATTATTTTTTTAAAAGAGATATGCGCACTCGTAGTGAGTACGGGAAGAGTACACTCGCGATTCCGCGAGGGTAAATTTATAATACACTCGCAATCTTGCGAGGGTTAATTTACTTACACGTGCTAGTGTGCACGGAATCCTACACGTGCTTATGTGAAAGCACGGGAGGAAAATACACTCGCGGTTGTGCGAGGGGCTCTCGGCAGCCACTCGCGATTGTGCGAGGATTAATTTAAAGTACACGTGCAAATGTGCACGGAAAATACATGTGCAAATGTGCACGAAAAGTATAAATATACTCGCAATTCTGCGAGAAGTTTTACTTACACACGTGGCGGCGAGGCAAGCGGAGTCTCCATCCCGGGGAGCGGGGGGGGGCCCGTGGCTCCCGGCGGCAGCGACCAAGCTCGTGCTCCGAGGGACCCGCACAATGGGCGGAGTCGCCGACGAGAGTCCCGTTTTTATAGGCTGATCAGATCTGACCTGTAGGCATTCTAGAAGCTTCTCTGCACCCCCACACTGTTTGTGGGATGCCCCTGAAGCCTCCAAAACATCCCCCACACTGGCCGCAGGCACCCAGCAGCTCAGTGGCACCTCGGCACTCCCTTCTCCTAATGGCCCTGGCCAGGGGCTCTGGGGTCAATCAAAAGAAGCTGTTAGCCTCAAGTACCAGAGAAAGAGGGAGATGCGCCCACTCCTTCCAAACAGAAAGGGGGGAAGGGGAAAGAGGGGGGTTGCATTCCACCACACGCTGCCATGAGCTCCCTGTGTCCCAGGAGCCCAGCCCAGCTCAGCAGCACAGGAACATCATGTCCCTTTCTCTGTCCCCTCTGGGCTCCCTCCAGGTGTCCCTGGGGCATCTGCTGTGAAACAGGCTGAAGTCACCACTGATGTTCTGTCCGTCAGCTGGGGAGAAACACTCATTTCCAGCAGAGACATTTCTCCTAATAAGAAAAGAGTTGGACATAAGAATCACCTTTCCTTTTCTCAGCATTAGACAGGACACCCAGGCGGGGACAGGCAGGGATCTGCTTTACCCTTGCTGAGGGAAGGGATTCATCTGAGTCAATTGGGGCAACTCATCCTGGGTTTGTAGTCCTGGGGTTGGCAGTGGACTCAGCTCTCACCTATGGCTGCCACAAACCCACAGGAGGCGGATTCCTCTTGCCTCAGTTCAGGTGGGTACAAAATAGGCACCTTCTGCCTGGGAGCTGCTTGTTTCAGCTGTTGTTCAGACAGCTGAGTTGCTCCGACCCAAACAACCAGTGACATCTGGGGTGTCAGTGGTGGTCCAAGATACATGCAGGCAAATTCAAGGTCCAATGGAGCAATGCTGAAACAGGGCGGTTTCTGGGAGCAGCATTTTTGAGACCAGTGGGGAATTCCTTTGGCCAAATGAAAGGACAGCAGTTGATCATGTTTGGGACGAAGAAACCTGTCCCTCCTTAATAAAACCCATATACAGCTGACCCAATGTAGCCATTGCCATAGGAAGAGCTCAGCCTTTCTCCTTCTCTTCTCCACCACCTGTATTTACTAGGCTTCCACTGAGAAGAATGGCATTTGTCTCAGGGACATCCCTCCATTACCCAACCTATTTCAGGGCAGCTGCTCAATGTCATGGCCAAGTCCAGGCCTGTGCTGCTACCTGAGGTGTGTACAGGGCTCTCCAGCACAACTGCATTTGTCTGGCAGGGACAGCACAGCACCTATAGGAAAGCCATCCCCACTCAGAGTAGGTGTGGGACAGACCACCCAGGGCATCTCGGACAGAGCCACGTTCTCAGGGTCAGTGACTGGTCACCAGCACTGTGCTGAGACAAGGGCTCTCCCATCTACATCTGGTATATACAGGCCAAGAAGGAATATGAAGCATGTCCCACCAGGGTCTGTACTCATGTGTCTCTGCTCCTGAACTCTGCTGGTTCTTCTCTCTCCTGTCCTTTACTCATCCCATTGATGGTGTTATTATCAAGGTGTTTCTGGATCACAGGATGTCCCCAGTGAATGGAAAAAGGGAAATCATATCCATCTAACATAAAATAAAAACAAACAAATAACCCCCACAGCACCACCACCAAAAAAACAACCAGCAAACCTACCAACCAAACCCCAAGATGTAAAAGGAGGACCCTGGGAACTACCACCCACTCAGCCTCTCTTCTGTGCCTGGAAAGGTCAAGGAGCAGATCCTCCTGGAAGCTCTGTTGAAATGTATGGAACACACAGAGGTGATTAGAGACAGTTCACAAGGCTGAACCAAGGGTAAATCGTGCCTGACTAAGCTAGTGGACTCCTCTGGAGTGACTGCATCAGCAGACAAGGGAAGAGCTATGAATGTCATCTATCTGGGTTACTATAAGACTTTCCATGCAGCCCCCACCGAAAAATTTCTGAGATCTTGGTGTGATGGATAGATGGATAAGGAACTGACTGGATGGCTGTGTCAAAAGAGTAACAGTCAATAACTCATGTTCATGTGAAAACAAGAATGAGCAGTTTCTGTCAATTGTCCATTCTGGGATGAATACTGTTTAATATCTTAATAAATTATATACACAGGACACCCTCAGCAACTTTGCAGGTCACAGAGTCATAGAACATCACCAGCTGAAAGGGATCCATATATATCATTAAGTCCAACTCCCTGGTCCTTGCAGGATGACCTAAACCATATGACTAAGAGCATCCTCCAGATGCTCCCTGAACTCTGACAGGTTTGGTGACATGGAGACAGTGAGATGAGTTATGTTATGTGTCATATGTTGAAGAACATGGACACTCTAGAGTTTCTGGCAGGCATCCAGTCACCAGTTTCCACACTGCATCCTGGAGCTCCTTGTTCCTCATGCTGTAGATGAGGGGGTTCACTGCTGGAGGCACCACCGAGTACAGAACAGACACCACCAGATCCAGGGATGGGGAGGAGAAAGAGAGTGGCTTCAGATAGGAAAATATGACAGTGCTGACAAACAGGGAGACCACGGCCAGGTGAGGGAGACACATGGAAAAGGCTTTGTGCCGTCCCTGCTCAGAGGGGATCCTCAGCACGGCCCTGAAGATCTGCAAATAAGACAGCACAATGAACACAAAACACCCCAAATAGACAATGGCAATAAACATGAGAAGTCTAAATTCCCTGAGGTAGGCGTCTGAGCAGGAGAGCTTAAGGATCTGGGGGATTTCACAGAAGAACTGGTCCACAGCCTTGCCCTTGCAGAGTGGCAGTGAAAATGTATTGGCCGTGTGCAACAGAGCATGGAGAAACCCACTGGCCCAGGCAGCTGCTGCCATGTGGACACAAGCTCTGCTGCCCAGGAGGGTCCCGTAGTGCAGGGGTTTGCAGATGGCAACGTAGCGGTCGTAGGACATGATGGTGAGAAGAAAGTACTCTGCTGAAATGAAAAACACATACAGAAAGAGCTGTGCAGCACATCCTGTGTAGGAGATGGCCCTGGTGTGCCAGAGGGAACAGGCCATGGATTTGGGGAGAGTAGTGGAGATACACCCCAGGTCAAGGAGGGAGAGGTTGAGCAGGAAGAAGTACATGGGGGTGTGGAGGTGCTGGTCACAGGCTATGGTGATGATGATGATGCCGTTGGCCAGGAGAGCAGCCAAGTAGGTTCCCAGGAAGAGCCAGAAGTGCAAGAGCTGCAGCTCCTTTGTATCTCCAAACTCCATGAGGAGGAACTGGGTGATGGAGCTGCTGTTGGACATTTGCTACCGCTGGTCATGATGTCCTGTCCAAGTAGGAAAAGACAGTGAGCAGTTAGGGCAGAGTTCTTTGATGGAAATCTATTCAATGTCTCATGGAAATCCCCTAGACTGCTTTGGCCCTTTCATGTCCCTTTTATGAGCTCTGCTCTGTGCTGACTGACTGTGCCTCTGGGAGCAGGGGGCTCTGCTGTGGACACACAAGTATCCCAATGCTCCTGTCAAGGCAGGAACGACAGGGACAGACAGACAGGTACTCAGGAGTTTCTCTTCTTTAGCATCACACTTCCAAGAGGACTCAGCCTGAAACCTCACGACCCTGGGGGCAGATGCTGTGCTGGGTGTGAGACCTGGGAGCTGCTCCAGGAAAGTGTCTGCGCTGTGGGGTATGGCAGGGACATGCCTGAATTTCGTCTTCCAACAGCATTTCTGTCAGAAGCTCCTTCTCTGTCTCTACTCATGTCCCTGCTGTCTGGAGCTGTCCCTGCCAGGAGCTGCTTCTCTCTCCCCATGTTTCATCCCTGTTTGTGCTCATAGTCCCCATCTCACTTACTGTCTGCTCAGCTCTGCCCTGCAGACCCCCCTGGCAGTGGGGCCCTGACCAGAGGCATCTCTTTATGGGCAGCGATTCAGCGGGATCCTGAATCCTAAAGAGACCTGGGATCTGAGTGCCTTCTCCAGAGGAGAAGAATAAACTATTAACTCCAACTGCACTCTGAGCCAACCAAGAGCAGAAATCTCAAAGCACAGACTCCTTCCCTTTTAGATAATCTCCATTTTGACCTTCTTCTTGAAAAGTCCCCTTGGAAATACCCTGGGGGTGATTTGGAGCTGTGAGCAGTGCTGTGCCATGCAGCACCCTCTGAACAGCAGGACCCTGCCTGCTCTGACAGGGGTTGCCCCTTCTACCCACAGCTTCTCCCCACAGCACCATGGGGATCTCCCAGGCAGGCTGAGTGCTGACTCTGGCAGGCGGCAGAGTCCCTGCCCAGCACACAGTCCTGGGTTGAAGGGACCCTGCTCTGCAGGACAGCCCTGGGCACCCATCCTGCACACCCAGCTTCACACTGCTGCAGCCATCTCTCGGAGAAGGCAGTTGTTATGCCTTTCTCCTCTCATGGTGCAGCAGGTAAGCCCTGCTTCAGAGCGTGTCCTCCTTCTCCACACCAGACCAGTCAAGACAGTCGTCTTGACAGGTCCTATCAGCCATGGGATGTACCAGCTCTAGAAGATCCCTCCAGGATGCTCATCTGAATTTCCCCACTCCCACTGACTTACTGTGTCAAAAGTTGTGAAGGTTTCTCCATGAACAAGAGATCACCTTTAAGCTCTTACTTTCTCACTCCTCTCCCCCCAGTGCTGCAGGCAGTGCCCTCAGCCCTGCTGCGCTTTGCAGAGGAGCTGCTCCTGGGCAGAGCTGTCTCTTTACAGTGCTACCTGGTTGTCACGAGCTCCCTCCACCCCAGAGCCCAGCCCAGCTCAGTAGCAGAGGAACAGCCCAAGGTGGCGCTTTTTCTTGGCCCTCTGGGCTCCCTCCAGGTGTCCCTGGGGCTCCAGGAGAACCTGCTGTGAAACAGGCTGAAGTCACCACTGATGCTCCCTCCCTCAGCTGGGGAGAAACTCTGATTCCCAGCAGTGTCAGTTCTCCTCTCAGAGATAGAGTTACTTCTAAAAATTCTTTTTTTTTTTTGTGTTATTATCAGACCGGACACCCAGACAATGACAGGCAGGGATCTGCTTTACCACTTCTGAGGGGAGTCAGCTCAGTCAGTTAAAGTATCTCATCCTGTGTTTCTACTGTTAGTGCTGGAAGTGGACTCAGCTCTCTGCCACAGCTGCCACAAAGCCCTGAGAGCTGGGATTCCTCTTGCTGCTGTTCAGGTGTGCATTAAATAGGCACCTGTATGTGAGCTCCTTGTCTCAGCTTCCATGGTAATTAATGAAGATGTAGGTCAGGAGTGAGCTGTTCAGATAAAATACCTGGTGACTTCGGAGGTTCCAGAGGCTGTCCAAGCTTATTCATTCCACTGGCACTGTCCTTATTTATGATTTGTTTGTCAGCCAGTGCTGCCATCTGACCAAAAGGTGTCCTGTATCATAAGGACAGCCAAGTTTCTCTCCATCTTTTCCACCAGCTGTGTTGACTAGATCGCCATTGACTATAATGATGGTTTTCATCTACACATCGCCTAATCAAATTCCAGGCAGTTACGCTATTTAATGCCCAACTAGAGGCCTGTAGTGCTAGGTGAGATGCCAAGGCTGTCACACATATCTACATGGAGCTGGCAGGCACAGCACAGTAAAGCCATTCCCACTCAGAGCGAGTGTGTGACAGACACCCGGACAGCATTGCACAGAGATTTGTTGCCTTTGTGCGAGCCACTGATTGCCACCACTGCAGTGTGGCATGTCTGTCCCTTCTCTAGGCAGTAGATGTAGGGCTGTCCAGGAACATGAGGGCCATCACACTGGGGTCTCCACTTGTTTGCCTAAATTCTCAAACTGCTGTTTTTTCTCTCTGTCACCTCATACTCACCCCCTTGAAAATACAGTCAAGCAACAGATAAACCATTTTCACAGTGGGCCATTCAGCAGCATCTTGTCATTCCTGCAGATCAGTGACACCTCTGCCAAAATCCCTCAGAGGCAGCAGAGCCACCACTGAAGTAAACCAGGTTCTTTGCAGGGTTGCACTTGCCAGCCCTGTTTGTCTGTGGCCATGGGTACAGCAGGGGTTGCTCACTCTCTTGGCATCCACTTTCAGCTTTAGATTTCCATCTGCCGACCACTACATCATGTCTCGGGTCAGAAGCAAAGCCTTTGAACAAACGGGGTCTTAGACACTTGGTACGAGTTTTCTTTATAAGTCCGAGCTTTGCCTGGAGGCACACCTGATGTGCTACAGCCAAAGTGTGCACCAATTCCCTCAGCCCAGGGCACAGACAAGCTCAGTGAGCCCTTGTAGGTGAGGATCAGAGGGGAGTCCAGCAAAGGTGAAAGTGTGGTAGGAGACAAGGAAACCACATCAGTGTGGGAAAACAGCCATAGACCTCTCTAAGCCATCTGGGAAATCGCTGAATGTATAAGCCTGGGCCTTGCTGGGGACTTCAATAACCCTGGCATTTGTTGGATGGAGAACACAGCAGGACGGTGATGAAGCTGGTGAGGCACCTGGAGCACAAGTCTTATGAGGAGCAGCTGAGGGAGCTGGGGTTGTTTAGCCTGCAGAAAAAGAGGCTGAGGGGAGGCCCTATTGTTCTCTGCAACTGCCTGAAAGGAGGTTGTAGCATGAAGGGTGTTGGTTTCTTCTCCCAAGTAGCAACTGATAGGACAAGAGGAAATGGCTGCAAATTGAGCCAGAGATGGTCCAGATTGGATATTAGGAAACATTTCTTCATGGAAAGGGTTGTCAGGCATTGAAACAGGTTGCCCAGGGCAGTGCTGGAGTCACCACATCTGAAGGGGTTTAACAGACATGGAGATGAGATTCTTAGGGACATGGTTCAGTGCCAGTTTTCGGTTAATGGTTGGACTTGATGATCTGAAGTGTCTCTTCCAACTGAAACAATTCTATGATTCAATGATTCTGTAATACAGAGAAGTTCTCAGAAACACTGCTAGGTATTGCAGAATCACATCATGGTTGAAGTTGGAAGGCACCTCTGGAGATGATCTAGTTCACCTCCTCTGGTCAAGTGGGGTCAGCTACAGCAGGTTGTCCAGAGCCACACTGGGCCTTGAATATGGGAACTCCACAACTTCTCTGGGCAGCTTGTCCAGTGATCAACATCCACACCTTAATTAAGTGCTTTCTGCAGTTTAGGTATGATTTCCTCTGTTTTAGATTGTGCCCTTGCTTCTTGTCCTGTCACTGGGCACCACTGACTATGGTCTCATACCTCCCTCAGCCTTTTCCATGTCCTACGTAACCAGGACTCCGGGCCTATTTGTCACTGGCCCCATGTTTTCCCTTGCCTTACTCTTGCTGTTGATGTTCTTCTAGAGTCCTCTTTTGTTGCTGTTCACATCCCTTCCAAGGTTTAGCTGTCAGTGGGCTCTGGCTTTTCTCGCTTCACATCTCAGTGCTTGGGAAGTTGCCATCGCTACCATCCAGAAGCCTTCTAGATAGCTTGTGCCCGGCTGTGTTTCACAATGTCAGCCCTGTTGCTCTGTCCACTAACTCATTTGTTCTCACCTCTTCCCAGGCAGAGATCCATGCATTTTTGTGGCTGTCTCTCATGAAGAGCAACTCCTTCTCATCTTCACCACTTGTCCTTCTGAAGAGCCTCTATCTATCCATCACAGCACTCCAGCTATGTGACCGGTGTACCACAGCTCTGTTACCCAGATGAGATTGTGTCACTGTAATTACACGCAGACTTCTAATGCCTCTTGTTCATTCTCCACACTGCACGTATTACTGTGCAAGCACTCAAGAGACGTGACCAGTCATGTTGATTTCTCAGAAAGGGCAGGAGAGCATTTCTATCCTGCTGTCCTATAGGCACCTCCTTATTTATGTTCATACATTTGATGTGATTCCTCCTCAGCTCTGTTCTGTTGATTGCTATGTCCCTTCTGTTTTCATCATGCAAAACCCTTTCCTTGTCAACAGCATCCACCACATTATCACACAATTATTGGTCATGTGTCCTTCCCCCAGTCATTCCCTCTTTAATGACAGCCTGTTGACAAAGACACTTCAGCTTCATTTTTCAGGTGAATCCCATCTCTTCCAAGCAGTTGTTGATCCTCAGAGAGGGTCTCATGGTCATAGAAACCCCATTGCTGACACGGGTCACACAACCAATTAGCTACGTGCAGGATCTGTCTGCTGCTCAGAACTTTTCCCCTAACCAGCAGGACTGAGACAACCACCTGTGTCACCAAGGCTTTGAACATTCTGTCTAGAATCATGTAGTCATGCTTGATAATTTCCAGGTCTCCTGAGGCAGTGTCAGTGGTGCTCATGTGAATGAGCAGCAGGGGGGAATAATCAAAGGACTGTAAAATCTTCAGCAGCCTCTCAGCAATTAACCCTCTGTTCAGGGACAGCTAACAGAGCTCCTTGGAACATGATAGAGGTTCCTCTCTCAGGAGGTCTCCTCTGACAACACTTAAAGAAGATGGAGCCAAACTCTTCCCTGTCGTGTCACATGGGAGAATGACGTCCAATGGACAAAAGCTGAAATAAGTGAGGAAAAACTGTTTACTCATGAAGGCAGTTGAACCTTGGAGCAGGTAGGCCAGAAAGTTTCTGCAATGTCAACATTTGGAAGTTTTCAAACCCAGAATGAATAAATTCCTGAGCAGGAATGATGTGATGTGATGTGATGTGATGTGATGTGATTGATGTGATGTGATGTGATGTGATGTGATGTGATGTGATGTGATGTGATGATATGATGTGATAGATAGATGCTGTGGGTAGGAGGTTGGCCTAGAGACTTCCTGAGGTCCCACCCAGCATGAGTGAATGCATATTTCCTTCCATCACAGGTCATCCCTTCCCCACAGTAGGTAAAACACTCAGCTTTTCCACAAGTGTGAAAGTAGGTCAGATTTAAGTTACCTTGGCTCATCTGTTTCTTTCCTGTCCCACACCAGCCACTGCTGCTCCAATGAAGAGCTGCTTGGTACGTACTGGCAAACAGCCTCGATCACCCCTGTTGCTTATGTTCCATTTTCTTTTCCTCTCTTTTCACCCATCCAAGTACTTCGCTGTCCTGGTTTTGTTAAAAACAAGTTTCTCTTTTAGTGAATTTTCCTTTCAGCTGAAGTCTTCTTACTAACTGCACTTCTCTGAAAGCTAGATACATGTTTTAGTAGACATAGCAATGGAGTGCAAGGTCACAGAATCACGCTGATAAGGATGCACGTCCTGCGAGAGGGGCAAGGAGGAGCGAACTGAACAGGCGACTAAAACTGGCCAACTAAGTATTCCATCCCATTCACATGATACATCATATAAAAGTGGGAATCCTGAGGGTCCTGGCCCTCTTGGACTCTGGCCGGCATCTGGGAAGGACCCTGCCAGTTGTCCCTGCAAACTGACGCCTAGTGATCAACTGAATCCAGTTGCAGGATCCAGCCCAGGACTTCCAGGTGTCTCCTGCAGCTGCCGGAGCAGTTCTTTGCTGGGATTTTCAAGATTGGTTTTGTATATTTTGTATTATTTTCTCTATTTTATTAGTAGCATTAGTAAAACATTTCTAATTTTTTTCCAACTCTTCTCTCTGTCCTTCTTTGCCTTCCAATCACCTGTACTTCATGGGGAGGGGGAGCTAAAGGGGCTAGTGGGAGCGAGGGGGTTAAAGCATCTGCCACGGTTTATTGTCGCCCTGCAATCAAACCTTGACATTCTCTTTGATCGTTTTTGTTCCAGCCCATACAAACAGTCCACTTCTGTTTGCTCTTTCCTCACTGGCCCTGCCTTTACTTGCTCTGCAGCTGTTTCTGAGGTAGTCAGCATGATTAGTCCTGTGATGGAAGGAAATTCCTTTGAAGTAGAGCAACCTTTCAGCATTTGTAGTGCCTCACAACTCCTCCTGCTGTTGTCTTGTGAGAGACACCACCATCAGGGTAAGACATCTGCACACAGGCATTAACTGCTGACTAAATGGATCTTCAGTCCAGGGATGCCCTGAGAAGCAGAAATCTTTTAAAGTTTACAAGGAGAAGTGGCTGGTGCTCCTGGTGGGAAGAATAAGCCTGTCCATCAGGGCCAGCTGGGCCCTGATTCGCTGAGCAGTGAAGATGAGGAGAAGGGCCTGGGCACTGTGAGGGATGCCATATGGCCAGTGCTGCACGTGCACCATGAACAAGGCCAGCTGCATACGGGGCTGAATGAGGAAGAACATGGCCAGACAGACATGGCAGGTTATCATCCCACTAACTGAGCACTGGTGTTACAGCCTCTGGACTAGTGTGTCCCTCTCTGGGGCTTCTTCTAGACAACTGAGGATGAACAGGACAGTGTCCAGAAGAGGTCTGCAAAGATGGGGCACATGACCACTGTGTGAAAGATGAGAGATCTGGGAATTTTTACATAGCAAACTGGAATTATGGAATCATAACATCATAGAATTGTTTACATTTGAAAAGACCTTACAGATCATAGAGTCCAACCTTTAAGCTAACACAGCCAAGTCCACCACTAAACCATGTCCACATCTCCACATCTTTTAAAAACCTCTCCAGGGATGGTGACTCCACCACTTCCTGAGCAGCCTGTTCCAATGCCTGGCAACACTTTTCAGAAATTTTTTTTTTCCTAATATCCAGTCTAAACCTCCCCTGGCAAACTTGAGGCAATTTCCTCTCATCCTATTGCTTGTTACTTGGGAGAAGAGACCATCACCCTCCATACTACAACCTCCTTTTGATACAGGGAATTGACAATTAACTAATTAACACTTAAAGAACTAACAATTAACACTCACACTTAAAGAACTGACCCTTTAACCCACATCACTATTGCCTAGCCTTGCTTAACTCTGTGCAACTTATTGTATGAGAAACAGGACTTCACTGATGCCTTGCAAAGATAATAATCCTTGGGTGCATCCTTGGTGCATCCTTGGGTGAACTAGATAATACAAAGTTGGGCACAGGACAGGAGACACACCAGTTCAAAACAACTCAGCAGTCTGAGACCTGACCAACTCATCACACTGGACCAAAATGACCGTGTACACAGAAAGAGGACCCAGGTTTACGATCACTGTGCAGCTGCAACCAGGAGGAGCCGGAGGTGGAGACTAAGGAAATGGTCTCCCAGAACTCATTGTAATGAGAACCGCCTTCTTGGGGACAGGTTCTGAATATGTATAGGTGTTACTAAAACTTTCATGAATATGTAACACTTTACTGCATTTAACCAAACTCACAGCTACTGTAATTTTACACACATGTTAGGTGAAATGATTCCCCGTGTGTCTGGTGTCGTAAATAAATACATACCTTCCTTATAACCTCATGGGTTGTAAGGTCATCTCCACGCCTCACTTTCAGATAGTCATAGATAGCAGAAAGGTCTCCCCTCTCCAGGCTGAACCCTCCAGGTCCCTCAGCCGCTCCCATCACACTTGTGCTTTAGTCCCTCTCCCAGCTCTGTTCCCTTCTCTGAACTTGCTCCAGCACCTCAAGGGCTTTCTTGGTGTGAGGGGCCCAAAACTGAACCCAGGATTCAAGGTTTGGACTCCCCAGTGCCCAGTACAGGGGGACGGTCACTGCCCTGGTCCTGATGGCTACACTGGTGCTCATACAAGCCAGGATGCTGTTGGCCTTTTTGGCCACCTGGGCACATGCTGGCTCACATTCAGCTGGCTGTTAATCAACACCCTGTCACCGTTTAATTGCAGAGTGACAATAAACCATGGCAGATGCCTTGTTACCCCCCTCCCTTCATTAAACCCCGTCCCTCTGCACCAAGGAAAGGCAATAGGAGGGCAAAGAGAGGCAAAGAGAGAGAGGACTGGCAAGTTGAAAAAAGTTGAAAATGTTTTACTAATACTACGAATAAAATAGAGAAAAATAATACAAATTATACAAAAACAATCCGCTGTTCCAGCAGCTGCCAGGCAGGCACCCGGAAGTCCTGGGTCAAACTCTGCAGCAAATCAGACCTGGATTCAGGGATGCAGGGTCTGTCACTAGGCCTCAGGTCGCAGGAACAGCAGGTGGGGTCCTCTCCCAATGCCGGCCATAGTCAAAGAGGAGCGAGACCCTTGTGATGTCCCACCTTTATATGATATATGACATGGATGGGATGGAATACTTAGTTGGTCAATTTTAGTCACCTGTTCAGTTCGCTCCTCCTTGCAAATATGCCCTTCTCACTTACGGGATGTGCATTCTTATCAGCCACCTTGCATTCCATTGCTACGTCTGTTTACAAAAATATGTAGCCAACTTCAGAAAAGTGGAGTTACTTAGAAGAACTTAGCTGAAAGGAAAATTCACTAAAAGAGAAACTGGTCTTGGTTTTAGCAAAACCAGGCCAGGCTCCTAGAGAGCTTTATTGAGTCTCTTCTCAGTAGTTTTAATGAACTCTTCTCAGGTTCATGGACTCGGCCCCAAATACACCTTGGGGTCACTAAAATGCCAAAAACCCTAAGAACGCATTTCTCTTCCATCATTTTCTTCAGCTATTGAAGACTTGTATAACTAATTAGAGAGGTTTCTGGAGGGTAGGTAAAGAGGACATTCTCCATGAGCTCTTGGAAGAAGTGTCAGAAGAATTCTCCCATGGATGCTGATGCACAGAGTCTCTTAAGGAGTTGTGACCAGATGGGAAAAGCAGCATGGACACCCTTGCTCCTCACCTCTCCATTTTGCTATTTTGCTCCTTGGTCCCCTGGAAGTGACATCACTTTACATCAGGCTTTTCCACTGAATTTTGCACCTCATTTTTAAAGCTCCTTTTCAGGAATTCCTACCTGCTTTCCTGAGAGAACTGGATGTAAAAAGGCACAGAGGGTTTTTTGAATTGGAGGAAAAAAATAAAAAGACACCAAAAGCTAGCAAAAAGAAAACACAATAGAATTAACGAACATTATAATACACCTCTCAGTTGCAGAGGTATTAAAAGCAACTTGGAGTGATATCCACCAACACAGCTGAAGGGTTGCTTGCAGGGAGTATGAGAGAGACTGGTGAAAGACAATTCAGCTTTACCTCCCTGAAGCTCAAAGCAGGGTGGGACGTGAGAGGGATCTGAGTGATCGAAGAGTAAGAGAAGGAAGAACCTCTGGAGAGCAATGGAAAGTGCAAATGTCCAGACAGGCTTCTGAAGAGATGACTTCAGACATGGTGAGCTGAATAAGGACAGGTAGAAACACCTGGAAAGTCAGGGAGATAAAAAGAAAGTATAATAGACAGAATTCTGGCAATGCAAGCACAGGTTAACAACAATATCTCTTCTCCCACAATAAATTCACATTCTGAAATTGAGAATATTTTGGTAGTATAGAAATTCCATGAACATTTTATTTAAGGTATTGAATCACTTCATCTCTTAAAATTTTTGTTTTGGTTTGGTTTGAAGTATTGAGAGTATTCCCCAGATTTTCAGGCAGAGTTCCATGGTGTGACCATAAGTACCAGTCCATACCACTAGAGGCCCCAGTGTACCTGAGATATTTGCCTGGAACTGGCAGTTATCAGAGAACACAGACAGAGCCGTGTCACTTCCATCATTTACATCCAACCTTCAGGACTTGTCCACTTCTTTATGTAAGTTTCAATAGTGCAGTATGTAAAGGTATGTAAAGAGCACTTGGAAGAAATCATAGAAGAATTCTCCAATTGATACTGGTGCAGAGTGTCTCAGTGCCTCAGCCTTGCTGTGCTTTGCAGAGGAGCTGCTCCTGGGCAGAACTGTCTCTCTGTAGTGCTACAGCTTGCCATGAGCTCCCTCTGTCCCAGGAACCCAGCCCAGCTCAGCAGCAGAGGAGCAGCCCGAGGCATTTTAATGACCCCTCTGGTGGGTTTGGTGCTGGGTCCGTGAACCTCAGACCCTGGTGGAAGTTGAAGAAAACTCTGAAGGAGTCAAAGTCAGATTCAAACTCCAAAGTTTTTTGCAATGTTAATGGGTCCCACTGAGGCACACTACTGAGAAACTGTGCCCAGGGTCTGGTTAGAGCAGAAAACCGGAGGCAGTCATGACAGATTGGGAAAAGAAAGGTAAAGGTGGCTCTGATGCTGAGTAACCTGGATGTTTTTCATTAATCAAAGGTACAAACCCTGACCCCCAGACCCTGGAAAGAGAGATCCTGTTCCTCACCCGTTGCTCAGGGCTCTACGGGGGACAGTGTGATGTGGGGCTGTGCAATGCCAAGGGCAGGACTATGGTCTGAATACCTCCCAGGTTCCTGGGTGGGAACAAGGAGGCAATGAGGTACTTGTGCTGTAAGGACAAGGTATCTCCTTACAGGCATCAGTGATGGAGACAACAGCCATAGCTAAGGGGAGAAGAAGCCCATGTCTGTTGGGGGCTTTCAGCCTCTATGCATCCCTTGATTATCTCCACAATAGCCTGTCCTATGATGTGGCATCACCTGCACCTCTTTCCCTGCAAGCTGGAGACAGGTGGAGAGCTGAGGAGTCAGCATGAGAGGGCAGAACAAGAAGGGCAATGCTGTGGTGGGTGGACATCTGTTATGGACTCCTGATGAGGAAGAGGAAGGAGATGAGGCCTTTTTCAGAGAAATGAAAGAAGCCTCATGTTTGCAGATCCTTGTTCCCATGGCAGACCTAAACAATCCCAATATTTGCTGAAGGGCAACATAGCAAGGGGCAAGCCATCCAGGAGGGTTTTGGAGTTCATTGACAATGTCTTCCTGACACTGGTGACTGAGGAGTCTGTGAGGTGAAGTGCCCTGTGGGACTTCACACTTAGGAACAAGAGCTCGTCAGGGATGTAACAGTCAGGGTTGACAAAGTTGAGTTGAGGCTCCTGAAAGAAGGGAACAAGACAACGAGCAGGATCTCAGTAGAGCAGGCTATGGCCTGCTGAGTGACCTACTTTGAAGAGTCCTGTGGGAGATGAGCCTGTGGAGAAGAGGGGTGCAGAGGACTGTTGGATGGTCAAAGATCTCCTCTTCAGGCTCCAGAATGGTTCATCCTGACACGCAGGAAGTAAAGCAAAGTTGGCAGGAGGCTTGCATGGATAAGAAAGGAGCTCCTGACTAAAATCAAGCATGAAGAGGAAGCACAGAGAAGGTGGAAGCTGGCTGCCTTCCAGTCTCAATGGATCTGTGTTGCTTTGCTGGAGAGAGTTGTGTGTATGTTTGTCTGTGTGGGGGGGAACTGGGGATATGAGGGGATCCTGGAGACAGTTCCTGGATGGACTGAGAACCTAAGACCAGCTACTGGAGGGAACCATGATATCTATGTGTCTATATAGCATTATGGAAATTCACCTGCCTGACTATTATGCCAATCAGTCTTTACAGTAAGAAAGCATATTAAATTTCTTAACACATATGTAGGTTTGTCCTAGTTTTGTTAAAAACAAATTTCTCTTTTAGTGAATTTGCCTGTCAGCTAAAGCCTTCGTATTAGCTGCATTTTCCTGGAAAACCAGATACATGTTTTGCTAAACATAGCAATGGAATGTGAAGTTATTGATAAGCATGGATGCACCTCACACAAGAGGGGCAACGAGAAACAGGTGACCAAGAAACTGACCAACGGAGTATAACATTCCATTCACGTGAATACTTCATATAAAAGTGGGAGATCACGAGGATCTCATCCCTTTTCCTTATGGCGACATTAGCAGAGGACCTTGCTAGTTGTCCCTGAGAACTGAGGCCTAGAGAGAGACTGAATCCAGCTCCGGTTGGCTGCAGAGTCCAATCCAGGACTTTGGGTGCCAGCTCTGCAGTTGCTGGGACTTCCAAGATTGGTTTTGTGTATTTTGTATTATTTTCTCTATTCTTATTAATAGCATTAGTAAAACATCTTTAATTTTTCCAACTCTCTTCTCTCTGTCCTTCTTTCCCTCCCGATCGCCTGTCCTTAGTGAGAAGGGGAGAGAGGAAGGAGCTGAAGGAGGAAGCGGGGGAGGGAGAGGGGGGTTAACAATGTATCTGCCACAGTTTTATTGTCACCCCACAATAAAACCCTCTACAACGTTACATTGCATACTGGTTAGTCACGCTACAGTGATCAGTCTAAAGGATACCAGATAATCACAAGGTGCAGAAGGACAGCCTGGTCCTCATCATAAGACTTTGCTTCTCAGTATCTTAGGGCTGTCCATGAAGATGAAAGGTACCCCTGGACAACCAACGTAATGCCAGCACCCCACCCCCTCTAACACAGGGACAGGCTGCCCAGGGTTGACTTGCCACCCCTGGGGGTATCTAAAGGATGCACAGATGAGGTTCTTAGGTGCATGGGTTAGTGATGGACTTGGCAGTGTTTGGTTAACTGTTGGACTGGATGATCTTAAAGGTCATTTTCAACCAAAATCATTCTATGGTCTTTGAAACCCAATAAACTTACCTGCTGTGATAAGTAACATAGCAACATGACCTTCAGGGACATCAGGATCAATAGGCAAGCTGCAAGATGGCCAATGGATGACCATGGTGCAGATATATAGTTGCTTTTTGAAGTTTTACCATGAGTAGGATCTGTAACAGAGGGACAGAGAGAAGAGAAAAAAGATTGGAAGAAGGACACAGAACAGAGGGAGAAAGAGAAGGAAAGGGAGCAGGATGAGGATTGTCAGAGAAACACAAAGATGGATAAAGACAGGGTGACAGAGAGAGAGAAAAGGGGCAGGGAAGCAGGACAAATGGAAAGACAGGCAAAAATAAGAGACAGCGAGCAGGACACAGATGGAGATTAAAAAAGCCTAGGATGGGCAGCGGGACAAAGATGAAGACCAAAATCATCTTTGGGCTGCAGAACAAAGATGGAGTGAGAAATAAAAGAACCAGGGAGTAGGACAGAGTGACAGAGAGAAGGGAAAAACTGAAGAGGGTGTAGGACAGGAAGACAGGCTGGGGGACAGACAGGAAGAAGGACAGAGAAGCAGAAAGGGAATGAAAGGGGCAGGGAGCAGGACAGAGAGCTGGAGCAAGAAGGAAAAAAGAGATGGGCAGCAGAACAAACGGAAGGAGAGACAAAGACGGGCAGGGAGCAGGAAAAGGGAGGGAAGAACAAAAAAATAGTGACAGGGTACAAGACTGAGTGGAAGGAATTTCAAAAAATACACAGGGAGCAGGACAGAGTGACAGACAAGATGGGATGGAGGGCAGCACAGGGGGATGGAGAAAGAGAGAGAGGTGTCAGCAGCCCTGCAGAGAGGTGGCCCATGGCTGCTGTGTGGTGGCACAGCCCAGGGACACTGACTCTGTGAGGCGGTGGCTCCCACAGAGACGGGGGGTCCAGAACATGGGCAAGGGGGGTAGAGCTGGGGGAGGGCTGAAGAGAGGAGGCGGGGCCAGGGCCAGGGGCTGCTCAGCCCTGGGGCAGCCCCACGGGCGCCATGTCCGAGCTCAGCCCGGACACCGGCAGAGCCGCCGCCTTCTCACATCCACCTTTGCCAGCACAGGGCGGCAGGGCGGCCAGTATCCTCCCTGAGGTGACGCTGACCCGCATTGGTCCCCTGGGCTGTCACTCTGCCCTGCTTTGGACCCATGACAGTGAACAGAACACGGCAAGAGAGAAAGAAAGAAAAGCAGAAGGAATGAAGGAGAGGGGAAGACAACAGCAGAGAGCAGGACATAGAGGCAGAAAGAGACAAAAGACAGAGAACAGGTCAGAAAGATTACGAGGGAGAAAGACAGGGACACAGATCAAGACAAAGAGATGGAGAAGAAGAAAGAGACAATGGTCTGAAGGGTAGAGAGGGACAGAAAAAAAAATGCACAGGGAGCAGGAAAGAGCAGCAATGAGGAGAGGAACAGTTGGATGACAAAGACTTGGAGAAAAGAGAAAGGGGTGACAGGGAGCAAAGCATAATAACAGAGGGGAAGAGAGGTACATGGAAGCCAAAAAAACCCGACAAAGAAGGAAACAGGAGAGGGCAGGGAAGGACTGGGACAAAAAAGAGGGTGACATGACCCCAAGTGCCCAGGACTCACCACAGTTCCTGCTCTCTGCGCTGCCAGGCAAGCTGTGGAGTTCAGGCAACTCTGTCTCTCTGTTTCTGTCCTCCCTTTCTCTTCTGTAGCCCCAGCCGCTTGCCCATCCTCCACCTAGGAGAAGACATTGGTGTTTGACAGCTCTTACACCACGAGGCTTCCCAGACACACACCACGCAAACACACACTCTACGGCCGTACAGTAATTTTCCTCACTGACACAGACCCTGCGGTGCACGTTTGTGATCTGCTCTGCTGAGGCTGCTCACAGGGACTCTTCCTCACCCAGAGGGGCAGCTGTCTCTGTGCAGCTGGAGCAGCAGCTGTGGGGATCCCCTGCACTTCATCCTCCAGCTGCTTTACCTTTTCCTGCTCTCTTCAGCTTCAGCCCCAGCAGCTCCTCTCCAAAGCCAGCAAGTGCCCTCCTGCCCCTTTACACACCCCACCAGGAGAACAAGGCCAGAGCAGCCCACACACACCTGAGCCAGCTGCAGCAACAACAGCCCCAGGGCCCCAGTGCAGCCTCTGGCAGAGAACAAACCAGCAGCCACGATTCCCGCAGCTGACCCGGCTGGAGACCTTCCCGGCTCCCTGAAGAGGGAGGGAGAGAAGAAAGCTTCTCAGGTTAGCAAAATATCCACAGCAATGGGAAACTTAATGGAGATCTTGTCTTGAAGTTATAAGAACAGACTCCATTCCTCTTCTCCCAAGGTGCCAACGTCCAAACAGCCCTGGGATATTTTAGTGCATGGAAAATGTTCTTCAGAGGGATGCTGAACTGACCAAAGGTTTCTGTACAATAAGCAAAGAGAATTTAACTTACAAGAAGAGGGACTGAGACCTGGGGATAGAAAGAGATACAACAAGCAGCTTCTAGGCTTGCATGTTCAAAGAACAGCCCTGCGGGGACTGACAAAGAAGGGCTGCTTTTCTCCTAAATCAATTCCAGATACTGGGAGCCCTTGGGAACTGCCCAACAGATGTACCAGGAAATGTATACAGAAGTACTGACAGGCCCAGCTGTGCTAGCCTGAGAGCAGGTGGTTGGCCAGAGGGGGGTGTAGGTCAGGCACTGCAGGACGGAGTTGAGGAAGCACGTGTTGTCCAGGTTGTGCAGTCCCGCTCCAGCTCTCTGGTTGTGCTGCCAGGCCATGCAAATCTTCTCTGGGAGACAGAAGATCCTCTGTGGTGGAGCCATTCCCTCAGCAACGACTGCCAAGAAACCACATTTGAAAAGAAATAATGTTGTTGCATGAAAGCACATTTTAAAAGTCAAGGTGTCCTGGTTTTGTTAAAAACAAGTTTCTCTTTCAGTGAATTTTGCCTGTCAGCTAAAGCCTTCATATTAACTGCACTTTCCTGGAGAACCAGACCCATGTTTTGGTAAACATAGCAATGGAATGCAAACTTATTGATAAGCATGGATGGACATCTCGCGAGAGGGGTGACGAGAAACAAGTGACTAAGAAACTGACCAACTGTGTATAACATTCCATTCACGTGAATACTTCATATAAAAGTGGGAGACCACGAGGATCTCGTCCCTTTTTCCCTTTTTCCTTATGACCGACATTAGGAGAGGACCTCGCTACTCATCCCTGAGAACTGAGGCCTAGTGAGAGACTGAATCCAGCTCCGGTTGGCTGCAGAGTCCAATCCAGGACTTTGGGTGCTGGCTCTGCAGTTGCTGAGACTTTCAAGATTGGTTTTGTATATTTTGTTATTATTTTCTCTATTCTTACTATGTAGCATTAGTAAAACATCTTTAATTTTTCCAAATCTCTTCTCTCTGTCCTTCTTTCCCTCCCGATCGCCGTGTCCTGAGTGGGAAGGGGGAGAGGGAGGGGCAAAACGGGGGAAGTGTGGGGGGGGGAGAGGAGGTTAACAATACATCTGCCAGGGTTTTATTGTCCACCCCGCAATCTTAACCCTCGACAGATAATTGGCGCCCAACGTGGGGCAAGAGAAAGGGGTAAATTGAAGATTTTTGGCTTTTCTACTGCTCTAACGTACCTTTCAGTTTTCTTGGCACGGTGCCAACTCATAGAGTTGTGATACTTGCGTGTCTGTTTGCTTTGGATATTATTTAGTGGTATTAAGGCAAAGTGAATTACACTGATTTAAAGATGTTGTGGCATAAGTTGTATCAGTTGTTTTCTACATTGTGCTCACTGATTCCATATCTGTGTTGGGCTTTCTTTTTAAATCGAAGTATTCATTATATAACAACAAGGAACTGGACAATGATCATGATGATACTGTGTGGTTTGTCACTGGTTTATTTCATTGTACTGCAGCCGCTAATTAATTTCTACTCGCTTCTGCTTTACCTTGAAATGCCTCCAGGAGAGATTAAAGAGCAGTATGGCTCTGTGTTTGCTAATTGGTCAAGCGAATCTTTAGAAAGGCTGACTAACAATACTTTCATTTTTTCGCTAGGAGAGTTTGCAAATGTTTTAGAGAATTTTGAATATCCTTGGAGTTTTGATAGAACTGTGATGGTGTTATCTGGTTTGCTGAATGTGTGTCAGTTTGTGCTTCTGTTAAGAGAAATGGCGTTCAACAGGAGGTTTGCGTCTCTTTGTTGTCCTGAGATTTGCGGTGCATCTTCGGAAGCTTTAGCAAAAAGCTCTCCTGTGCCGCTCGAGAAAGAGCAAAACAGCAAAGCTGCAGCTTACTGCCCCCCCGCCAACGGCGGTTTCAGAGGCTGAAGGTACAGCTCCTACGCTGAGTTCCAAGGCCAATACTGATAACGTTACTTCTCCAGCCTCCCAGGCTAAGGCAGCCCCCCTTTCCTCACACACTGGGCACTGTTGCTGCTGTAACCACAGTAACCACTGTGACAGTCATTCAGACTCTGGAAATGAATCAAATGATGGTGAACCCATATCAGCATCAGTTGCCGGTTGTAAGAAAGTCACTAGAAAGACTACCCGTGCAGCAGATGATGGCACAGCGCCAACATCAACCCAAGGGCCATCATCATCAGGACAGGGAGGAGATGAAGTGACCACCACTCGGTCCTTCTCTCCAGGTGAGCTGAGAGATCTGCGAAAAGACTTTAGTCGTCGTGAAGGAGAGAATATTTTAACCTGGCTGCTCCGATGCTGGGACAATGGGGCAGGAACAATTGAATTGGAAGGTGGTGAAGCCAGGCAGCTGGGATCTCTGTCAAGAGATTCTACCATTGATAGGGCAATTTCAAGAGAGTCTAATGCCACTACTCTCTGGGCCCGACTCCTGGCAGCTATGAAAGTAAGATTTCCCTACAAGGAAGATTGTATATCCAAGTTAGGGAAATGGAATACTATGGAGAGAGGTATTCAGTTCCTGAGAGAATTAGCTGTGCGAGAGATCATCTATTTTGAACCAAACAGCCAAGAGGGGACAGACCCAGATAGAATCAATTGTAGACGACCTCTGTGGCGCAGATTTGTACAAAGTGCACCACCTGCATATGCTAAGTCATTGGCAGGAATGGTCTGGTCAGCTGGAGGTGCACAAGAAATTACTGAAGTGATTGAGCAGCTCCGGAACTTTGAGGACAGCCTTGCTGGTTCTCTACGGGCTTGTGTCTCTGCTGTAGAGAAACTGTGTGAAAAATCTGATGACCGGTTTGAAAAGCTATTGCAAGAAATCAAAGAACTCAGAGAAGACACATACCATTCACGACCTGCACAAACCTATGTTTCAGCTATTAGGAAAAGACGTTTCCAATCTCGAGAGAGAGGACAGAGGCAGCCCACAAAAAGAGGTTCACTGTGGTCCTTCCTACATGAGCAGGGAGAAAACATGAATAAGTGGCATGGAAGACCTACCTCAGAACTTCAAGCACGAGTACGTGAGATAAAAGGAAAACTCCTAGAAAGGTGGCTGCTCCAGTTTACAAAAGGAGCAGAAGAGATTCTGATGCTCTTGAAGGAACCTCTAATTCACACCCAGAGACTGTGCAAAACAGAAATTAGAGGTGCCCTGCCTCCAACCAGGTGGAGGAAAGGGATAACAGAGTTTATTGGACTGTACAAATACTATGGCCTGGTACAACACACCCCCAGGAGTACAAAGCTTTAGTGGACACTGGTGCACAGTGCACAATAATTCCTTCTAATTATAAAGGAACGCAATCCATCAATATTTTTGGAGTGACTGGGGGATCCCAGGAACTGACTGTTGTAGAGGCTGAAATGAGCCTAACTGGAAAAAACTGTCAAAAGCATCCCATTGTGACTGGTCCAGATGCTCCATGCATCCTTGGCATAGACTACCTCAAGAGAGGGTATTTTAAGGACCCAAAAGGGTATAGGTGGGCATTTGGTATAGCAGCTGTGGACACTGAGAAAATTGAACAGCTGTCTGATTTGCCTGGTCTTTCAGATGATCCTTCTGTTGTAGGACTGCTGACGGTTGACGATCAGCAGGTGCCAATTGCTACCACGACGGTGCATCGCCGGCAATATCGCACCAATCGAGACTCTTTGATTCCTATCCAGAAGTTGATCCGTCAATTGGAAAGCCAGGGTGTGATCAGTAAGACTCGCTCACCTTTTAACAGCCCAATCTGGCCAGTGCGTAAGTCTAGTGATGAGTGGAGACTAACTGTGGACTATCGTGGCCTGAATGAAGTTACGCCACCACTGAGTGCTGCTGTGCCTGACATGCTAGAACTGCAATTTGAACTGGAGTCAAAGGCAGCTAAGTGGTATGCTACAATTGACATTGCTAATGCATTTTTCTCTATTCCTGTAGCAGCAGAGTGCAGGCCGCAGTTTGCTTTCACCTGGAGAGGCATCCAGTACACGTGGAATCGCTTGCCCCAGGGGTGGAAACACAGTCCTACCATCTGCCATGGACTGATCCAGACCACGCTGGAGCAAGGTAAAGCTCCAGAACACTTGCAATATATTGATGACATCATCGTATGGGGCGACACAGCGACAGAAGTCTTCGAGAAAGGTGAGAGAATAATTCAGATTCTTTTGGATGCTGGTTTTGCCATAAAACGAAGCAAGGTCAAGGGACCTGCACGAGAGATCCAGTTTTTAGGAATAAAATGGCAAGATGGCCGTCGTCAGATCCCAATGGATGTGATCAACAAAATTGCTGCAATGTCTCCACCTACTAATAAAAAGGAGACACAGACTTTCTTGGGCGTTGTAGGTTTTTGGAGAATGCATATCCCTGACTACAGCCAGATTGTGAGCCCTCTCTATCGAGTGACTCGTAAAAAGAACCAATTTGAGTGGGGCCCTGAACAACGACAAGCCTTTGAACAAATTAAGGGTGAGATAACTCATGCGGTGGCCCTTGACCAGTTCGGACTGGACTAGATGTTAAAATGTGCTCTACACCGCAGCCGGAGATAATGGACTTACCTGGAGCCTCTGGCAGAAAGCACCAGGAGAAACCCGAGGTCGACCCTTAGGTTTTTGGAGTCGAGGATACAAAGGATCTGAGGCCAACTATACTCCAACTGAAAAAGAGATACTAGCAGCATATGAAGGAGTTCGAGCTGCTTCAGAAGTGATCGGTACTGAAGCACAGCTCCTCCTGGCACCTCGACTGCCGGTGCTGAGCTGGATGTTCAAAGGGACAGTTCCCTCTCCACATCATGCAACCGAAGTTACGTGGAGTAAATGGATTGCATTGATCACGCAACGAGCTCGAATTGGAAGTCCCAATCGCCCAGGGATCTTAGAAGTGATTACAGATTGGCCAGAAAGCAAAGACTTTGGGATGTCTCCAGATGAGGAGGAAGTAAAACGTGCTGAAGAAGCACCACCATATAATACACTTTCAGAGACTGATAAGCAGTGTGCACTGTTCACAGATGGATCCTGTCGTCTTGTAGGAAAACATCGAAGGTGGAAAGCTGCTGTGTGGAGTCCCACACGACAAGTTACAGAAGCCACTGAAGGACAAGGTGAATCTAGTCAGTTTGCAGAAGTGAAAGCCATCCAGCTGGCTTTGGACATTGCTGAACGAGAGAAGTGGCCAATACTTTATCTCTATACTGACTCATGGATGGTAGCAAATGCCTTGTGGGGGTGGCTACAGCAATGGAAGAAAAGCAACTGGCAGCGCAGAGGTAAACCCATTTGGGCTGCCACACTGTAGCAAGACATTGCTGCTTGGCTAGAGAGCCTGCCTGTGAAAGTTCGGCATGTAGATGCTCATGTGCCTAAAAGTCGAGCCACCGAGGAACATCTAAACAACCAACAAGCGGATCAAGCTGCTAAGATTAAAGTAGCTGAGGTGGACTTGGACTGGCAGCATAAAGGTGAACTTTTCCTAGCTCGGTGGGCCCATGATGCTTCAGGGCATCAAGGTAGAGATGCAACATATAAATGGGCTCGCGATCGAGGGGTGGATTTAACTATGGGCACTATTTCACAGGTTATTCATGAATGTGAAACTTGCGCCGAAATCAAACAAGTGAAACAGTTAAAGCCTGTATGGTATGGGGGGCGATGGTCAAAGTATAAGGATGGAGAAGCTTGGCAGATTGATTATATTACACTTCCACAAACACGTCAAGGTAAGCGTTATGTACTTACAATGGTGGAAGCAACCACTGGATGGTTGGAAACATATGCTGTACCTCATGCTACAGCCCGAAATACTATCTTGGGCCTTGAAAAGCAAGTCCTTTGGCGACATGGTACGCCAGAAAGAATTGAATCAGACAATGGTACTCATTTCAAAAACAGTCTTATAGACAATTGGGCCAAAGAACATGGTATTGAGTGGGTATATCATATTCCATATCATGCACCAGCCTCTGGAAAAATTGAAAGGTACAATGGTTTGCTAAAAACTACACTAAAGGCACTTGGTGGTGGAACCTTTAAAAACTGGGATTCACATTTAGCAAAAGCCACTTGGTTGGTCAACACCAGGGGATCAACCAATCGAGCCAGGCCTGCCCAATCAGAAATTCTACAGACTGTAGAAGGAGATAAAGTCCCTGTAGTACACATTAAAAACATGTTAGGAAAGGCAGTCTGGGTTACTCCTGCCTCAGGCAAATCAAGCCCATTCGTGGGATTGTTTTTGCCCAGGGACCTGGCAGCACCTGGTGGGTGATGCTTAAGGATGGAGAAGTTCGGTGTGTACCTCAAGGGGATTTGAGTTTAGGTGAAAATATTCAATACTGAACTGCCGGATGTGAATTGCCGTACTAACAGTATTTAATAAGTGTTTTTCAGATCAAGACAGTGATGATGAAACCAGAGCTAGCTTCTTCGAGTGGCGCCTAACAAATTCCTCGAAGTTGATGTCTTTAACCCACAAACAGTGGTCATGAGATGCACTTGTACCATTTTTCCTGCCCTGGGAGACTGTCATGACAAAATGAACTTAATGAACTTTTTAAAGAATGGTCCACTGATTAATTACTCCTGAGTATGTATGTACATATGTGTATATATATATAGTAGTAGTGTTTAATTAGATTGTATTGATAGATTGTATTGATAAGGTATAAGTATTCAGTGAATGGCATATTATAAGGGGTGGAATGTCCTGGTTTTGTTAAAAACAAGTTTCTCTTTCAGTGAATTTTGCCTGTCAGCTAAAGCCTTCATATTAACTGCATTTTCCTGGAGAACCAGACACATGTTTTGGTAAACCTAGCAATGGAATGCAAACTTATTGATAAGCATGGATGGACATCTCGCGAGAGGGGGCGACGAGAAACAAGTGACTAAGAAACTGACCAACTGTGTATAACATTCCATTCACGTGAATACTTCATATAAAAGTGGGAGATCACGAGGATCTCGGCCCTTTTTTTCCCTTCTGCTTATGGCCGACATTAGGAGAGGACCTTGCTACTCATCCCTGAGAACTGAGGCCAGTGACAGACTGAATCCAGCTCTGGTTGGCTGCAGAGTCTAATCCAGGACTTTGGGTGCCGGCTCTGCAGTTGCTGAGACATTCAAGATTGGTTTTGTATATTTTGTATTATTTTCTCTATTCTTATTAGTAGCATTAGTAAAACATTGTTAATGTTTCCAACTCTCTTCTCTCTGTCCTTCTTTCCCTCCTGATCGCCTGTGCCGAGTGGGAAGGGGCGAGAGGGAGGGGCACAAGGGGGAAGTGGGGGGGGAGAGGGGGTTAACAATATATCTGCGCAGGGTTTTACTGTCACCCAGCCCAATCCTAACCCTCAACAGATTTTTACTGGCAATTCACTCAGCATCTCTGTTTTGATTTATTTGGTGTTTTTTCCGTGACCACATTTTCTGCACAGAAGATCATAAACAGAGAACCACTGCAGAAGACATGGTCACAAAGGCCCTTCTTGGGGAAGTTACTCTCAACATGAAGTGACCTCGATACACTGTCCCACAAGCCTCCATGGCCTCCACAGCAATAACTGATGGCGTTTATGCTCATTCGGGTTCATATCCCCCATCACACAATGTGCATGCCCACATCTCACCTCATTGAAAATTTGGACTTCTGATCTAGTCACTCGGTGTCCTTCCATGGAGGGAAGAACAACCTCTCTCAGCGTGGTGAGAGGACAAATGACCTACAAGGTGGTTGTAAGGGGCTGGTCTGTGACAATTGTCCTGGAGTAGGTGCCCCATGTTGTCCAGGAGCTTGGGCACAGATCAGACCCTGCTCTGCTGGGCTGCCAAATGGCTGCCTGACAGCTTAGCCATGGTAATTATCAAGCACTTGGGGTAATGCAAGGTTTTTTTGAGGGCATATCGTATTTTCATAACACCCCCCCCGCCTCAACTGACCCAGTTGCGGGTGGAAATGAATCTGTGAATCTGATCCTGGATGTAACACCCTGGATCTCCAGAAAACAAGGGACTGCCAACCAGAAGTCACAGGGAGGACTGAGTCCCTCCCGCTGTCACACAAGGTCACCACGGCAGACACGAGGTTTGATGCTCCTGTGGGGAGCCGGGCTGCCTTGGTTGCGAGGCCCTGTCTGTCTGTCTGTCTGTCTGACTTGGTATTTTGAGAAAGACATATTTGAACTTTTTAATGAGCTGATATCTGTGGATTACTAAACACTTATTTTAGATGGACTAGATCTTCCTTTGCTGGTAGAATGTGGTTTTCTAGATGGGATGCACTGTCATTTTCTCTAATTATGAAAGAAGTACTTAGCCATGTGCTTCATGTACTTGAAAGAATGTATTTAGACTTCTCCATTTTAAACTGTATCAGACCATCCTAGGTAAACATATGTTTTAATAACTTATTTATCAAAATGTTTGGCAGGGCCAAACCTGATTTCTAGGAAGCAGGATTATGTGTTTCATTCAGCGAATTAAGTTGGTACGCATGATATCATCAGTGCTTTTGCAGAAGAGATGGGTAGTGTGGTAATGGTAAATCACACTTGTGATAGCAGAAACTGTGATTTCACATGGGCAGGAAGCAGCAACCAGCAACTCAGCTGAGTCAGTTTAAAGGATCACAGATGTGTCGTTTGTGAAATGTTCTCTAATTTAACTGTATCTGCTAAAAATCTGTTCTTACTTTGAAACCTTTAGCAATCGTATTAGAAAAAAACTTGTAGATTGTCTCTGTGCCTCACTGTGTTAAATTGAAGTCAGGAGGAGTGGGAAGAAAGTGCAGCACAAATATACTAATGTGCATTCTTTTCTCAGAATTCTTGTTGAATATTTCCCTCCTAAGTGTTTTGACTTTTCAGTAAGTTTATACATTTTGGAATTTCAGCTGCCTAGTGGATGAAGGGAAGGCAGTAGATGTAGTTTTTCTGGATTTTAGTAAAGCTTTTGATACTGTCCCTCACAGCACACTTCTGGACAAGTTGTCCAGCTGTGAGATGAGCAGATACGCAGTGTGCTGGGTGAAGAGCTGGGTGAATGGCAGGGCTCAAAATGTTGCAGTGGATGGTGCTACATCTGGCTAGAGACAAGCCAGCAGGGATGTTCCTCAGGACTCAGTCCTAGGGCCAGGTCTGTCCAATATTTTTATCAATAATCTGGATGCAGGAATTTAATGCACCATTAGCAAATTTTCTGATAATACCATCCTTGGAGGTGCTGATGACTATCCTGACGGACAAGGAGCCTTGCAGAATGATCTAGATAGATTGGAGCATTAGGCAATGATCAATGGCATAAAATCTAACAAGTCGACATGTCGGATTCTGCACCTTGGATAAAGTAATGCCAAGCACAGGTATAAATGGGGAGAGGATTGGCTGGAGAGCAGCCCTGCAGAAAGGTGCCTTGGGGTGCTGGTTGAAAGGAGGCTCAGCAAGAGTCATCAGTGTGTGCCTTGGCAGCCAAGAGTGCAAATCCCATCCTGGGGTACATCAAACAGAGCAGAACCAACCGCTCAAAGGAGGTGATTATCCTGCTGTATTCAGAGTTGGTGTGGCCTCAACTTGAGTGCTGTGTGCAGTTCTGGGCCCCACGATTCGACAAGGATGTTGAAGTATTCAAATGTGTCCAGAGAGCAACAAAGCTGGTGAACGACCAGAAGGCATGTCCTCTGAGGAGTGGCTGAGGAATCTGGATTTCTCTAGTTTGGAGAGAAGGAAGCTGATGAGCAACCTCATTGCCCTCTAAAAGTTCCTGAGGAGGGAAGTGTATAGGGAAGTGCTGATCTCTTGTCCCTGGTATCCGGTGACAGGACATGTGTGAATGGTGCAAACCTGGGTCAGAGGAAGTTCAGACTTGACCCTCTACTGAGAGTGTGGTCAAATACTGGAACAGACTTCTGAACGATAGGATGAGGGGCAACGGGCACAGCATAGGAGGTCCCATCTGAATATTAGGAAAAACATCTTTACTGTGAGGAACAGGCTGCGCAGAGAGGTTGTGGAGTCTCCTTCTCTGGAGACATTCAAAGCCCGCCTGGACACCTTCCTGTGTGATCTGCTCTGGGTGCACCTGCTTTAGCAGGTGGGTTGGGCTAGATGATCTCCAGAGGTCCCTTTCAAGCCCAACCATTCTGTGATTCTGTGACAGCTGATTGATGCCCCAAGCCTCAGCATTCAAGAGGCATTTGGACAATGCACTTACTACCATGTTTTAACTTTAGATCAGCCCTGAATTGGTCATGCAGTGGGACTAGATGGTCATTATAGGTCCCCTACAGCTGAACTATACCTCACTTCCCTTCTTTCCTTTCTCCTCCTTTCCCTAGCAGGGGGAAGCTGCAAAGCCCCCCCACCACAGCCCCACCCAGCACCCTTTGCAGGAGCCTTTGAGGTGCTGGCCCCAAGGCAGTCCCGGTGCCCAGGAGTTCCAGGGGGCTGTCCCTGCCCTTGGTGGCCACGTGCTGGGCACAGCTGCTGGCTGTCCCTGATGCCTTCTCTGCCATTTGGCTCTCCAGGACAAACCTCCTGCTCTTCTCTCCAGTCATGGCAGAAACCAGCCCTGCAACCAAGAGAAGACCCCTGGTAGCTGTCCCCTCTCTGCACCAGAGGCCCCACAGCGAGGAGGACCAGGGTCACAAAGCCTTTTCTGAGGCGATAACAGGATGGTTTCAACCACTGCAGCATGGAGAAAATCCCAAGTGTAACCAGAGCCATAGGCTGGGCTGGACAGTGCCCATAGACCGCCATGGAAATAAGACTCGCTTTGAAAAACAAGCGAGCAGAGGTGGCACTGGTGTGCTGGAAAGGTCAGTCATGTTCAGACCTACAACATTTGGATCCGTTCCCAAAGCACAGCCAGGCAAATGATGACTCTTCCCAAATGAGCAAAAACAGTCCATTGCTGCTATTGCAGTCATGTTTCCTTTTCCTGCCCAAACCAAGATCCACAGTTGGCCATCTGTACAGGGGATGCAAAATGCACTTCAGCCGCAGGGTAAACCTTCCACACCTCATGTGGGACTTGCACCTTTCTCAGTTATTTGCCTACCTTGATTGGTGGGAAGAGGTTCAGAACTTATGGAAAGCCTTTAAGAGATACTCTTTTGAGTACTGAAATAGTAAGGAAGCTACTGCCATTTTGGACATTTGCGTCAAAACTCATACACACATGGGATAGTGTGTGGTGTGTGACATGGATTTTTTTTTTCTCCTTGTTCTCCTTTTTAGTAATGCCTGAGATCTTTGCTTTGGAAAAAACATACCTAGACAAAAGAATCTGAGAACAAAAGTCCTGATCAGAGAGAAGGTCCATCTGGCCCAAGACTCAGTCTCCAAAGCTGCCAGCCATCCATGTCTACAGGGTCTTGGGGGTGCTCAAAGGCCTCAGTGGCTGCGACCGGCCTCCCTTGGGACCATCTCCTGCAGGGGCCCAGGGGACGTGTCTCAGCTCAGCCTGGGACCTCTGGTGCCTGCCTGAGCCATGTTGTAGGTGTGTGTGCCTGTCTCTGCCATATCTCCTGGACAGGCCTGGCCCCTGCTCTGCAGGCAGCGGCTTCCTGGATGGAGTCCTCAGGCCTGGGTCAGAGCTCATCATGCTCCAGGCACAACTACTGAGCACAACCATGCTGTGCTGTGCTGTGCTGTGCTGCTCTCTTCTGTACACTCACAAGGAGTCCAATAAAGGTGTGACTGTTCGACTGAAATGCCAGAGAGGTTTTAGATCCAAAAAATATTTCAGGGACACATACACAAAGGATACAACTGGAAACAGAATTTTATTTTATTTTTAATTTATATTTATATAAGAGGAGAGCTGGCTCCTGCTGCTGGGAGAAAGAACCCGAGAAAGCCAGGGCACGAGTGGTGCCTTGGAGGGCAAGAGCAGTGGGCATGAACGGAGCCAAAAGGGCCCAGAGGAGCTCTGACAGGTGGTCATGCTCAATGCTGCAGAGGAAGGCAAAAAAACCCCGGGGATCAGGGCCAATCTGCCCCGGGGGAAAATTCCTTCCTGACCCCAACACTGGCGATCGGCTGTTCCCTGAGCATTTGAGCAAGACCTGGCTCCTCGACACACAGGCTGGTCATGCCTCCCAGGAGAACACAGAATGATAGAATGATAGGATGATGATCTATTATCTCTCTCTCTTCTCCTTTTCTTTCTCTCTCTCTTCTCTTTCTCTTTTTCTCTTCTCTTCTCTTTTTTCTTTCTCTTTCTTCTCTTCTCTTCTCTTCT